>JAEQBH010000277.1:0-493493 GCA_016808115.1 Tetrastigma voinierianum | reverse complement strand
GTCAATCCCAACAAACTGATAAGTAATATATATAACATGTATATACTAACATAATTAATCCACATAAATCATGTTATTCAAATTCACAATCAATAACATCGAAATTAACTCACATTGGCTAATTAATAAACACAAGAAATTCATTTCGAATCACTCAACATCATAAAAATCGCTATTTAAAATCATCACGTCACTATTCACGTGAATGAAAACCTCTGCCAAATCACTGTGGCCACAACACCGGTGATTTTCTCCACCTTGCCTCAAAATGTTTCAGACCTAAACACCTTCTAACCAAGCTCTAACATCCTAACCATTTACATGGCTCTAGCCAAAGCACAAACACAAGTGAGGAAATGACTCTACCTCCTTGAGTTGTTTCGAACTCCACCAAATCTGTCCACGCATAGCCCTCAATCGCTGTAGGATCGACTTTCGTTTCTTGTCTGTTTAGAACCGACAAACAATGGTCAGAGAGAGAAGGAGCTCCTTCTCTCTAAACCTGCAATCTACCACTCAGGATGTTTGCCCATTTTGCTTTCAAACTGGTAAGACAACCATTTCAAGTTTTGTCTCATTCTCATTGGCACTTCTATGCACCCCATATTGTCCATTTTTCTGATTTTCGGCACATGGCTCAATTTCTGCTTTCATCCATTTCCATCATCTCTATCTTGGTAACATGTGTCAAGAGTACATGTAGTAGGTGACTTTGGTCACATCACATGTCTCTCAAACCCGTTTTACGGCACTGAGCACTGGCGCCTCAAAAAACATGAAATTCGACCGCTCCTAATTTGACAACTGACGCGGGTAGTCGGATTTGCGAGATGATTCCAACGCGAAATCCGCTTCGCCATCCGGGATCTAAAAAATTTGGATTTTTACCAAATGATCATTTTACCATTTTTTAAAATTTGAATTTTCCGAGTTTTACATTCTTCCTTAAGCGAATTTCATCCCAAAATTCGACAATCAACCATTCACATGCATATGCAAACGTAATTTATACCACGACGTAAACTATTCACGGCATTAAACTGACTGAAACCAACGACTCTTCATCCCTAAACAATATGGGATAGGTGGCTCCGATCGTTGTCCCCACGTCCCATCGCCGACTCCTCCTCCACCCACAGATCGCCATAGCACCACTACCTCACCTGGGCCTCAAGGCCGCAACCCGATCCCGCCATCCATAATGCACACGTCCCTCCTCAAGGTCCCATCCGTGTCAACTCAATCTCCCAAATCCACTACATGAGCCGGATCTCAGAATGCAGACTTACCTGAGACTTGAAATACCTCGTGACACTTTATGATACAGAAGCCAACCGGTATCGCATGCCTACCCTCGAGCACTGGCGGCCCAATAAACCTCGGCGACAGTTTCCCGCGCTTGCCGAATCTAGCCACTCCTCTCTTAGGCATCACTTCAGACGGATCTCCAACCTCGAACTCATACTGACGCCAGACATCGCGATAACTCTTCTAACGGGCCTAAGTCAGTGAGAAGACGCTGTCATATCAAGCTCACCTTCCTGAGGTGTCTCAATCGATCAGACCGCGGATGAGCTCCTCTCCCACCTCGTCCAACATAACGGGTGATCCGCATGGCCTCCCATACAATACCATATGGTGTCATCCGTATACCGCCGATAACCGTTGTTGTAGGCGACCCAATTAAGGGCAAATGCTCTTCCCAAATGCCACCGCATGATCCAAGACGATGTTCAGAAGATGTCCTCTAAACACCAGATAGTCCTCTCCGACCGACCATCCGTCTGCGGGTGGAAAGTCGCATCATGGTCACCGTGGTGCCCAGCCTTGAAACTCTTCCAAAAGTGCGCTGTAACCCTGCCCCATCCGACACTAGCGGATACCGAGGACCATGTACTCTGATCATCTCGACTATACAACCGCATCTTCCAATGTGAAGGTCATCCGTACGGTTAAATGCCACTTCGCGAGGTCGGTCCACCATCACCCATACCGCATCATGTCTCTGCGGTGTCCGCGGCAAGTGGGTCACAAAATCCATCGCGACATGCTCCCACTTCCACCCGCCCACCTCCACCGGCCGGCAATTACCGGGCTTATGGTGTTTAGGCCTAACCCGTCGACACGTGAGACATCACAAACATAGTCCCCTACGTGTCTCTTCATCCCGCCTGCAGAGTACCGGGCGTATTAAAGATCTCGGTACATCTTCAGTTAATTCGATGCACGACAAATCGAGAGCAATGAAACTCCTTCGAGAATCTTTATATCTCAATCGATCAACTGGGAACCACTACCCGGCCCTTCACCGGCGACTACCATCCTCGCTGTGAGGATCACAAACCCTCACACCGTACTGATCGCATTTGGTCCCCGGGATAGACACTATTCCGTCCCGCCTGACTCGATCACTCGCCAATGCGACAGTAGCTACTTAAACTCCTCTAACGCACCTAAGTCCGCTCGTGGTACTATAGCCCAAACCTATTCCACGCTCGAGATCCGCCACCCCTGAAGCTATACTCAGCCAATGCTCCCGTGACTTCCGACCGAAAGTGCATCAGCCACTCACATTTGCTCTACCGTGATGGTAAATGCAAAGTGAAGTCATAATCCTCTAGGAACTCCATCCATCTGTGTTGCCTCATGTTGAGGTCCCATTGCGTGAAAATATACTTCAGACTTTTGTGGTCTGAGTATACCTCTAACTGCTCGCCATATAAATAGTGGCGCCAAATCTTCAAGGCGAAGACTACGGCTACCAACTCCATGTTGTGTGTGGGGTAATTCTGCTCATGATTCTTCAACTGACGGGAACCATAAGTTACTACCTCCGATCGCATCAAACACATCCTGGGCCCGCCCTCGAGGCATCACAATACACTGCGGTACCCCCGTCCCCTATCCGACTATCAAGATAGGAGAGCTATAAGCTCTCCTTTCAACTCCTGAATGCCTCGCATTGGTCATCCCAATCACACTCTGACCTCCTTCCCGGTCAATTTCACATAAAAAGCATTAATCGGGATAAACCTCAATGAATCTCTTGTAGTACCCAGCCAATCCCAAGAAACCACGATCTCAAGATTGACTTCGCCTCTCCTAGACTCCATCACGACCGACCTTCTCTAGGTCCACCGACACGGTTGATGTCGACACTACGTGTTCCAAAATCTCACCTCACAAGCTAAACTGCACTTACCGAACTCGGGCGCACAACCGATGATCTCTCAACAACTCAGAATAATAATCCTCAAATGATACTCATGCTCCCACTCTAACTGGGAGTAGATCAAAATGTCATCCACCAAGATCATTATTAAACTGATTTAGATAGGGTCGAATAATTCCCATGCATGAGGTCCAGAATGTTGGTCGGGCAAGATCGCCAATCCAAAGGGGCATCATCGTAAACTCAAAGTGCCCATAACTCGTCCTAAACGCTGTCTTAGGGATATCCGTCTCCCCAACCCCGCTGATGGTAACCAAGACGGCGTCTATCTCGAGTAGACTCGTTCCTCTCAACCGGTCAAACAAATCATCAATCCTGGTAATGGATACCGATTCTTGATCGGGAACCTCGCTTTTTAATTACCAGAATCAATGCAATAAGGGTCTTGTCCTTCTTCTTTCAGAAATAGAACCGAGCGCTCTATGGTGAAGTGCTCACCCATCGAACCCCTTGTCCTTGTTCGTAGTCGGACTCGGAAGTCTGCGAATCTAACTCGGGTGCCATCCTATGCGAGTCATAGAGATGGGGCGGGGTACCGTGGTGTAACTCAATACCGTAAGTCTACAACCTCATGAGGCAATCCAGTAACTCATCCGAAACATCCTCGATACTCGCAGATCACTGGTAGATCTAAGTCCGGTCCTTCACTCGCCCTTACAGGCTTGCTAGGCCAACTCCGCTTAACTCCGTCCCGACACTGGACTCGCACACCGGGATGGGCAAAATATCATGCTTCGCCCCCGAAATACAACATGAGTACCGTCCCGCTTCAGGAAAAGGTAACCTCCTACGCTCAAATCAATAACGACCGTAAGTCGTCCGCCAATCCATCCCCAGTTGACGTCAACTCGACATGTACATGACCCTTCGTGTCCACCGATTAGAATCCCGTAGATCTTTCTAACTCGCAACCACGACATATCATCCCTATCCTCGCCTAACCCCTGGGGAGAACTCATATTACAAGGGCCTCCAAGGCCTCAACCTCTAAGCCCAACTCTATCAACCGATGCAGCGGGAGCAAATGAATGTGACGCACCATATTCAAATAACACTCTTGCCCATAAAGTAGATAGAAAACGTGACTCGTATAATCAAGAACTACGACCAACACCAAGTGCAGGATGGCGCAGACACACCCCCTCGAACCCCTCGACGCCCCGCTCAGGGCCTTGTCCTCTACCTCGGCCCATAGTCCGCCCTAGCCCGCTCGTACGGGAGGTGCCCGCAGCCCCGAGACCAACCGGCTCCTTTAATTGTACTCAGCCGCGTGAGGAATATATTGTATCCTCTCCGTCTCATCACTTGACCGGGACTCGCATGATCTCAAAACCTCGGGATCCCCGTCTCTAGGCAATCCTTCTTGGATATGTCCGGCCGCTAGCAATGGTAGCACACCATCTCGCCACCGACCGGTAATTTGATCCAGCCCGTCCCATGGTCGCGCTTTGGAACTCCACATGAACTAGAAGCCCTTTGCTTCTTTCTCGAACTAGAAGAAGACTGACTCTCCTTCCTCTTGCTACTAACGCCCGCATCCCGAGTGCCTGAAAGACCTTGATCTCTTCTTTATGGTCGTAAGGCCCCAACCATAGAGTCCATGTCTTATGCTAAGCCTACAATCCCGCCTCGAATGGACAACTTCACCTCATCTCTCGACCTCGTCCGTGGCCAAGGTATAGTCATCAGAAACGGCTAGGCTCCGTGAATCTCAGCCACGCACTTCAATCACGCCATCGCCCTTGCTTCAAACAGGAACTTCAGCTCATGACTGTGCGCATCCCGAAAATACTTCTACCCATGAACAGCTCCCTCGGAATTCGCCCATGCCATTGCCACTAGGTCTCTAGAGGTCTCCTTGCCCACCCCACCATACTCGGGCCTCACCCTCTAGCCGAACGCAGCCTAGTCTAATCCCGGTCGTGTCGAGGTAATTCCATAGCCTCTAACACTTTCGACCCGCATGAACCCAGCGTCCGCCAATTACTCCGACTTCCCCGTGGAATGCTTCGGAGGATGATGTGCCCTAAACCTCCGGGAGGTTACCTCGCACTTCATACCTGTCAGATTTAGCTCGTGCACAAGAAGAGTCGTAATCCTCATAAAATGCCTCAACAAAGGCCTCACTGGTCAAATACGGGTGGTGCCCGACTCAAGAACCCGTGACGCCTCTACGTCCCCCGCTCGACCAGCCACCACATGTCAAATGGCGTTAATTCCTAATGCGTGATTCTAAGGCTTAATCACATTCCGAGATACTATTCATACGTAAAATATTTCCATACACTATGTCCATGCATTCATAGTAATGCAAAACAATACTAATATGTTAAATCATATTTAACAAAAATAAAATTTTATTTTATTTGTCTCATTTTATTTATTTTATTTCATATTATTTATTTTTATTTTATTTTGAAAAATTTTTTTATTTTATTTTTTATTTTTTGAAACTCATAACAATGCTCATCACGTCTCAAACAAAGGACTGTATCAGCATTCGAGTCAAAACTGGTTGGTGCACCGTGTGCACACCCAATCCGACCGTCGCTGGAGCCCAGGCCGCGCGGTACAAGATCGCGCTGGGGCGCCGCCCCGCCAGTCGCAGCCTCGTGGTCGCCGCGCTCATGGCTTCGCAGAAATGCAGTGTGTCGTCGCATTATCGCCGCCGCGGTCGCAGCCTCCCTTGGTCACAATACAAAATTTTATCGCAACACAATTTTCGCACGCTGTGTCTCGCTTCGAGTCGTGTCGCAGGCGTCGCGCCTATATCGCGTACTCTATCAGCCGCCCTTTATCACGTCCTTTATCGCTAATATCAAAGGTTACTCTTAAGCCACGATACAAACCATTGTATCACGATTTTATCCTGTTAAGCCATAGCGTTGCTACGCTCCCAAGACGCCACAGCAGCTCGCCTTTCTTGAAGTAAAGTCGCTGCCGATCTTGGACGATCGCAGGCTATACTCCTGCATGCTCCACCGTATCGTGGCCTTACGCACGCTTAGCCCAACCTCCCGCCTCCCCGTGTCATGATACAAATCTATCAGATCAGACCTAAATGGGCAAGAGCTCCATTCAAACGCTGTAAAAAAAATAAAATAGTAATAATATATATATATATATATATATATATATATATATATATATATATATATATTTTTTTTTTTTTTTTTTTCATTTCAGTAGAACCAAATAAATCTATTTAAATTTTTTTTTTTTCCAGTTTTACGCACTGTAAAACATTAGGAAAAAAAAAAAATCTCTTCTCATCATTTTTTTTCCTATGTGCTATTCACTAAGCACATAATCACACAACATACCACACACCATACACAACAATTCATGTTATGCACACCTAATCACACAAACACAATGCATGCAAGAATTATCCTATCCCTGATTGCTGTCTAGGTAATCACTGGGAACCTAAACCTAACATCGAAGCTTGACTAAGATGTGGATGTTTCTACACTTTATGACCATGGCCTAAGCCCAAGTCCCTCAAGCCCCAGGTGAGGCATACCTCATGCTCGATACTGGGTTATGACGCCCAAACCGGGGCCGACGACTAAGACCATAGTAGGAGTAGGTAGATGTTATGCGAGGCATCCGTGATATGGTACTGTACTAAGAGGAAGGAAGATCCGGCCTCTTCCAACCCGAAAGAAGCGTAAGACTTCTCGCTTGGCCAAGCGACAGTCCGTGACGGCCGAGGCCATTAGACCATGTCGGGATGGGACATTAGTCGCAACAAATGAGGTGTTGTTTCGGCCAGACAACCGACACTGACTTCGATCACCCACAGTGTGAATCCTGGTTGCGGGACACCTCGGGCCCCAATCATTAGTGAGACAAAAAGTTAGGGCTGCTACCGATGGGCGATGGCGTGCTACCATTATCGAGCCTGCATATATGAGGGAGGATCACTCAAAGATATGATCTCGTGGTTTTGAGACAAGACAGCCTCAATCAGTCAGAGGGACAAGAGAGACACGCCTATCCTCCACCCCCTAGTATGGGTCGTGGAACTTAGTACGCTCTAGGGTGTCGCACCATCACCTAGTACTTCTGTGAGATCGGTCACAGGCCGTACAGAGCGTAGGTCGCAGGTCAACCACTGATTTGCAGCTAAGAGTTCGGTCGCCGGGCACGTACGTGTTACCATCGGGCCGCACTGGCATATGAGGCGAGATTGTCCTAGAAGGCAAAGGTCTCAAGCTACTACGGCTGAGCATTTAGAACAGCTGGATATGTAGGGTACTTTTCTACTCTTGCACTTGTTAACTAGAGTAGCATTTAAATTAGATGCATCATATTCATTCATTAATGCATCTTGTGTAACAGAATTGGGCTTAGAGGTTGAGGCATTTAGAGAAGCTAGGCGTAGATGTTTTTCCCTAGGATGTAGGGTGATAGTTGACCTGATAGGTTGGAATTGTGAGTTAGAGATCTCCGAGATTCTACTCATGGTGGACCCCAGGATCAGATCGAGCCTGGGTGGGTGCACTATGACATTACGTCAAGCTCCAAAGCGTGGGTGCACGTTATGGTCATTCACCGCTCTTGGTGAGTGTGGGTTGAGTTTGTCTTTGGGACTACGTCCAATGAAGACTCATAGTTCAAATTAGGAAATGAAGATTAATTAAGGTGTGTCATGTGCTGCATGGGGCCGCATCCCTCAGTGAAAAAGCCTGAGTTAGTGCGCATGAGACCCGCCAGAGGTATCCGAAAGGTCCTGTGTGGGTGTAAGAGACCCGGAGAGATATCCCGAATTTCTGTGTGGGTGTAAGAGACCCGGGGAGAGATCCCAAATTTCTGTGTTAGTGTAAGAGACCCATGGAGTTATCCGAAATTTTTGTGTGTGTGTAAGAGACCCGTGGAGAAGTCCGAAATTTCTATGTGGGTGTAAGAGACCCGGGGAGAGATTCCAAATTTCTGTGTGGGTGTAAGAGACCCGAGGAGATATCCCGAATTTCTGTGTGGGTGGGTGTAAGAGACCCTAGGAGATATCCTAAATTTCTGTGTGGGTGTAAGAGACCCAGGGAGATATCCCAAATTTCTGTGTGGGTGTAAGAGACCCGGGGAGCTATCCCGAATTTATGTGTGGGTGTAAGAGACCCAGGAGATATCCCGACTTCAGGTGGGTGTAAGAGACCTCGGAGATATCCCGAATTTCTCCGTGGGTGGAGAGACCCGTGGAGTTATCTAAAATCTTGTGTGGGTGTGGTGATCGTGGAGATATCCCGACTTCGTGTGGGTGTAAGAGACCCATGGAGTTATTCGAAATTTCTGTGTGGGTGTAATAGACTGTTGGTTATCCGAATTTCGTGGTGGGCAGAGACTGAGGAGATATCCAATTTCTCGTAGGGGTGTAAGAGACCCGGAGAGGAACCGAATTTCAGGTGGATGTAAGAGGCTCAAGCAGCTGTAGGTCGAAGTCTCCTGTCATCGAGATGAGAACACACGGTCAGGCTATCACATAGACTTAGAGTTGAGTGATAGGAGCCTGAGTGACTTCGAGATGAAAAACACTCGGTCATGGTTATTTATGTAGACTGCTTAGGGTTGAGGGATACGAGTCAGAGTGACTCGAGATTCGATACCCATTGAAAACGATTGCGTTGTGAGTCGGCAAGAGCTCGTATATGGATGTTATTCATGACATGGATTAAAGGCTTAACCACCATTGTTTAGCTGCTGATTTTGACTGGAAGGTCACTACATAATACCAAGTAGGGATTGTGTAGGGTTACATATGCACGTGGTTAGATGCGTATGTGTGTGGAATTTCAAGACGAAATTCTTTAAGGGGGAGAATGAGAAACCCCGAGAAAATCCAATTTTGAAAAATGGTAAATGGTTATTTTGATAAAAATTCGAAATTTTTATAGATTTCGATGTGACAACATTTCACCGTTGGAATCGCCTCGTGAAATCTAGCCACCACGCTGATTTCACAACTCCGAGACAATGAATTTCATGTTTTTCGAGGAGCCGGTGTCTGGAAGGTCATGATGTAAACGGCTTGAGAGATATGTGATGTGACAAGTCACCTACTACATGCAAATTCCCATGTGACACATGTCGCACTTAGCAGAGAGATCGATGGATGGTCAGACAAGCCAAGTGTCAAAAATCAAGAAAAAGGGACAAGATGGGAATTATGAAAATGTTTAATGAGAATAAGACAAAAGCCAAATAGTCTTCTTCTTCCTTTTTGGGACACAAATAGGCAGTGAGGTGCAGGGGATGGATTTTTTATTTTTTTAGAGAGAGAGAGAGAGCTCCTTCTTAGATTGTCGTTGACTGGCTTGCCGATGTGTAGCAAGAAAGCCTGTTTCACGCGCGAGCTACACGTGGACACCGATTTGGTGGAGTTCACAACTCCAAGAGGTAGGATCTTTTCATTTGTTTTATCTTTGCCAAGAGTCGCGTAAATGGTCAGATGTCTCAGGTTTGATTAATGTGTTTTCTGGGCCTCTTCAAAACATTTGGTGAACTGTTGAGAAAATCTCATTGTTATAGGCTTTGAACAAGGCTAACCTGAGGCTCTCACCGCTCATGTGAATAGTGACGTGATTTTTGGTGTGATTTTTATGATGTTGAGTGATTCAAAATTTATTTGCTTGTGTTTGTTAATTAACCCATGTGAGCTAATTTTGGTGTTATTGATTGTGAATTTGCATAACATGATTTATATGGATTAATTATGTTAGTATATACATGTTTTATATATTAGCATGAGTTTGTTGGGATTGGCATCATGCATTCCATATGCACTGGGGCACCCTAGAATATTAAGAGTGAGTGCATGACATGAAAGAAAATAAAAACGAAAATGTTTGTGAAAGGAATTTCAAGGAAGATTTTTCGAAGAATTACCTTGGAGAGTCGTCTAAATGTATCACTTCGGATGTGATACCATGACTGCTCGAGCTACGTATCCAACAATTTTGGCTTATAGTACTCAATATTTTATTGAAACTCGGTAGTAAGTTTTCGAGAGAACAAAAAGCTTTGTTTTGAACCGATATTTACCAAAGATTCGCTGTGGGTATATGTGAGGGAGCTCAAGAAGGACTCGGACATGGGATTATCATGTAGACATTCGAGTAGGTTCATGTAATTGCTTGGATGTGATTATTTTGTCAAGCATGCACTTAGGTGGGGTGAACCCACGCAGGAATTACCACTGGTTTTACTCACCCTGTCAAGGGATCACTATTTCAGGTACAGGGATTGTTCGGGAAGACGGCGCTCATTAGAGGCCACGTTTAGAAGAAAGCCAAGGCTTTGGCATTGTTACTATTTTGTATAACATGTAATAGAAATATAAACATTTTATATATGCTGAATTAAGAGTAATTTATTAACCTTAATCCATGTAATATAGTCAAGCATATATTTACGGAAGATTTAATGAAAAATTTAAGTTCTTTACTACTATTTACTCGCATGCTGACCTTGTGTGGTCATCAGAATTGTTTACAGGTTTTGTACTGCAGAGCCCCGCATAAAGGAGACTCGCTCCTATTTCATGAGTGGTGCCTCCAAGTACCCGACATCCACGGTATTCCTCAAGGCAGGGTCGATTTATTGTCAATGGACTCTGGTCGGGGCGTCACATCACTTATAGCCCATACTTGAGCTCACCGCTGACTCTTGCTCACAATCTGACACGTGTCCTACCTGCGCCACCTTAACGCAAACAATGTCCCATAATGATTTCTGCCTTGAAAACGTGAAATTCGAATTGTTCTGAATTTGACAAAATTCGACGTTAGCTAGATTTCGCAGACAATTCCAACTGGTTCTCGTTTCGGCCATTCGAGATCAAAATTATTTCATTTTGACCTAAATTACCATTTGACCTTTCTTTCGAAAATCCGGATTTTCCGGGGTTTCACATAAAATAAGAAATGAAAATAAAGAAAATAAAGTATTTTCTTCTTAAAAAAAGTTGTCTATAGGTTTTATTAAAGAATTCTAATTGATTTCAAATCTATAGTCAGACAGATTAGACTTTTAAGGGACATTATAGATTTTTTAAGATAATGACTTTATAGAATTTGATAGATTTTTAAAGACTTTATTAACTTTAATAGAATTTTATAGAAACATAGACTTTAAAAGTAAATGTATGAATGACTTTATAGACTTTTATTTTAAAAGATCTTCTTTAAAGTGACTTTCTAAGATTTTTTGTAGAAATTGATAGACTTTATAAACTTTAAATAACTAGAATAAATTCATTTAATAAAAATAAATAAAAAAGTGAAAAATATCCTTATTAAATAATTTTGTCCAAAAAAAGTACCAACGCTATTTAAAATAATGTTTTCCAAGTGACAAAAAATCTAATATACAAATAACTTTGCATGATAATGAATAGATCTCGAGTTATAAAAATAGATCTCCGTTGATAATGAATCAAGAAAAAGAAGTTTTGTCGGGTAGGATAAGATGAGAAGATCAAAAGGAAGACATAACTTTATCTTCTTCCTCAACCGCTCTTCCTTTATGGATGGCACAAAATCGCTGGTAACCATATATTAATATACATTTGGGAGCAAAAGCCATTATAATTTTTACTTGATTTTCTATTTTGAATGAGACAAAAGGTGTAATTGAATAAAATTACATTCTAAAAATATATATGTTAGTATCTTATCTCCGATTCAGTATTTTTTTTTTTTTTTTTTTTTGAAACACATGATATTTTGTCTGTAAGATCATATCGAATGTAAACACAAAAAATAATCGTATATGATCTAGGAACAAGCATATTTTTTTCATTTTTGGCTCTTAAAATATGAAGAATTAAAAATTATCTAATTCTAGAACCATGAGTTTTTAGGAATAATTGGTTCTTTAGGATCTAACTTTTTAGATTAAACATCTTTGGAAAGTACACAACTTTAGGAAACAACAGTTCTTAAAATTATCTAATCAAAATAGGATTAAAAAAACTGAATGAGTTAAGAATAAATATAATCTACTTCAAGATTTTTTTAAATCACAAAAGAAAAAAATCATAGTAAAATTCTAAAAACTGATTAATCAAAATTCACATAATACAAATAGATGTAGGATTAAGCCCTCACTTTAAAAATATGATTGGCTTCACTCGATGAAAAATCATTTCAAATCTTTCAAAAGAGTACAGAGAATTTTAAAAAGTGAGTATTTAAATTTCTACTATAAAAGCTATTAGTTCCAATATCTATGCTAATGATCATACTTTGAAGTTTATAAAAATTGTAATTAAATTACACTTCTTTTGTAATTTTTTTTATAGATTTTTTTTTAAGTCTTAATCCAATACATCATCACTTTTTATAATTTTGTAAAGTCTTAAAATTCTTTAACTAATTATACCATTACTTTGATAACTTTTAAAGTCTTAATTGAATACACGCTATGCCTTTATAAAGTATTTCAAAAGTCAGAATAAATATATTATGATTTTACAGACTGCATCTGGTAAAAGTCGTTAAAAGTCCTAACCCAATACACCCCTTGTAAATAAGACTATCTGTCAAAGAAGTGCCACAATTTCATTTAGATCCAAAGATAAACATTAAGCCATTCTTTGGGGCGGGCTCTTTTTTTTTGTTAGTCACACTCTATATTTCAGGCGGGTTCATTAAAAACATAAAACATCATACTCAAAATAGAATCTTGTCCTCTATGTAATTTCACATTAGTAGTAAGTATGCACACTTTTGATCCATATAAACTCTTTCAATTCTAGAAGAAATTGGAAGTGGTTTCTCTCCCTTCTCCTCTCCCTTTAAGATGGAAGTTATGACACTCCTTGATCTTTACTTGTGTCTATTCTCCACTCTTTTCTGAATGTTGTTATGTATGTGAGAGGTAGAGAGAGGGGACCGCACTCTCTTTGGGGAATAGCCTTTTATTGGTGGCCTTCCATCAAGACTGTACCAAAGAGTCACTGCCTCTTCCTTTAGCCAATTAGGATTTCGCATTTAAAATCATAATATTAAATCATTTAATTATTTTTACCAATATATAAATATATATTCAATAAAATAAACTTTAAATATCATTTGTGCCACATTTATTCTAACATTCTCCCACTCGTACATATGATATGTCTTCATGATTTAATATCAGAGAAACATTATGTGCACAAAATAATATGCTAAACCTTTCTTATATTATTATATGATCAAAATAGACAATATTAAGTTGAAAGACACGTGGTTTATGGTTGTATGTCATTTTCAACATAGTCCCTCCATGTGTACTACAACACCAACTTTCAACTTTCTAATATGATCATTAGTAAAGATAATAATGGTCCAACTTTTAATGTCTTAATTAGTAAGACAATTTAAGTCAACATTATTCTAAATCAGCTATGTATACCAACAGAAATGCAACAATCGTAACACATAAGAGTCGAGCAGCATGTACATATCTTAATACAATTGTAATACATGTCACTAATTCACATCTCAAATGCCCATCCTTCAAGATGTTCATTAAATGCCTCGCGACAATCCCTTTGTTAAAGGATCCTAATCATAAGATCGGGTGCTAATGTGTTCAATCGACACTCTTGTTTCGAACTTCTTCTTTGACGACAAAGTATTTAATTTCCATATGCTTAAAGCACCCTTAGGAATAATTGGCTGCCTTAGAGGCATAAGACCATTTAATTATCACAATAAATTCAACGGCCTATTATACTCTGGCCGACAACTTAAGCCTAAATAAAGTTTCGTAGCCATAATCTATGAATAGTGGCCTCAAAACATGCCACAAACTCAGCCTCCATAGTGGAAGCAGCAATGACAGATCGTCGCACCTTCCACGAAATTGTTCTTCCAAATTTAATAAACAAGTAGCCAAATGTGGATTTCTTGTATCAACACATCCGAAGAAAATTGACCGCATCCAATCACCTTAAGATGATTAGATCTTTTATAAGTGAGCATATGATTTTTCGTTCCCTACAAGTATCTGAGAATTTTCTTTGCAGCCTTCCAGTGATCTAAACCTGGATTACTTTGATACCTGCCCAGCATTCCGACAGCAAAGCTTATGTCTGGTCTGGTACAAGTTTGAGCATACATTAAACTCCCAACAATAGATGCATAAGGAATATTTTTATTAGCTTCTCGCTCCAATTCATTCGACATTGCATAGCATTAAATTTATCCCCTTTCCTCGAATTGGAACTACACCGAGCATTTCTCCACATAAATCTCTCTAGAATTTTATTAATATAGGTTTTCTGAGACAACCCTAATAACTCTTGTGATCTATCACTTTAAATATTTCTATTTCACTCACATAGGTTGCCTCTCCTATGTCTTTCTATTTTCCTCAAAATTCTGAGAGAGATTTATTGGATGTAACAAACAAGGTCATTAGTAGCAAGCAAAATATCAATGTAACATATAGAACTAGAGTCAAACTTGCTCCCACTAACCTTCATATATATACAATCGATCAACGGTGTTTTCTTGAACTAAAGGAAGTGATGGTATCATTAAACTTAAGATACCACCGTCTGAAGCTTGTTTAAGTCCATATTGATTTCTTTAATTTCTTGTTACACACCATGTGTTCCTTTCCCTTAATCAAAAAAGTTCTCTGTGTTGATCCATATATAAATCTCTTCTTCCAAATTTCCATTAAGAAAGGCATGACATCCATTTGGTGTAATCCTAAATCATAATGAGCTACCAAAGCCATAATGATTCTAAGAGAGTCTTTCTAGAGACTGTGAAAGTTTTTATAGTCAATGCCATCTGAGTAAAACCCTTGGCAACAAGTCTCGTTTTATATCGCTCAATATTGCCTATTGAGTCGTTTGGTCTTAAAGACCCATTTATCCACTTTGGCATCTTAAAAATTCAACAAGATCCTGCACTTGATTTTGATCCATAGATTTTAACTCTTCTTCCATGGCATGAAAACATTTACTAGAATCATTACCTTGTATGGCTTGTGTGTATGAATCTGGATCATTGTAAATTCCTAAGTCAATTCCTGACTCTTGTAAATAAACCACATAGTCATCAGTAATAGAAGACCTTCTTTCTCAGATCTCTCAAAATTGTACTTTCAGGGTTCAACTACCAGGTTCACTATTGACATTTTCATTATGGAGTGTTGAATCATTAATTTGTTGTTCTTGATCTTATTAGTTGACTTACAAGCTCAAGAACAACAATTGTAGAAGTTTTAGCAATGTAAATCGCACCTCAACTTCTTTGAATGCTAACATTATGCATTTGATCACTCCCACTAATGTTACAATTTTCAATGAACCTAGCATTTCCAGATTCAACAATTCTTGTACTATGGTTAGGACAATAAAATCTATATCCCTTGGACTTTTCTGGATATCCAATGAAATAACCACTGATTGTTCTAAAGTCCAATTTATTTTCTTGTGGATTGTAAACTCTACTATTGGCAACCTAAACATGTAAATGTTCTAAATCGGTTTCTTCCGTCCACGCTCAAAAGGTGTTTTTTGAACCGTCTCTTTACTTGAACCCTCGTTTAAAGTAAATACATGGCAGTCCTTAATGCATACATCCACATTGATATAAAGATGAGTGACCTATCATAATTTCTCTCTAACTATTTCATTAAAGTAGTAACATTTCTGCCTTTCTCGCAACACCATTTGATGTGTGTACTGCATTGTGTATTGAGCACAAATACTGGGTTTCTCAAGAAATTTGGCAAATGGGCCTGGACACTGGGTCCTAATTCATCATACTCATAGTATTCAATTAATTCTATCTGACCTTATATGCACTTATCTTAATTGCCTCTCAACCTCTCTTAATATACATTTCAAGTAGCATTAACAGATTGAGATTTGTCATACAATAGATAGATGTGAAACTAAGTAACGTGAAAAATCATCAAGAAAGGTAATAAAATATTTTTCTCCACCAATAGATGGAGTATCAAAAGGTCCACATATGTCAAGGTGTATAATTTCAAGAAGTCGGTGTTTGTGGCTCCTTTCTTAGTATGCTTTGTTTCGCTTTCCCTTTAATACAATCACGCATACTTCAAGGTCAAGAAAATCCAAGTTTGAAAGAATTTCATTCTCTTATTAATCTTTTTGCATTCTTTCCTTGGATATATGACTCAAACGCTTATGCCACAAATAAGTAGAATTTTTCATCAACTAAATCTTAATGCCACCATTATGATGTAGCACTAAGGTCTCAAAGAAACATTAATGTTACACTCAGAGACCATCACATAATATTTCAGAACCAATAAGTTTACTATTTTGAATAAACTAAACGATCCAGTATCCAAACTTAAATACAACTCACACATCAAGTTTAGGTAAAGAAACTAAATTAAGGGAAAATGTAGGTAATATTAGAGAGCTCAAACAAATCCAAATAATGTCCGGGCAGATTCAAAACTGTATTAACAAGTTCTAATGCCTTTAACTGAACCTTATTTCGATTCCCTACGAACAATAAGCTCTCATTTGACTTTATAGTTTGATCGTATGAATCCTCGCATCGTATTTGAAATGTGAGTAGTGGAACTAGAATCTATCCACCAAGTATTACGAGGAACTCGCAAAGTTTGATTCAAAAACATACTAAAGCACAAGACTTACCTTTTCAAACCAAGCTTTACGCTTAGGGTAATCTTTCTTCAAGTGTCCAACTTTATAACAAAAGTGGCACTTATTACCACGTTCCTTCTTGTGGATAGCTTTAGAAGAGTCATTCAAAGTTGTGCAACCCTTTTTCGCTCTTCCCACTCTCTTCTAGAACTCTTTCAAATTTTGATGACTTAGAGATGAACACGGAGTTTTGATTCTTTAACCTTGTTTCCTCTTGAACAAGCATACCGGTCAATTGATTGATATTCCACTTATCCTTATAGTGTTATAATTCATTTGAAATGGACCATAATGTTTCAGAGGCAAGGGAATTAAGTATAAATTGCACTAAGAAGTGATTTTCATCCACATTCATGCCCAAGTTCTTTTTAATTTTGCCGCTAAGGTAGTCATCTCAAGAACATGCTCATGCATGGTACGTGAACCACTGGTTACTTCATGGTGGTCAAGGTACTCATTAATGTACCAAAGAAGTGACTTATCAGCGCTTGGAGATTTCTCTCTCCACTAATTTCTTAAATTCCTTAGCACTTTCAGTCGTAGTAAGCGTGCTCTTTATATTGTTTGCAAATCGTCATTCGCATGAACATTGCTTTAATTGTTTGATCTTCCCATGCTTTATGCAAAGCTTTTTCCCAAAGGTCGCTTTATCAAGACATTTAGGTTTCTCAACTCTTTTAGGTGCAAATCAAGATCCAGAACACCTAAGTGAAACTGGACTTGTTCCCACCAGTCAGAGAAATTTAATCCATTAAATAAGGGAACAGATGAAGCATGTGAATGCAGAGAAACAGGCACGGATACTGCAAATAATGTAGATAATCATACATTAATGTTTCTGAGTCATAAAATTCTATCACATACTGCATTCAAATGTGTAACATGGATAGACATAAGGTAAAATCAAAGCTCTCCTTTGGGAAATACTAAGATATACTAATAACATAAAATAATAATTGGTAATTACATATACACTAATTAGATCTATTTTGCTATCTTTGGATATGCAAAATAAAACCAATAGAACATACTAATCACCACAATTATATTTGTCATATATTAGAACAAGTAATCAACCTTTGGGCTAATTCAAATGTCTAATATTATTGATAGATTTTCAATCTACCCACAACAAATAAAATTTTATATCTTAATGTCATTTTAAAACTATAAAGTTATGGGCAATTGAAATTAATTTACAATCTGAAATTTATTTCTAAGACGGCCACTTGGTGACTAACAAATCAATAATAATATAAATTTCCAAATTATGAATATATACCACACTTAAGCAATCAATAAAATGTATAAACATATATATCTACTAATCGGAAACTTTAATATGGCAAAGCACTAATAAATTATCTCAAATTGCCATTTTCTTATATTTGTTAACTCCAAATACCCTACATGCATTTCAAACCGTCTCAATGAAGGGAAGAAATCCGACAAAGGTGACAAAAAGAAAAGCAACTTGCTATATTCAAATGTGAAAACCCAGACATGCAATATTCATTGAAATTATCCTTAACATGAATATATAAGTAAGTATTAAACTGAAGGCTAGATTGGAAGTTTCGGGCATGAAAACATAATCTATGGAAAGACACTAAGCAAAGCAAGGCTTCTCTCATGCGCTTCATCACCATTTTCAAACTGGGTTTTCTTTCTTCTTTTTCGATGTACCCCATGCAATCAGAGAAGATGTCGTCTATCCTTTGATTAAATTTTGATGCAACGTAGAGAAGATGTCGCTCATCTCTTTCTAAGTCAATTGTCTCATGCGCTTAACATGCAATATGGTGCCAAAGGTTGCTGGACACAGACTGACTTTATTCAAAAGGGTTTTTGTACGCTAGAATAAAGATTCACTCATGCGATTCTATACCATTTCATAGATTCCTCTCCTGTTCAAGACCCACGTGAATCGATGCATGATGGGTTTGAAGCAAAATTTTATACATATATGCAGAATCACAAAACCCAGAAACATGAGTGGTTTGACTTTGGATTCCGATGCAGATTTATTTCAAATTCATATACACTATTTTGCCTTAATAAACGATGTGGTGTAAAACTAGAAAATAGTTTGCATTTTATCCGGGATTCTAGTATATTCTAATATAACATTCATGATTATAAATTTAAATACATGAATTCTAAACCATGCTCGATACCACATGTTAGTTCATGACTTTCATATTTGCATGGAACATTAAAAGACATAAACATCATACCCATAAATCTTTGAACTTCATGTACTACATTAGTAGTAAGAAAAGCATACCTGATCCATATAAACTCTTTCAATTTAGAAGAAATTTGGTGCGGTTCTTCCCTTTCCTCTCCCTTTAAGATGGAAGTTATGACACCTCTCGATCTTTATCAAGGTTTATTCTTAATTTTCAATGTTGTTAGCGTATAGAGGTAGAGATGACCAGACCCCTTTGGGAATAGCTTTATTGGTGGCCTTCCACGCACCACCAAAAGAGTCACTGCCTCTTCCTTACCAAATTAGGATTTCAGACATTTAAAATCATAATATTAGAATCATTTAATATTTTACTAAATATAAATATATATTCAATAAAATAAACTTTAAATATCATTTGTGCCACATTTATTCTAACATTTTTTTTAACAGCTTTTCTTTAAAGGCTTTAAATTCGTATAAAAAAATCACCCCATTTTATTTAGGATGTTAATTTGTCTATCTCAAATATTCCAATTCCATTTGTTTACTTATTCCCTATTTATATATTTTTATTAGTATTAAAAAAATAAATAAATAAAATAACTAAAAACCTTCTCAAAATCAAAATGTTCCTTTATTTAGGTAAAACCAAAACAAATCTAAAAGAAAAAAAAAATCTTATTTACAACATTTTCTTTAAAAGAATTATTAAAAAGGAATTTTCATTTTTCAAGGTCTTTCTACAAATTTATCCTTAATCATGTTCAATTTTAAAAAGAACTCAACTGTATTTATTTTTATTTAAAATAAATATAATTTTCTGTCACTTTTGTTCACAAAAGAGAAAAATATTATTTCAAATAACGATAATAATCTATTTTGTATTTATAAATAAATAAATCAAAATAAAAATAAATCAAAAGAAACTTGAATGAGTTGTCTAGGTATATATAGAAAAAAAGAGTTATTTAAACTTTATTATTAAAGCAAGTTTCAAATTTACTAAAAACATGGTTTTATTAAAAAATATTTTTTATTTCTTCACAATTAATTTAAGAAAAAATTAGTGCCTACTACGACACACTAAATGTACATAAACTGTTGTAATATATTTAGAAGAAATAAAATCCTGAGTCTTGAGGAATATTTCCATTTAATTGTTATTTATTATCATAAAACAAGATCCATTAATTAATAAAAAAAAACTATTAAGAAAAGCTTTAAAAAGGAAAGAAAAAAAAAATTACTTATGGTGTATTTGAATTTGCCCGACCATCTAAAAAAAATGAGTAAATAAACTAAATCAAAATAATATACCAATCATATTCTATATTGAAATCTGAACCAATTTATATGAAACTTAAAATATTTATAAGAATATGAAAGCAAAATAAGGGAAGAAGTATATACATGCACCAAAACAAGCCAAATGATAAATAAAATAAAACGATTATATAAAGACTGGGTCAAATAAATATGAAGGATGAACAAAAAGCTTCCTTACATCTGAACCCAACTCCAAATATACATTCAAGAAAACCAGAAAAGGTTCCTCCTCCCTCTTGTTTAGCCGACCACCACCACCCACCTCCCAAAAATACTCAATCATATATATACATGACCTCCTAACTGTTACCATCATCGGCTGTCCCAACTGCTACGTACCGTCCATGTCCATGTCCTGTTGCTACGAGCTCAACTGCTCTCATCTTGACTTTCGGGCTCCCATTTTGACTCATCCAGCCATGCAAAACCAAAAAAAAAAAACTCAAACTGCAATAGAAGAAGGAAACAAGAACAACAAACCCGAATAAACTAAAAAAATCAATACATATTAGATTTAAATCAAATCCCATATAAATCAAATCCCAAATTGATTTATATCAATGATCCAAATCAACCAAAAACAAAGTTCAATCTCCCAATGTCAAAATTGATGCCCCAAATTCTTAATGAAGTACTCATAACCCATTAGTGATCTTATTAAGGTTTGACCCTATTTAGATTTTGAATACAAATATGTTATGTATTTTTTTAGGGCTTTAGGGCTCTATAAATTAATAGGCACCATATTCCAATCTTGTACCATATTTTTCAGAATAGTGGATTTTTCTCCTCCTCTACCCATGGTTTTTCCCTCCTTAGGATTTTCATATAAAATATGTGTTCATCTTTTCGTCTTTTCTTTTTCTTTGTCGCCTATTATTATGTTTATTTTTAACACCCAACAACAATCTATTCTACCTAGGCAAATGATAACCCAAATGAATAAATGGGCACCCAAAACACAAATCAAAACCCAACAAACGAAAATCTAATACTAAAAACAAACAAAAAACTCAAAAACCCTAGGATTGGAAATTTTAATGGCAAGATTAGATGACGATGGTGTCCGTAAAGCTTGGTGGCCATGGTGATGTAGTCGATGGAAATATGTGTAACACCCCAAATTATACCATGACAATTTTATAACATGTTTAGGGTATATTAAAAGTAAATATATATTTTTTTTTCGAATAAAATAATGCTAAAAATAAAATAAGCAAAACTCGGAATTAATACAAAAGTCAAGGGTAAATTGTAAATTCACACCATGACCTTAAACTTATTATGTAAGAATAAAATATTGTATGTTGTTATGAAATCGAATAAGCTGTAATGACAAATGATGATGGTGCGAGGATCAAATAGCAAAATGAATTTGACTTAATAAATTGATAAGGTCAACATGACCTTATTCAAGACCCAAAATATCCCATTTTGGCAGAGCCTTACCTGTGAGGAAGATATAAGAGGAGAAGAGAAAGAGAGAATGAGAAGAAGAGATAACAAGCAGGAGAAGAGAGAAGCTGTTCAAGGAGAAGGAAGAAATAAAGTATAGATATGTGGGTGAATTTTAAAAGAATTTGTGTATGGAATTGTTTGTATGAACTTGGTAGATTGTGTATGTGATTTGTATGGATACTTGTTTGGAGTGTTTGTAATACCTATTTTTTTTTTGTAACTTTGTTTGGAATGGTTGTTTGGTTTGGTTGTGGTTCCTAATCTGATAAAATTTCAGAGGAAATGTTGGCTTATAAGACGTCATTCGCTTTTTAAACTCGTGGTTTGTGTTTCACATAACCTGGTCATTACTCATCCAAATCGGTAATTCAAAATTCCAGAAATTCGTATTATCTAAAAAACAAATCTCCTTAAAATAAGATATCCACTTAGACCACATTGAACCCCGTAAATCGCCAAAGTGAAGTGGTCTCGCCCGATACGCCTTGGTTTCGTAACAATTTTTTTTATTTAGGCCATAAAAGTCATTTCACTCTCCAAATTGAGGATTTTGGGCCGATAACTAGACTCTCTAGGAGAACAAATCTCCCCGAAATAAGTATCCAAATTTAGACCATCGGACCCAAAAATTCACAAATTAAGGGAACAATTTGTCCCAACGTCTCACAACGCCCCGAACCCGGAGTAATTCCTGCAGCCGGGCATGGGCAAAACCATAACTTGAGTTGGTACTAGTCCAAATGAGGTGATTAAAATTTCTGTACAAACTAGAAATCTAGGAAAACAACTTTTATGAAGAAATTATGGTCAAACATGTCTTTATCACCATTCTCAGAAAATTTTCAATATACACACCCGCATTCTGCCCCGAAACTCGCCCAAGAGCGCCTCGAATGTTTAGACCATATCTCTCTCCCAAATTAAAAGTCCAATGACAGATGTTTAAACCATAATAAACTTAAGACATAGGGGTATATTATTAGAAAATCACTTTCTAACAACCCGCGATAGTCAAAATTGTAGTAAAAAATGGACTTAGGAACTGCCTCGAATTCTTCAGGCAGAACTGGTTATGGAAATTGAAATTGTATAAAGGTTATATAAATGTATTGTTATATGAAATAATGCATCATAGTAATATGATCATGATAACATGTGTTATAAAAGCTAAAGAGAATACATATGTATAATTTTTGTTATACGAAAAGTATAGTTAAATGTTTATAAGAGATTATTCGATAACGAATATCTTATAAAGATATACTTATATCAAGAAGCATTCATGTATATGAGATATCTTTTTCTAATACTTGAAAGATTGTTAAGAAAACATAATAAACCACGCCCGGGCGCATGATCGAGCAGTTGGACATATATACATGCTTATATGATACAGCTTGTCGCAAAGATACGCTTTACGTGATATCGAGCAATTTCGCCAATATGACATAAATCTCAAGCCGATTATTATAACGGCCTCATTAAGAGGTATGATAGAAATCACCGTTTTGTATGTAAAGGATAAGACTTCGGTACATACAAGCCTTCTTCTCGATTCACTTCTACAGATTGCAAAGAGCTAAACATAAGATAAATGACAAGAATATGTAAATGACATGATATGAGAAGCATAGCATTGCTATGTGATGATATGTAAACAGTGATAAGGACCAAAACAAAAACATAAATGAAAGATGATATGGAATGAAACATGATAAGATGAATAAATATGATATATGTAGAAGCATATCTATAAATGATATGTTCAAAACATGAATAAGCATGTGTATATGTAAATGAATGTTAAAGTTATATGCAGTTGTCTAAAGTGTGATGACTTTGATTAGAGGTCGTCTATATGTATTTATTCTCAGCTGTTATAAGCTAGTAATATGTTTAACCGTAGGTACATAAGAGGAAACTGTGAGGACAGGATAACCACATTAAGCAACAAAGTCAACACATCACTAGGCACCCACTGGAAGACCATTTGGTCTAATGTATATGTATTTTTGTTTCTTTTGTAAGCAATGTAAATGTTGTAAATGTTAAACACTTCTATATATGGAGCTTGTATATATTTTGTAATGCGCTGCTACAGAATATAGTACAAGTTAAATGTTTAATATTATATGAATGAACAAGCTTAAAGTTTATAAGTTTATAGTAAAAGACACCTCACTTGACACCGGAAGCCGAAGTTAAAAAGCGAATATATGTGAATGAGAAAAGGCTAAGAGAATAGGTAACTGAAATGGAAGATGAGGGAAAATAAAAGAAAGAAGAAAATAACAGAAAATAAAAATGAAATACAGAAGAAAATAAGGAAAAATAAAAATGAAAAAAAAAATCCAAAGAGGAAGATGAGAGTGAAGGTGAAGGTCTCGACGATGTGATTGTATGTTGGCACGAAAAGAATAACAAGAAGTAAATGAAAGAAAAGAATGAAGAAAAGAAGAGAAGAAAGAAATGAGAAGAAGATCATGAGATAAGGTCGACCGCTTCTCGAGTAGGGGTGTGAGAATAGTGTAGGAGTTTTAGGTTTTCTTGAAAATGCCTATACCAAGCCATATATGATGAATGTCATATGACATTTTAAAACCATGCATAATTTGGACAATCATATCACTAACATATAATTTCCAACAACCACAATATATAAACAACATATTATACACACATATATTGACATCTACAAGTCATCACCGATGAAGCAATGACTTACCTTATACTCTAGGCTTAATTGTGACACCATGTCCATAATTAGCCTACAACCAAGCCATGCAATGGCCTTGTTCATACACAAACATATCACAAGCCAAACCATTAGAACACACAATTTGACTTCAACACAATTTAAACCAAGTATATCACTCAATTCAAGCAATGATATTGTAAAACCCGGAAAATTCAATTTTCAAAATGTAAATGTCATTTCCAGTCAAAATCCAAAAATTTTCTAGATCTCGGATGACGAAACAGACTTCACCGTTGAAATCATCTCGCGAAATCTAGCTACTACGTCGAATTTCATCGAATTCCGAGATAGTCAGAATTTCACGTTTTTTGAGGCACTAGGTGTCGGGTGTCGTATGATGGTTTGTAAGAGACATGTGATGTGACAAAAGTTACCTACTACATGTACCCATGTGACACATGTTGCATGATTAGTGAGAGGATGAAGATGAATGGCTTAGATTAAGCCAAATGTCAAGAAGGCCCTTTTAAGTTAAATAGTTAAATGAAGGGACAATGATGAAATTATTGAAAAGATTTAAAATAAAGAGACAAAAGTCTTCTTCTTCTCCATTGGAACAAAAAAACGTGGTGCAGGTGTGGAGATCGGGGTTTTTAGAGAGAAAGTGTGACTTCTCTCTAGGTTTCCTGCAAAATTTTCTGGTCGTTTGCCTTCTTTGGGCTAAGAAGCAAAGTTGTTCAACGCGGCAAGGGCTACGCGTGGGCACCGATTTTGTGGAGTTCCGACAACTCAAAGAGTTAGAGGATCTTTTCCTATTTGGTTTATTATTTGGCTAAGAGCCATTTTAATGGATGAGGATTTGTTGAGGCCTGGATGACCGTGTTTTCGAACTCAAAATCTTTGAACAGAGTAAAGAAAATCCCAACTTGTGTGGCCGTGAATAGTGCCGAATTCTAGGGGCCTTACCATTCACGTGATATGTTGTGTGTGATTTTTTTGTGTTGTCAGTATCTAAAATAATTGCTTTGATTTGTTAATTAGCCCATGTGAGCTACTTATGTTATTGATTGTGAATTGAATAACATGAATTATATGAATTAAATTTTGTTAATATATGCATATAAAATATATTAGCATGAATTGTTCAGAAATGACATAATGCATTCCATATGCAATCAAGTACCTTGGGAACGATAGGTGTGAGTGCATGACACGAAAATAAAAGAAAAGTGAAAATGGTTGTGAAAGGAATTTCAAGGAAGATTTTATGAAGAATTGCCTTTGAGGGTTGTCCAACGCTTCATCTCTAGGTCGACCCATGACTGCTTTTCGGCTGATCATCCAAAGCACCGCCGGAGGGTTGTCCAATATATTTACCGAAACTCGATAGTAAGTTTTCGAGAACAAAAACCTTTTGTTTTGAAAACTGTATTTTTCTCACATTCGACTTAGGCATGTGTGAGGGAGTCAGAGGACTCGAGACATGGGATTGGGCATGTAGACATTCAAGTAGGATAATGTATTTTCTTGAGTGTGTTTGGTTGCCATTACATGTGCACTTAGGTGGGGAGTAACCCATGTAGGAAATTATCACTACTGGGCATTGCTCACCCTGTCGAGGGATCATTATTTAAGGCACAGGGTGTATCGGAGGACTACACTACTGGGGAGGCCGATGAGAAGAAAGTTCTGACAGACTTTGATATCTTATTTTGTAAAACATTTATTAGAACTCCAAATTTGATATATGTTTCGTTAAGAGTAATGTAATAACTCTGAACTATTGTAATATAAAGGATGTATTTTGTGAGTATTGATTTACGGGGCCCATGGCAATTTTACTCTCACGTGAACCCGGTGTGGTCATGTGGGCCGTTGGGACATGTTATATCTTAGTAGGTAGAAAGCCTCCCGTACAAAAGAGACTCTGTCCGATTTTCGTTAAGTCCCGAGTCTTGAAAAAGGGGACTCAATGGAGTGGTGTCGAGTTACCCGACATCCACGAATATTCGCGTGCCGACTGCCAGTCACGACCCCGGAAACACTCCTGCACATACTACAATCATATACCACCATGGCAAAATATGGACACAAATCATTAAACAACCTAAGCTGTAGCGGTCCTGATAAATGGACCATAACTTTAGTTATAGAGGTTCTATTTGGGCGATTCAAAAGCCTAACATAAATTTCTCAGATAGAGCTACAAGTTCCTTGAAGGATACTAGTCCAAATTCTCACTTTTTCCCAGTCGAAAAGTCTCCAAAATATGACAATAGGGTTCGACCAAAACATAACCTGTGGCAAGCCCTGAAAACGACCATAACTTGGGCTATAGATGTCCAATTTTGGTGATTCAAAAGCCTACATCAAGTTCTCGCATGTGGTTACAATTTCCTGAAGGATTTAGTCCAAATTCTCCTTTTCTAATCGAAAATCAACTCCAAAATCGGGACACTATATGTGGTCAAAATAGACACTATTCTATAACCCATTATTTTGCCAAACATTCCTTAGGGGAATAAACTACCAAAAACATCCCCTGTGTGGCATTAAAGCTCAATCAAACAACCCCTAGAATGGAAAATAAATCAAAGTAGGAAGAATCTCTATCTCTTAAAGCATGAGCAACCACCCGAGGAAGTTCGGCGAACACTTCTTGAACCAAAAGCTTTCGACTTCCCGAACCTTCTGTGCGAAACCTTGGCGAAACTTGGAGTTTTTGGTGTCCACATGTAGCCCTCACCGAGTACTCTGACTTTAACCTTGGCCCGTCTAAGACGGCACTCACCCGATCTTCAGATTGTAGAGAAGCTGCAGCTTCTACACTTCTTCTCCTCTCCTCACCGCCTGACAAGCCTAAAAATGAGTTTTTCCAATTTTTTTCCCTCATTTTGTCTATCTTGACTTAAGTTGATGAGTGGCTCTTAAAGCGCCACATGTCATGCGATCCTCACTCGGATCCGTTCCTACCCCCAAACAATTTATTTTCGATTCCGGTTCCGGTTCAAGTTCAATTTATTTTAAATGAATTTAACTTGAGTTATTTCCTAACTCCCGATATTCTCTTAAACATTCGCCCCGATTCACTCGCATACTCAATTACCTTGAAAATTGTGAAAATCCGATCATCTCTTAATTCAAATCGAAAATTTTTGGCTAACTAGATTTTAAGTATTTAATTCAACCATAAGTTCGGGCTTTAGTCATGAGATCTAGAGAATTTTAGAAGCTTTTCAGAATCATTATGGCAATTTATTATTATTATTTTTCTATTTTTCCTGAAAATTTTCTAATTTTCTTGGTTCTTACAGAGACGTAAGGGGTCGCACTCGAGGGAGTGTTCACCGCTTAAAAGCAGGAGGGGAGGTTTCGAGTCTCAAGAAAACAAATTTTTACCATACTATATTAAAAGTGATTAACTTAAAAGAAAATGGGGTTAAAGGCAAAAGCAAAAAGAAATAATAATGGGCGGCAAATATTGGGGGTATACAATACCATGAAGCAAGCACAAAAAAACAAAGACCCTCAGACCATTAAAACATTAAAAATGTGTGTCATTTATAACAGGGAGGGAGGGGAGGGTTCCGCACTAATAGAGATAATTTACTTATTACATTATATTAAAAGATTAGTTTAAAAAATAAGCAAGTAAAGCAATAAGTAAAATTTTAGGGTGGCTAAAGCATTAAAATTAAAATGTGTTATTCACAACAAAATAATAAACACGTTAAACCCTAATTTTTAAGACCAAAATAATTTCTCATGTATTTACTTAGTAGGCCCTATCCATTATTACATAAGAGACACAATTAGATAGGTCATTCAGCAGACATTATTATAAATTAAATTGAATAATGTTTATATTAAATTTTTAATAACTATAAACATGAAATAATTATTAGTTTTTATCTATTTCAAAATTTTATTTTTATTAATTTCTAAAAACAGAAGAAAAAAAGGAAGTTGTTACTCTTGTAAAGAAATCTACAAATTCTAATCTTCTTGAATAAAAAATAAATGAGTTTAAATTAATATAAAATAATTTATAAACATTAAAGCTATCTGTAATTATTGACTCTAAAATTGAAAAAAAAATTTAAAGAAAAAGTTGATCAACATCTTTTAATATTTATTATTATTATAAAATTAGTTTTAAATATAACATACCAAACCAAATTTAAGAAAAAAAGAAACTTAAATTTGAAAAGATGTCCGTCAATTTTTTCCTTAAATATTTCAAATTTTCAATTTTAAGCTACTTTTAGTCATTAAATTTTAATTTTATAAATTTTCTTTCCTATTTTTTTTTTTAATTTTCCCTTAATAGTTAAGGTGTAATCAAATATAACCTCAAAATGTATGATGAAAAAAAATTAAATCAAAATATATATTTATTCAATTTTATATTTGAAAATTAGTATTTTCTATTTTTTTTTCTTTTACGTTTTTAAAAATTAATAAAAATCAATTCTTAAAATCAATAATTATTCTATGTTTATACTTTTTTTGACAAATTCCATGTTTATACTTATTTAATTTAAATTTATTATAAATTTTCATGCCATACGAAATTTCATGAAGACTTTGCTATAATTTGTTTCTTCCTATGGTATAGATGTCCTATGTGGCATAGGGGATAGCGCTCACGGCTTAATAAGGAGGGTTATTGTTCTACCATTATTATTTTATTACAGATGACATATATTTTAATGATTTGGGGGTCTTTGCATTTTTTTTTTTTTTTTGGTGCTTCATTACACCTCAATATGCCATTATTATTTTATTATAGATTGCATATATTTTAATGATTTGGGGTCTTTTTGCATTTTTTTTTTATGGTGCTTCATTACACCTTAACATAATTCTCCCTTTTTAAAATTTGTATACGTTTTTTTTTTTTTTAAATTCAATATTTAAATATTTTTAAATTAGTTGAGATTTTTTTCTTTTTTCTTTTTTATCTAACATATATTTATTATCCTTGATTATAAATCATTCATTATATTCATAAATTCCTAATATTTAATTTTATTCATGTGATTCAATTCCTAATAACTTATTTATTTATTCAATATTAATATATTTATTTTTTTAAAATTTCTTTAAATTAATTTACTTTTATACTTATAAAAATCAAATATATAAATTTTAACTAATTTTAATTATAAGCATCTCCTTATGCAATTGGACAAAATCCTTGACCTTAAATAATTTATTTTATGCCTACTTATTCTCTTACTTCATGTTTCAAATTTGTATACAACTCTTTTGTTGGAAATCAAAATTTCATAGTGTATTAATTAATTTTATATTTCCTCATCAGGCGGATAAAAAGTTCCAAATAATTGAGATTAACAAAATACGGAATGCCTAACTATGATGGTATAGTGGAATAAATTTATTAATTTAATTTTATTTTTAAATTTGTTTCAATTTAATTGTCATTTTAAGAAATCAAGAATACTTTACCATATTTCTTCCTAATTTTACCCCTATTTTTATTATTCCCAACCAAATTTACAACATCATATATTAAAATATTTCATGTCCCAATATCTTCTACACTTAAGCACTCCATAATTTATGTGGATTTTTCACTTTTCATTTTGATAAAGTCAACAAAAACCTTTCATATTTTTTTCTATTCCGCTGGATATATATTCATCACAAGCTTATATTACTTTTGCTATACTAAAAAAATGAAAATGGAGAGGTGAAGATTGGATAAATTTTGGACTTAAGCTTTTTGAATACATTTATAAGATAAATTCCTTAATCATAAAATACTTGGCAAAATATTTGGCCAAAATTTTGCGTAATTTTTTATTCATACATATAGAGGGAAATCATAAAAGAATTTATTGGTAATTGGTAGATTGGAATTAAATAAAGGGTTGGAGTTTTTATAAAAGTCAAAACACGATCAAGATTTTATGGAAGAAAAAGAAAACAATTAATACTACAACTATATATTTATTGAAAGCAAAAATGACGGTTTAGTCATTTTATAGTTTTTAATTCATGGAATGTATGAAAACGACTACTATTATGAAACGGATGGAATAAATGATTTAAAATTATTTTATGTTTTCTTTCAAAAATTATGTAGTAATACAAAAATATTTATCTTTAAAAGTTAATAAGTTCAAAATTATATAAAATTTATTATTTTAAAATAATTAATATAAATTAACATTTTTTTTTTTTTACGCTTACGCTTCTAAAATTAAAATAAAATGACAATAAAAAGAGATGATCACATTAAAAGAAAGTATAAAAACTAAAATTTATTAAATGATTAATTTTATGTTAAGATAAATATGGTAGTAATTGAAATATATAACAATAATTATTCATAGATTTAAAAGTATATTAGTTATTACTTAGTTCTAATTAGTAAAAGTACATATAATTATGAAAGATAAATTTTAATTTCAAATATTAATTAAGGGATGTTTATTTTTAGATAAGTTATGTCATAGATATTTTAGGATATAAAATATAATATTTTTTATATAATGCATTCAATAAAAATATATCATATGATTTTGAGAATAATATATGATATTATACCTAATGAGTCTTTTTTCAATAGGAATGAAAATATGTTGCTAAATATATGTAAAAAAATTGTATATTATATATATATAATACTTTAAAAAAAAAAAATTGTTTATCACAAGCAAATTAAGAATCATGCTTCGTTTAAATAGACAAGGAATAGGGAGGGGAGGTGATGAAAATCATATAGCAAAAGATATGTTTCAAAAGGGCCAAAAAGCTTCAAGAGGTTTTCAATGGGCTTGTGAAAGAGTTTATTTGGGCCAACCTAGCTTTTAAAGAAGAGCGCAAGTCAAATCAAGCGATTGAAGGAATTAACTAATAGGAAGTTAAGTTGATGTAGGAGCTTTCATAAATTAAATTTTGTAATCTAATCTTAATTATGGAAAATTTAGATTTGGGAGTTTGTGAAACCTTGGAGACACTAAATATATTTCTATTTCCAAGTATTTTGAGTCTTGTTACTATTTTGATTTGGAATTGTTTTATTTTAGAAATATTTGTTTTCCAAGTCAAAGTAGCAGTTGCTTTATTTAATTTATAAAGTTTGTTTTCATAGTCAAGTAGGAGTTGCTATTTCTTTTTAGAAAGATTGCTTTTAGGAGTTGCTATTTCTTTTTAGAAATATTTTCTTTTAGGGGTTGCTTTATTTAAAGTAGGAGTTGTTTTATTTGATTTATAAAGTATGAGGCCTATATATACCCCCTTAATGTAATCTTTGAGTGACAATTGATGAATAAAATTTCTTTTGTGAGGTTTTCTTCACTTATAGATTCTTAGAGAACTCGAGCTTCATCAAGCACTCTTTATAATGTTTTCACTTACGGCCTGTTCTTTTGTACAAAGGGAAGGAGTGTTATTCTTTTCCTTTGTTCTTACGGGTTTTGGTTCCATATAACCAAGGAGACAGAGACGCGACGTCTTTACTTACAACTCTTGATTCAATATAGTCAAAGGGATGGAGCCATTATTCTAGATTGTGTTTGAAGATCTTTGGAGTAATCCGAAACAATTGATGGATCTCAAAGCAACAAGCAGCGGGGTTCGCATCATTTAGGTATCAGAGCTTCGGCTTTCAAACATCAATGAAGAGAGAGATCTTAATTTTTATGTTTGAAGCATTTCATTGAGTTCAAAAAGAAAAAAAAATAAAAAAATAAAAAAGTGCTGCATTCCGCATCGATATCACCCCGTGACGAAACCCCAGCTACTGGTGTTGGTGCTTCCTTAACCCGTCAGACGATTTAAACCCGTGAGGCCCGCTTGAAGTCAGCCAAAGCCATAATATTCGGGCGGCGGGGGAGCCCGCTTATAACATCGCTATCGCACGATGCTCGCGATGGGGGTTTGTGATCCTCGTTGATCCCACATCGCTTCCTGCACGAGGTCCTCGAGCTGCTTTCTGCTGGTGTCCTTGAAACTGCCGTGAATGCTGCGAACCCTTTGAGACTTGCCTGGAAGTTAGCCAAAGCGGACAATATCCGCGGTGGGGAGCCCGTTTATAACAAAGAATCACTTCCAAAAAAAGAAAGAAAGATAGGTGTAATTTTTCATTTTCGCTTTTTTTTGTTCCCTTTGTAATATTTTATATTTGGATTCTATTTGGTTGATCTTGATCTGCTTGTTAGTTCATAATAAAAGAAAAGTAAAGTTTAAGAGTGGAAAAGGCAAGAGGATTTTCTATTATCAAAAGCCAAATATTGGAGTAAAAAGAAGGAGGAAACACGGAGGGAGTGTTGTGAGTTTTTTTTTTTTTTTAAAATTTTTCCTATGATCTAACTATGTCTTCATGTGTAATGATCTTTAAAATAGAGGTGGGGGCAAGACTAAACCTTTATAACAATATGGTGCCATGCGATAAATACTTTTCAAGATTAGAGACCATATTAAGGACATATGAGATTGATTGAACAAAAATGAAGAGGGTGTTGAGACGAGTACTCAAACTCAAAGACAAGAGAGGTGTGTTCGACAGCCTTGAATCGTGAAGAATTTAAGAATGAATTGAAAGACGAAGAAAAATTTCTGATCGAATGGAGAGGTGATGGGTGACAAGGAATGTTTGAGTGCCTGGAAAGTGAAGGGAGTATGCCATATTGAGAAACAACATGAGAACATTTTTTATACTCGCGCCATGGTATGTCAGTTTGATTATTGATGGTGGGGTTGTGCTAATGTTAAGTAGTGTTTTTTAGTTGAAAACTACACTACGCATTACTTAAAACACCCTAAGTTATAAGTTGCAATGGTTGAATGATAGCGAGGAAGGAAGTGCAAAAGCAAGTGCTTGTGTCGTTTTCAATTGGGGAAGTATCATGATGAGGTTATTGTGATGTTGGTCCTGATGTTTGTTTCACATCGTGACAAGGGTGTTCAGCAATTTGGATTGAGAGGCAACCATGATTGTTTCAAGAATCCTTTCAATTTCATGAAGGACAAGAAGCTTGTAACTCTTGTATCATTGACACCAAAACAGGTGTATGAAGATCAAGTGAGGTTAAAGCTAGAGTGTGATTAAAAAAAGAATGAGAAAGAAGAAGTAAAACAAGAGGAAAAAGAAATTGAGAAAAGCAAAGAGAGTGAGAAAAGAAAAGAGAGTGAAAGAAAAAAAGATTTGAAAGTGAACAACGAAAAAGGAGAGGCAACAAAAAAAGATCAGGAAGTGAATGAAGAAAAAGGAGGGGAAACAAAAAGAAAGGAAAGCTTCTATACAAAAAAATAGTGAGATTAAAAGTTTTTTTTTATTCTAACAAGCCTATGTTTGTACTTTTGTACAAAGAGATGCTTTTGAACATTAACGATCTTGATTATTCTTTACGTAGTGTTGTTTCATCTTTGTTAAAAGAGTTCGAGTATGTAATCCCCGAGGATGATCCTAGTGGTTTGCCACCCGAGGAAACAAAGGAGCTTCAGCTATGGAGGAATTGATTAGCTGTCCATGTTATATATGTGGGAGCATTTAACCCAAAATGGATGGATTGGTGAAGGATGTGGTTTTTATTTTCGTATATCAACAACATTATGGTTATGATTCTAGGACGAAATCTTTAGAGAAGTGGGAATGGATGAGAATCAAAGAACAAAGGGATCCGCTTCAAATGACAATTAGACCAATCAATAAGAGCAAGGGTGAAAAGCCTGCAGAGGCTTTCAATGGGCTTGTGAAAGAGTTTATTTGGGTCAGAACTTAGCTTTTAAAGAAGGTTTCTGGAGTCAAATCAAGTCATTGAATAATTGAAGCCAATAAAGCAGTTCAAAAGGATGCAAGAACTTCTATAACAGACTTTAGAATCTAATCTTAATTATGGAAAATTCAGATTCGGGAGTTTGTGAAACCTTGGAGACACAAAATATATTTCTATTTCCAAGTATTTTGAGTCTCGTTACTATATTGATTTGGACTTGTTTTATTTTGGAAAGATTTGTTCTCTAAGTCAAAGTAGTAGTTGTTTTATTTAATTTAGAAAGTTTGTTTTGCTAGTCAAGTAGGAGTTGTTATTTCTTTTTAGAAATATTGCTTTTAGGAGTTGTTATTTCTTTTTAGAATGATTTGCTTTAAGGAGTTGCTTTATTTAAATTAGAAAGTCTTGTTTTCCAAGTCAAAGTAGAAGTTGCTTAATTTGTTTTATAAAGTATAAATATATATAACTTCAATGTAGTCTTGAGAGATAAATTGGATGAATAAAATTCTTGTGAGGTTTTCTTCACTTTATGGTTCTTGTGAGAACTTTCTTGAGCCCTATCACTCCTTAGTGTTCAAACTACGGCTCTTGGTTCTTTTGTAATCAAGGACGGGGTTACTTTTCTTTTTCTACGAATTTGGTTCCATATAACCAAGGACTCCGAGATGCAACATCTTTTACTTACTACCTTGGATTCAATATAGTCAAGGGGATGGGGCCATTATTCTTAGATCATGTTTGAAGATCCTTGAGTAATCCAGCCAACAATTGGTGTTCGACGGTCCCAATTGTAATCATATCACATTGTAATCCAAAGTTTGCTCTACTGAGTCCTAAGAGCTGATTGTTTACTACATTGTAAATCCAAAATGTTTAGCCGACAAAAAGTACTCATAGATGCTCAACTTAATGAGCAGATAATGCTTTTTGTCCTTATTAATTTCCTTAAACTTTATTTCTTCAATTCATTTTAAAATATAGTTTTTATTTTTATTTTCGAAAACTATTCAATTTTATTTTCAATTAGTAGATAAAAATGAAATATTTTTAAGAATTGAAAAGCATTTTAGTCTTCAAATATATTATTTAGCTATTTTATTTCTTAAACCCTATAACATATTATATTTTTTAGAATAATAATTTTAATTATGAAATTAAAATAAAATTATGAGAAAATAAAATCATTAAGTCTTAGTTGTTCAAAAAACATTAACTCGGTAGAGATTAATTAAGGGAAATTTAAACTCTGAAAAAATTAGTTAAGCAAGCAGATAATTCTGATTCTCTATGACGAGGTTGAGTTTTATGGTTGTCTCTGCCCAAATTCTCTTCAATATAAACAAAAAATATATCAATTAAAATGTTTAAAGGCATATAAAAGGAATGGAAAAATGGCTCCTCTGATACCCAAGTCTATTGCTCCCCGAATGAATGGATTAATGATGTAATTGTAGGGACATAAACTAATTGTGCATTATTTGACATATCTTGTGCAACATACTATGCACAACCTAGAAGTTGAGAAATCATCAACTACTTGGACGGAAAAAACTTACAAATTAGAAAAAAGAAAATTAAAATTAAGCTTTTACAACTTGTGTAACTTTCACAAGACCTTTGACGTCATGGGCCTCAAGGAAACCTTCTCTTCGATGGATGATGACCTTTTACAACATAATAAAACTTGGTCCTATGTAAAAAAGTTTATAAGAATAAGCAAATGAAGATATAACTCATTGGAATTCTGAGCATCCAAACTCTTGGTCCATCACAAGCAGTCTATTGAAAAATGCGGTTTTTATTTGTGAGATTGAAAACTGTGAAAACACGGGATATGGCTTAATAGCTTGAATGGATATGTTACCGAGTGTTACACTAAAATTGATTTTTCCAGTGAAAGGCTAGCATGGATGATGGCACACCTGAGTAAAGATAAAAGCTATTAGGTACACTACAATGTTTAACTTTATTAAATAATTGATAAAATAATATAATGGTTAAACTCTATATCAAATCTCTCTCTAAAAATTAAAAGTGAAAGTAACGATGGTTTTGGAAATGAAAAGGTGCAAAACAAGGAAAGTGAATTAGGATAAAAATAAATAATATAGTGGTTAAACTTTGTATTAAATCTCAAATCAAATGATTTTAAAATAATGTTTGTATTATCAAATGGACACCTCGTATAGATATATGAATTATTTTATGTTTTAAAAATTAATTTTAGAACTTAAGATAGTAATAAGTGTGTTCTCTTCTAGCCACTTTTTCTCAAGCAATAATGGGTGATTTTTTTTATCATTTTTGTCCTGAAATCACTCATCTATGTCTCGTTCTATCATTTCTTTCTTGATGAAGTGGTTATTCCATACGAATCTGAGTTTGTTTGTTTGTTTTTTTTTTTTTTGTGATTTCGTTATCGTTTTATTACAAACAGATAGTTGTGCTATCTTGATACAATGTTTTGTTTTTATTGACCGCTAACTATCTAGAGGTCAGAAACTAGAGCTACGAAAGTTGATGGTACACTAGAATATGGAGTTACAGGCTGCAAAAATAAAATAAGTAAAGCTAAGGCGTGTTTTAGACACCGTCCTTAGGAATTTTATGCCCTAGGATTCAACAACTCTTTAGAGATTGTCTCTGGAACATGAACAACAGAGAGCTCAATATGTTGAGAATTTATGTATTTTTCAACATCAACAGAGGTCTCAATTTATAGGAAAACAAACTGTAATAGTTTAGTTTGAAATTAAAAATACAGCCGGGCAATATTAAGGCCGGCATTAAAATGAAATTTGGTTTATAGAAATTGAATTCAAAAAATAGTTGTTACTTAAAGAAAACATTTTGAATTTATTGAGATTTTAAGACTCGAACTGCTTTGGTTTTTAATAAATTAAACCAAGGTTTTCATATTAAAAACAAAACAAAATTATTTGGACCAATTTTGGCTCTATGATAATCACGCTGCAGGGAGGGAGGGAATTTATCGAGATTTTCATAGAAATTGGGCCGACCCATTTCTGTGTGCGGCCTTTCTAAAGCCTTATACATGACAACATATGAGTTTTAGTATATAAATCTCCAAAAAAGTTCTTATCCTTTTTCTATGTGGGACTAGGTTCCTTTTGAAAAAAGGTTATCAACTACTAACAATCCCCCACATTTTCCAAAAGGACATTTGAATTTAAAACTTTTTTCCTGGATTATAGAAGAAGGTATAAGTGCCTTAAATTTGGTATTGATCAATGAACTATGAACCAAACATAGATGAATGAGATTTAATTTATAGAGTATTGCAGCTTTATACGGTGAATCGAGTATTCTTGATTGTAAATTAGGACCCATTATCATCACTACACATCACGATTCTTGTTGTTCTAAATCGTCGTTGTGCGCGATTAAAGGCGTGTACGTTTGATCATTTCATTAGTGCTTCTGTAAATTTTGCTAAAATATTTCATGGAGCTGACCCTACTCCACACCTTATATAGGTGATTTCATCAAGTGCATACCGCATTACATGGCTACCCATATGATAAGGAATCATTAAGAGTATAACTCAACCTCTCACAATATGCATTTTAGCATCAAAACCATACCATAGGAAGGGACACTTGAGTTATAATTAGCAAGATTTAAACAATTTGTTATTACCCATATGAACCTTCTCATTGCTAATCTTTAACTGGATTAAGTCCCATTCCACTTGATGTTCCCAAAATCAACTTTCTTCCCAAGGGTTTAGTCAGAGGATCGACCAAATTCACTTCTGACTTTACATAGTCAGTGGAAATAATTCCATCTTTCAATAACTGTTTCACAACCTCGTGTCTTAGACGAATGTGTCTATTTTTCCATTGAATACTTTATTCTTAGCAATTAATATTGTTGCTTGGCAATCATAATGCATCGATTAATCGGCGTGTCACCATGATCCCCAAAGGAATTCATGACAGGAAGTTCCTTAACCACTCAACTTCTTTACTAGCGGATTCAACAACTATAAACTCTTATTCCATGGTAGAAGTAGCGATAAGGGTTTGTTTAGATTATTTCACAGCAACAACACCACCTCCTAAAGAAAAAATATAACCATTTGTGGATTTATCTCTGCTATTAGTAATCCGAGATCCAAGAGCATCACTGCCTCTTCTAACACAGCCGAAATTCACTATATAGGATACCATAGTTCATGGTACCCTTAAGTATTTCAATAGTCTAGTTAATACATTTCAAAGGATTGGGATTATGTATATTTGTTAATTCACACACCGATAATGCTGTGTTAGGTCTAAAAAAGTTCATTAAATGCATCGACTTCCAATAATCTACATACTTTAGATTGACCACAAGATTATCTCGATTTTCATTGTAATATGTGTTAGCATCATATAAGGTACCTGGTGTTTGGCATCGAAATGTTCAAACCTCTTGAGTGTTTTCTCAACATAATGTTCTTGTGATAGCATTATACTACCACCCCATTCTTGTGATTTTGACACCCAAAATTATCTTAGCTTCACTAATATGTTTCATGTCAAATTGTGAAACTAGAAATCTCTTGGTACTATGGACCATATCTAGGCTAGTGCCAAAAAATTAGCATATCATCCACATATAATGCACGATTACACATTCTCTATTTGGCACTGTATACACACATTTATCCACTTCACGTATAAAACCCCTTTATTTAACAAAGCACTATCAAATTTCATGCCACTGCTTTTAAACCATATAAAGAGTTGCTCACTGAAACTTTATTTTCTTGGATTAGGTATAATACACCTTTCAAAGAACATGTAAATTTCTTTCCTCTAAATCTCCATTTAAAAATGTTGTTTTAACATCCATTTAATGGATGAAAAGTTTATGAATAGAAGCTAAAGCAATCAGAATATGAAGGGAAGAAGTCCTAGGAACATGAGCAAATGTATCAAAATAGCCAATATTTTGTTTTTGTGAAAACCTTTGTCAATGGGGTAACTGCTTTGTACTTTTCTAATAGAACCATTTGACAAATATTTTCTTTGAAGATCCAATTTGTAAACTACAGGTAGGTTTTGCTTCATGAAGGTAAATTGACTAATCAAGCTTTTATTTTAAAATAGAGACAAACTCGCCATTGAAGCTCTTTCCAAAACAATGCATCAGGGGAAGAATAGCTTCAAAATAAGAGGACGGTTCATTTTTCAACCAAATAAGTATAAAAATTATCTCCAAAGGAAAACTATTTTCTTTGTCTCTTACTTCCTCTCAACTCATCATAAGAGCTTTTCATATCATCCACAATAGTGGGCACCCATCATATGATTTTTCTATATCATCTACAATTGTGGGTGCACAAGAAATTTTCTCATAAAGTGGAAAAACATGCTCAAAAAAACTCAACAATTTTTGTCTCAATAATAGTATTGCATTCTAGAATATCACTTTTTAAAACAAGAAATCTATAAGTAGAATTATTACAAGCATACCCAATAAACATGCAATCATAAGTCTTTGATCATATTTTCTTTTTAGGATCGCAAGATAACCTTGAAGACACCTATTACTTTTAATATTTCAAATAGTGCATGACCTTTCCACAACTCATAAGGTGTTCTACTCAGTTTTCTTGTATAATCTTAGATTTGGGATGACATACAGACAATATAGCTTTTCTCCCCAATAAATTATCAAGAGTTGAAGCATTGACAAGCAAAGAATTTATCATCTCAAGAGTCCTATTCTTTCTTCTCAAAAACTCCATTTGACTCAAGTGAATAGGAGAGTTATCATGTATTTTTCCTTCATTTCACAATAATCATTCAAAGGATATATTCAATCTCCTCTATGAGATCTAACTTTGATTTTCCCATTGCTTACTATCTACTTCCAGCTTTATATCTTAAGAACATATCAAATGCTTCATCTTTATTTCTAAGCAAGTAAACTTTAGTGTACCTAAAATAATCATCAATAAAGGTCACATAAAATTTCTTACCTTCTTTAGTCATAGTTTGTTTCAAATCTCCTAAATCATAAATACCAGTTTATAACTGCTTTGTTCTCTAGACATCGACCCACATGTCTTTTTAGTTAGCTTAGAGGTGGCACATATTTGGCATTTACTTAAGCATGAATAATCAATATTATTTGTAAGGCCTGGAGATTGCTTCTTAATGTATCCACAACTAACATGTCCTAACTCCAAGATGCTGGGTACCGCTAAGAACTCAACCAAGTAAGCAACATGAGGTACTTCCGATTTTGTAATTTCAGCAATGTTGAACTCAAAGAGCCCCTGATTACAAAACCCTTTTCCCACAAAAACATTATTTTTTGTCATTACAATCTTATTCCGATGTGTGTGTGTGTGTGATTTTTTTTTCCGATCCTAATATGTATATATAAATGATTAGGAACCAAACATTGCGAAATATAGTTTATTAAAGTTGTATATATCATGCAACATATGAAATATGTGAATTTTCTTAGCTTTTTCACTTTTCTTTATCTCTTATTCCTCATTAATTTTTTTTAAAGAAATAGGGGAAAATATTTTCTTTTGGGTTATAAAATGAAACCAAGAGAAATATATTATCCTCTTTATGTACAGAAAGAGAGAATAAAGAGGAGAAAGAGAAAGAGAGAGAGATGGAGAGAGATCTATTATCTCGGGATGGCTTGAATATGGGAAGCCTTTATAAGCTTCCCTAATCAATGGTTCATAAAGAAGTGCATGAATGAAGTCTCATAAAAGAGCTTCATAAGAACATAATAAATGTGGACATTCACCACATAAAACCTTTCATTTACAATACTCTCCCTTGAATGACCACCATAAAGAATATACCTCATTAAAACATTAGTAAAAACCTACCGGGACAAACGAAATGAAGGAAAAAGAGTACAATATTCATATGATGTCAGATTATTCTTAGTGTAAGGATGGCCCTCCCATTAAAAACTCCTTGTTAGTAAAAACCCAAAGGGGATAAAAACCTGATGAAAGGAAAAAGAGTACAAGACACTAACATCATGTCATAAGTACATCCCTATGTTTGAAGGTCCCAATTAGTGTATCTCCACTCAGATATTAGCTTCTGAATAATGAGGTTGGTAATGACTTCATGAATAAGTTTGCTGATTATCATTTGAGCGTATTTATGAACATCGATTTCACCACTCTTTGATATAACCTCATTTGAGCATATTTGTGTATAAAAGAACTTTGGAGAAATGTGTTTAGTTATATCCCCTTTGATATAACCTCATTTGATTTGTGCAATGCATGAAACATTATCTTCAAATAATGTTGTCGGATTGTCTTTGATAGGGGGAGTCCGCATGATTCTGGATATGCTGAATCACTCTATCAGGCCATATCTGCCAACTTGCTTCGTGAATTATAATCTTTAATGATTCATGATGCGGGCCACCATTGTCCGCTTGAAGGAATTCCATGAAATATCGGCCTCCATTGCCAATGCTAAACACACACCTGTTTAGATATGGATTTATGTGGATCAGAAGGTATCTTCACAGAATTCCACTGCATCAAATAATACAAGTTTTTTAACACGCTTGACCAAGTTTGACTAAGTTTGATCAATGTAATTAGTATAGCCTAAGTTGACTTTTTTCAAGGATGAATAATTTTAGGGTTGACTAAGCACCATCCTCGTAGGCCTCTGATAAGAGTTCATAGACTAAGTCAACGCCAAAATCCGACTTACGAATAAAAGTTATGGCTCCCGAAGTTCAAATGTTGCATTTTATCGTTGTCCAAGTCACCCGGTTTTTACCCGAAACGACCCAGTTCTATATAACCTAGTTTTACGTGCCAAATAGAACCCTAGCCCCAAAACACTCATTTTCAACTTCAAAACCTTAGAAAATTTCCCAAGACCCGTGGACTTGAACGAATGTCGTTTCAATTCGCTGTGCCAACTGCTTTATCTCGTGGGAGACGTTTCGTGCCACCTTGATGCAATACGCCACCTGTAGGAGCGCCACCACTAGGATCTATCTTTGGCCGAAATTTCACGGCGACCGCCGCGACGCGCCAGATTAGCCGACAAACGCAGCGGCGGTCGCCACCTTGGGTCGCCGGATTTTGCTATTTTTCGGCCATTCCAGGCCGACCCATACCTCCCTCCCCCCATTTTTGGACCCTCTAAACTCATTCCCGTGGTTCTTTTTCGCAGATTCCTCACCGTTTGAAAGATACGATGAAAGGAAGTTTGACCGACGGTTGGATCATGTTTTCCGGCCACCATCGGAACTTTTGAACCAAGGTAAGGGTACTGCTGTGTTCCTGGTCTCTTGGGCTTTCCGTTGATATAAAGTTTGTAAATTTTGGACGTTGTTTGGTTATTTTTCCATTTTTGGGTCATTTAGGTTAATTACCAGTGGATCAAATTACACCAATTGTCAAATTAGGCAAAATTGAAGATGGATTAATAGAGAAATTGGATATTTTTATGATTTATCGAGGGTTCACTCAAAATTAGCTCGGTAAAAAGCCCCACTTTGGGTACCTGGGTCTGTGAGGGCATCAGAGTAATTTGACCGTCTGAGCCCAATTTAAATAAGCTTCATAGCTTGGGTTTATTCTTAAGACATTTGGGTAATCTGAATGTCTTTGGTTTAGTTATTGTACCAAGACTGCTCTTGGGGCCGACGGATTTTACCGTCAGGCTTTAAAATCCGGCCGCGAAAATCTTTTAGTTTACCCGGGACGGCGACGGGAAAATTCAAGAGGTAAAACGCTCCGCCAAATTTAGCGATCAAAATTTTCAACTGGCTACTAAATTCTTGCGACGGTAATTCAAATTTTCCGGTCGCTAAAATAGCGACAGAATGCGTAAACTGTCAGCGAACATGGCGATCAATTGAGAATTTTCCGCCGCTAAACTTAGCAACTTAGCTTACCTTAATTGAAAATTTTCCGCCGCTAAGTTTAGCGACGATTTTAATTTTTCGGTTATTCAAAATAGCGACGAATGCGTAAACTGCCGCTTACATTTAGAGACTAATGAATTTTTCCGTCGCTAAACTTAGCGACGGATATTATTTTTCCGTCGCAGAAATAGCGACATAATGCAACAATCCGTCGCTATTATTAGCGACGAGGGTACCCCCAACCGCTGCTAAAGAAGGCCGGGTCATTTTCAAATCAAGCCGCTTAAATTTAGCGACTAAAAATTAAAACTGCCTCTAATATAGCTAATTAAGTTTGTAACCGTCACATTCATTTCTGTACACTTTTCGAGTTATTTTAGCGCCAGGTTCCGTCGCTAAAACCATTTTTGGCTTAAATTCTCTTATTAATTCTACAAAATTACCGCAATATATTTAATTTTAAAGAATTAGAAACCATAATATTAAAAAGCACACATTCATTGGAAAACAATATTAATTTACTACATTGTTGAAAATAAAGCAATACAAATAATCGACATTAATTATGTCAGCAACAATTAAAAACTTTAACACAATAACTAGTTCATATCATCGCCTAAAACTAACTCATAATCTAAAGATCATGATCGTCACCTAGGAGATGGTTATGGGGTGTAAAAGTCGGATTGGTAGATCCGGATGTCGGGCATCGATTGAGACTGCGCGCTAAACATACGGCTCAAATCGCCTCCATCTTTTGTTGAAATTGCCGTTTAATTGCTCTTTATACAATCTCACATCTTCATTCATTTTGGACAGTTCTTGAACTCACCCTCCGCCCAACCACTACTCCACTGCCAGTGAAACGCCCATCAGATGTAAAATCATAGCGCGAAGTGGTAGAGGAACTGCTGAAAGTCTCGGGGTAAAATGTGGACGCCTGAGAGCCAAGGCCATACTCGCCTTTTTCACCTCCAACCGCTTGTAGATAATCGCTCATGTTAACCTCCACAGTTCGTGAATCCTCCGTATCGAGAAGCAGAGAGGCAAACTATGGTTTCCACAAAGATCCTATATTTAATTCATTATAAAATTAATAATTATTTAAGAATAATTGTTGAGTTATTTTAATAAAGCAAAATTGGAAATCTTACATTGATGTCCTTAGATCTTTGTTGGTCGAAAGCACCATCTTTTTGGTGTGCATCTTCTGAACACTTCAAATGTGTATTGGGCGTTTAATTCCTTTTCCTACAAAAATTAATTATCAAATTAATTTAGTTCGAATAAGATGATGAGGAAATGTTATTTAAAAAATATTCTTAAAATTCTACTAAAGCAATACAATGTTGAATTGTGGATCTAGGAGCCACTGTATGTGGAAGACCGGCAAGCCAGTCCTCCTTCAGACGGCGATTTTTGCAATTTGTTCACGCTCTTTATATCCAGAGCACGAATGCCGCTGCCTTTCCCATACATCTTCCGGTATATGTTCTTCTCTTCCCTTCATTCGCATCTTGCACAACCAATCCCCATATCGCTTTCCTGCCACCCTATAAAACGTTCTCTTGACTAATGCATCATTTGAATCATCCCAGGTACATGCTTTCTGAAGAAAAAAAATATATTTCATCAAATAAAAATGCATAACCACATACAGTAGTAGTTGCACAATGATTTTTTGAAATAACACAATATTAACAAGTTTGAATGATCTTAAACCACATAGCAGTAGTAGTTGCACATCGTATCGCCGTGAAATTTAATGAAACAAAAAGCAAGAAGACAATACATACCTTCGTATCGCAACACTCTAGACAAGAAGGGCATGAATATCCCCTTTCTTGTCTAATGTAGAGATGAAGGGCATTCATTAGGCGTCAATATCCCAACACCTAGACAAGATATGTGTTCTTGCTCCATTTATAAAAACATTTAGGTTCTAAACAATTTTTTTCTTTCCTCTAAAAACAAGCTAAACAAAATTTTTTAAAACTATTTTAAAAAATGCGCTACCAATAAACCTTCAATCTAATTTATTATTTAAATTTTGATATACTATATAATTTATTTTCTTTTTAAAAATACTACTTAATCATCAAGATCACTCTTAGAGTAACACGATCCTAAATTTAAAATAATCAAGTAGTTTGATTTAGTATTGACCCATTGGTATTAGTTGAATTCTTTTCTAAATTTTGAATAATTTTATATTCAGAGTTTCCACATTAGCCATCAAATTCCGACTAGATGTAAATTAAATTAGAATTAATTTAAAGTTCTACATGCAAGCGTATCTAAGTAAAACCTATATTTATCCTATAGGATCCTAAAGTACAACCGAGTAAATTCATTAAATCTCCACCGACCTCTAAGGAGACTCCGCCTTGACAAAGCCTCCCAGCCATTCCCATCGCTTATATGCACTAAAACATCCACATCCACATCCCGATGGCAGACTTGATCAAGATCTCATCACAACTGCTCACATTCTCAAGCTTTTCCCCTTCCATAACTCCGATAATAATATATATCGATTTCCAGACAAACAACAAAACAAAGAGAAAACTTCACCAAAAACGATCTGCACACAAAAAAAAAACATGTATTCATTACCAACAACTAGCTTTTCCTCCATGCATTCCCTGTCAGTCCCAACCCGAAAACCATACCGATATCTTTTTTTTCTTTTTTTTCTTTCTTTTACGTAAACCTTACATGGTCGGAAATCACAAACCAAATCTTTTCTCTCGGGGCAACAAGTTTCGAGCAACAAAAACGACCCAGCAAATAAATACAGGAAAGATTAAGTTCTACTATATAAGAGAGAAAAGACTACTACGAAAAAAAAAAAAAAGAAAAAGAAGAAAAGATATATACGACCATCATTCCTACAATCTGGGCCTCCAAACCTCACTAAGAAAAGAAAAGATAATTTAGATTGGTATTAGAATTTTTTTTTTTTAAAGTTCCTAGTCATCATCTAGATTTAGATGCAGCATAAATACACAAATTTGTTCGGTACTATCTCAAACAATGTAGTTGAAGGCTGATTCAAATGCTACCCATTATAATAGTTATAGTTTATAACAAGAGAACAAGTACATATGAAATACCTTAAATTGGCCCCAATAGAACTCCTATAGTTTGGCAACACCAACCTCCATGTTGCACCCTCCCTTTTCTAGTCTATGCTTGAAAATCTTAGTAATGTCCGCGAAGCACTCGGGAAGAATCTGGCTCCAAAATTACAAAAGAATATTGAATGTTAAATCTCATATGAAAATAAATTATCTTAGACAAAGCAAGTTAAACCAATAAACAATAAGTTGTACAATAAACATTTTGGCATTACGTGGTCTCCCTATCAACCTGCTTCTATATTCTTTCTCCGTGCACTCATGGTCATGACCCGCTGAGGTCATGTAGGTAAGACCTGTGACTACCAGGGGAAGGTGGTGGATAAGTTCTCCACATTGAAGGTGTGTGTCGAACCTATAGCCAGGGGGCGTTGCTTGAAGGTAGGATCTGGCCAAGTATAGTTCACGTTCTCGACCGCGTAATTAGCCTCGCCTCACGAATGGCCACCTCTCATACCTTCAATGAACATAATTACAAAACAACACATTTATAATGAAAATGACTACTATAAAGTACATATATGCAAGAAAAAAATACTAGTATTGAAAAACAATATTATAAATATTCATAAGATCACAATAATATAAAGGCATCAATCTTCAATATTGGTCACATTATTATCATCATCATCTAATTCTTCATATTCTTCATCTGACTCTATTTCTAGTTCCACCTCCTCATTTTCTTCAAGTTCTATATCATCAATGTCTACAAAGGACAACCGTGATCAACTAATGATCGAGGTTCTTTGTCACTGTAATATCAATATAATGGTTTCACGACATCCTCTTTAGAAATGCTCCCGCATTTGATAGCAAAATTTTCGATGTCTCGGCTACTCTCCCACGACCTCCGAGCTTTTATCTTGCAAACACCACCAATTACACATGTTTTTCCCTCGTGCTTGATAAGATGCATAATAGACTCGCATTGCTGTTCTGCCATATCTATTGAATCTTCGTGTGGTTCACATCAAATGTTTATACTGTGGTGACTTCTTGTACCTATGCTTGGTGTCGGATCAAAACCACCGACAATTGAATAATATGACTTTCTTTCTGTAATGCAGGTATTCCAACCTGTAGTCCCTCCATTAGCTGACCATAAAAGTCCAATTCAAGGCACTAAAATTAACAACCCTTATGCACACCCACTATTCATGGTTGCTTTATTTGATCCATGTCCCAAAGTGTGAAACTTATATCCATTCACATAATATCCAGAAATGTCTTAACACTGTGAAAGGTCCTTTTGCAAGGTCCTTATGAATTACCTGAGATATTCAAATCTGGTCATGAGCCTATAGAAAATCGGAAGTTATAAGAATTATGGGTAACTAAACTGAACAATATATATATAGATATAGTTGAATTTTATTACTCATAAAATTTCAAACCAAGATGCAAAGTCTTACAAGTTTAGCATCAACTTTCTTCTTCAACATATGGTTGATGTTCTTAATCTAAATACAAATAGTCTATATCAAATGACCATTAGTTTCATGAATTACATAAACATTTTTGCATATATATAAATTAGTTTTCAATCATTTCTTTAAGAAATTCGATACTTTACTCTCAATATAGGGCTTTACTTCTTCACAATTCAATAGAATATACAAGTGAAATATATATTCATCAGAGTAAGATATCGGCTCTTCTTGCCAAATGCTCTACCCCCATGCTTAAAATGGAAAGTATCCCCTCATGTTCTGAGTTTTATCCCATCAACGCATAATTAGATTCTCGTGGCACTCTTCGATGTTCGCATTACGATATGGTTCAAAATAATGAGCACAAAATGAAGATGCCCTCAAACTAAATATGCATTGCATATAGAACCTTCAACTTTGCTTTATTGCGCATACTATTTTTCAACCTTCGGCTACCTAAAGATAATCTTGTCAAGCTACATAAAATAAGTAGTCATTTTAAATTGATTGACATATCAAATTCATATGATTTATTTTGCGCTAACTCTCAAAAGGGTACATCCATCTATTGAACAGACCTCGGCTATCCTTGCTCATACGGAAATGGATGGGGAGATGTCTACACAAATCAAAAAACTCGGAGGTGGGTTATACGCCGCTTCCATGATAGTCAAAGAATTTCATCTTCAAGTCGCCTGCTGCCTCCTCTCTGTTATTAATGTAGATGTAAGATCTTAAAAGTTACTCAAACCACAAAGATGACCACATTACTTCCGCACAGCTCATTTTTAAATGCTATTGAATTAGGCCTTTGCATAAACACATGGCACCATGGCTTTTCATGCCAAATAATTTGAGCTTATTCATATCAACACATCTTGCCATGTTCGAGGATACCCGCCAGAAATCGGTCTTTCAACCATTCGCACAAAAATTTTTTCCCCTCGATTTATCCAAAGTATAAGTAGCTTTTGATATTTGCCCGTGCTCATTTGTGCAACCTACCGTCGACAAAACTCTTTAAGTCACCCCCTAGACTTTACTGTTTTTGTTTTTCCTTCCTAACATTCATAAACAAAGATTGGAAGACATTATCAAAGACATTTTTTCAATATGCATGACATCTAGATTATGTCGAATGAGGTTTGTGCTCCACAAGGTAAATCCCAAAAGATGCGCTTCTTTTTCTTCCATCCACATTCGTAACTCTGAAAAATACGAGCATTAAGGGACTCCTAAGATCGTCACACTTCTTCAACCCTAATTGCTCAATTTGCTCCACATTTCCTCCCGACCCGACATGTGGTGCAACTTTTCTCACTGTTTTACCCTTCAAGAAAGAATTTTTATTCCTTCGAAATTGATGATGTCTTGGTAAGAACTTACGATGATTGTCAAACCACGATGTCTTGCCCATTTTACTCAATGTGTAAATGCATCCGAATCTTCCATGCAATGAGGGACAAGCAAGCTCCCGCAAGATCTAACCCGATAACATTGAGTATGCGCGGAAAATCACTAATTGTCTGATGATTAGGAGCAGCTCATTTGAAAATTCGTCTCGAAATGTCATATGTACATAACCCACCTCCCACAATGTTTTCAACTCGCAATTGTAGTTGTAAGAAACATCCAATTTTCCCTTTGATTCTTCGCCCGCACAATTATAGATAAAAACATATATATTCATCTTTCATGCAATATCCATGGGGCAAATTGTATGGCGCGCCAATATAACCGGCCATGAAGAATATTGTTGTCCTGATTGGACCAAATGGATTAAAGCCATCGTTGAGACCCATTTAACATTTCGACTTTCAGTTGCAAAATCAGGATGAGTTTGATTGAAATGTTTCTAAGCTTTAGAGTCTGAACAATGACGCATAACACCATCTTCAGACTCATGCTCAGCATGCCACCTCATATCTTTGGCTGTGGCATTAGATGCAAACATTCTCTGTAATCGAGGAGCCAAGGGAAAGTAGTACATTTTTTTATAAGGAACATTTACTTGTTTTCGCTATGAGATCCACGCATTGGTTCTCGAAACGGATGGTGAATAAAACTTGCAACTTGCAAGTTCACTATCTTCACCCCAGTATATCATGCAACCATTAATGCAACAATGAATCTTTTCAACGGGTAGACCCAAACCCTGAACTAATTTTTTGGTGCTGTAGAAGCTATCAATCATCACATTGTCCGTCAGAGTAACTCTGACATCAATCGACAAATATCATCATAAGCACGCTCTTATAAATGGTGTTCGGGATTATCGTTCAACAATCTCGCAACAAATAGATAACTTTGAATGATATCTATTGACAGCCAGATCTCTCGACGTCAAGCCAAGATTTCAATAATTTTGAAACAAGTGTTCGGGTCCCTTCAATGTCATTAGATTAAAGGAAGTACACATCACTATTGTATCAAAAGCATTGTATGGTTGAGGATTGACAAATCCTACGTCTATGACTTCATTGAAATTGACATCGAGTTCCCCAGTATCTTCCTCGATAGGCTCACCATGTAGATACCAAGTATAATAGTCACGGACAATCCATATGGCTTTGCCAGATGATATCTCACAAGATCCGCCTGAAAATTTCGATTCGATACACTTACCATGATCGCATACACCGAATCCTACCCGTCCATCAATTCCGGGTGACTCGTGAAAATTAATGAATCCCTTAATGCCAACTGAATCTATAGCAAGCACCATCTTTCTATCCGATAATCAATCCACTCCGGGTTTATCTCGGGTCTCATTTTTCAAACAGGATAAATTCATACCAAAAGAAAATCAAAACTGGGTATAGATGAACTAATCCATAATCTAAAAGAAAATCAAAATTTAATCCAAAAAAAAAAGAATTTAATCCAAACTGAGATATTGTTGTTTTGAAACGTGACATTCCCTTTAAACCTGCCTCTCTTTTTAATTTCAATGTTACTACGAGCACACGTTGAATTCAAAATTCAAATCCTCGTTAATAATCCTAATCCATAAAGATAGGACTACATTAGTAGCCCGTCAGTCACCACACTATGTACCTACACGATTCAATTAATCAAAATGTCGTTGTCAACATTTACTTAAAAAAAACCGTTGAAACACAGAAGATCCCGAATAAAATGTATTTGGCTCCAGATCGCCATTTACCCACTTCCCAACTCCTAACCCAACCCATTTATAAACTTAGACGTCACACTAAAACACACAAACCCCACATTATTGTTTTCCATCTAAATCTGGACGTTGAAAACTGTATCCATAATCTTTTTTTTAAATAAAATTTTTTTTTTTTTAAATATTGTTTTCAACAAAAATTTATTTTCGAAATTTCATTTTTGAAAAGTTTATTTTCTTGAAAATTTCATTCAATTGTAAGTTTAGAATCTAAGTATCTCTAGACATAAAACATACCAGATACTATTCATTAATAATCAAAAAATTAACACACTACGTCAATGCATTTTTACCCTATGGAATGCGTTTTGAAGTGTCCAAACAAAGCATCCTCAAACAATGCAATCGTCACAAAATCGGGTTAGGTGCACGCTGGCGCACACCCATAACCCGTGTCGCAGACACCACGCCAAGCAGCGCTCCATGTCGCCGTGGCGCCGCCGCGCGACAAAGAAGCTTGTCGCTACGCGATGTCGCTGCTGCTGCCAGCCAAATATAGTCACGCTGCAGATGGGCTGGCGTAGACTTGTCGCGACATCGCCTAAAGTGTACTTCAATTTGCCGTCGCGACATCGCTCCAGGTCAATGCACTTCCCCGGAAGCTAGCCCCATGTCGTGACATCAAATTGGTGTCGCGACACCACTCAGGACAATCCGTCGAACTTCCGCTGGTCGCGACACCGCTTCTCCGCCCATCATACCTCATGTCGCTACATCAAAAATGATGTCGCCAATATCCCGCCGAGCCTAACCATCGCCAATTCATGTCAGCGGACTTCGCACGATGCGTCGCTGACATCAAGCCCGCTTCAGCCACGCCAATTCATGTCGCGACATCAAATCCATGTCGCGACGCCGTTTCCTCCTAACCAAAGCAGACTAGGTCGCGACACCACTTCCTGGTCGCGACCTCACGCCCAACCAAACTCGGGCCCCACACAGTCGCGACACCAAAGGATGTCGCGACACCAACTCCTTCGGGCCCAGTTTCGCTCTGCAAATATTATTTTTTTTCTTTTCCATATTCCTTTGATGCAAAGAGCCTAACCCACCGCATACATACAACTTCCAATATATTTATAAAATTATTTTATTCATCTTCTTCATTTACACCTAAAAACTAGAAAATTATTTTCTTCATCTCATGACCAAATAAATTTATAAAATTATTTTATTTTTTATTTTTTTCTTGGTCCATGTTGTCTCAAAATTTTTCAAAACTTCCTTGATCAACACTCAACCAAGTAAAATTTATTACAGTTTCATTTCATTACTAATAAACCAAATAAATTTCTAAAAATTCTATTTCTTTTATTTTATTCTTCCAGTTTTACTCACTGTAAAACTCCCAAAAGTTTTCCTATGTGTTAATCACTAAGCACAATAAAGTTTCACAACTCATAAATATGGGTACACATACCATTCATTAAACATTCATACAACATTTCATCAAATCACACAAAACACCAAACATCGCATGTAGTAGTCCTAGTTTTGTCCCGTGGATTTCTTAGATAACTTCATACCTAAACTCGAAGATCGAACCACACACCTAGTGGTGATGTCCTACACCTTTAAGACCATGGCCTAAGCCCAGTCCTCAAGCCCTAGGTAGACGTGATAATCTAGGCTCATACCGTTTGACGCCCAAAACCCGGGAGTTAGTTGACTACCCGTCAACCCGCGAAATACAAGTGGAGGTCGGGTTACCCGACGCCACTTCAGAAAATTGGGCAGAGTCTCCTTTGTATCGGAGTTTGACCAAATACATCACCCGCATAAACCTCGGTCCCAAATGTAAATTCAATGAGATGTAATATATATCCAATATGGCCACTTGGGCCCATAACAAGACTAATATGCATATCCAAACTATATCCAATAGTTCTTCAAGAGTTAATAACCATTTTATACAATACATATTAAACTTTAAGGAGTTCTAATACATGTAAACACTAACAAAGCTTACATTCGCTTTCTTCTAGCGCTCACTCCTTAGATCTGAGCCGTCCCTCGCACTCTCCCTTCGTAATTTAAAAGGGGGATCCCACGACTCGGTGAGCTAAAGCTCGCAGGAATCTAAGGGCTACTCAACACCTAAGTGCAGTGCAATGTTCCAAATTAAACACACATTCAAGCAATGCATGATCCTACTTGAATGTCTACATGACCAACTCGCATCCCGTAGTCCTCGACCGACTCTCCTCACACTCTCCTAAGCCTCAGATTTGGTAATATTAGTTTTAATAACTGACAACCCTCCGATGTATATATATCAACTGGTCGCCTGACGACATATATAAAATTGTTTGTGGACTACCGATGAATATCAATCACAATTCGACGATTGATATTTTTAAGTTCGACTACCCTCCGATCACTTAATAATTTTAGACTACCTCCGAACCATTTTTCCTCTAGACTCATCTCATGCACTAACTCCTAAAGTCCTAGGATGTTCCAGCAAGATACTGAATGACATATATAATCCCACTACATAAATGATCCATGTAAATATATAAACATGCATATATTTACAAACAACCACTCCACACAATCATGTCATGTAAATTCACTAATTCACACATCAAAATTAGCTCACTTGGCTATCGATCATACAATTTTGTGCAATTTAATTTAAATCACTCGACCAACACGTATTTTCACAAAAATATATATTTTTTAGGAACACTATTCCTGGGAATAGTGAAACCTCGTCCACTATTCTTTAAAATCACAAAACATCTGGCTCACTTAGTGAACCCGATTTCTGCCATTTCCTACTCTATACATACTCAAAGCACAAATTTATACATAAATCAACACAATATCAACTCCAAACAGCCCCTACGTGGGACTGCATTTAAACGACATCTCCAAGTTTCTAAAAAATTTCCACAATTCGGGTCCTACAGCCTGTGGGACCGATCCAACGGTCCCTCACGTCTACGAATCGAAACATTAGTAAAACACTTAAATGAGTAAAAACCCAAGTAGGGAGAAAATCCTACCTCTTGGAGTTTGTTAAAACTCACAAATCCGGGGTCCACGCGTAGCCTGCTCCGCGTAGAACGTTTTCCTTTCGCTCGCTGAAACTAAATAAATCCATTGCCCTGATCTTAGGAGAGAAGCAATTTCCTCTCTAAAAGCCTCAAAGAAATGGCGCCACTACATCTCCCAAAATGAAAAGCCTCTCACGCCGTTTTTTCTCATTCGAATTTAATGAGGGGAAGAAGACTATTCCTCTTTCGGGTCCCTCTCGCGGACTTAATCAAATCTCTAAATGACCATTACGTCCCTCTTTTACCAGATTTGATATTCGGCACTACCTCGGCCGTTCATTTTCATCATTTCTCTACTCATACAACTTATGGCACATGAGTACGTGTTATATGACTTATGTCGCTACTGAAAATCTTTTTACTTGCATCTCGAAACGCAATGCTCTAAAAAACGCGTCGACTCCAACTATCTCTGGAAATAATCTAAATTTACGTACTAACTAGATTTCACGGTGACAATTCCAACGTGCAATCCGCTGCTTCATCATCCGAGATCTAGATAATTAATTACTTAATTTTTTTAACTGAATTACCATTTGTAATCATCAAAATTACGATTTTGCCTTCTTATTCCGTAAATCGAATTTCTCGTCTTACAAATACAAACGTATCAAACTGATTATACGGGCAAGAAGAAGAACAACATACCAACAAAATAAAAATCACCAATCGTGTCGAGTCGATCCACGATTCCGTAACAACTCCAAATTATGCCGCGACGTTAGCGCATGTGAGTTTTGCAAGCAAACACGAGACTCGAGCAAAACAGAAGAAAATGATGGTGGTGTCACGACGCATAAGGATCAAGATGACGGTGATGGATGCTGGGCCAGATATGATACGCCGGCAAGGATGGGCGGCAATTACATTACTGGAACGGCTTGGGGAATTTAGCTATTATTGTCTAAAAAACCTAAGAGGTCAAGGTTTTAGGTTTAGGGTTAAAGTGACTTAGGGATTACAAAAAATAAAATAAAGTGACTTTAGGGAGCTCAAACGACGAAGCTGTGCCTAAATAAACAGGGCATTGTTTTTGGTAAAGTAATGAGTGGTCAAAGTTATATTAAAATATAAATATGGTTCATGGCATGTTGTATAATTATTTCATTTATATTGTAAATAGAAATATTATGGTCTATAGAAAATTTTACATTTTGTAATAAAGATTTTATTTTTTAGTAATACTTTTCTATTTATTTTATATATGTTTTATTGTTATTATTTTCATATTTATTATATTATATAATTATTATTTTATAAATAATTGTTTCACAAAAAAAAACTTACTAACTATTATAATACATTACACAAAAGTTAGCATAAATTTGCTTCCCGTCAGAATAAAACAAAGTTAGCAACCAAATTCCCTAAATGATTAATTCAATAAATAATATTTTTGTAAATTCTTTATTGTGTTCCACACTGTATGGAAAATAATTAAGTAATCATATGAGAAAATAATATTAATATATAAAACTAAAATAGTTTAAAAATACAATTATCTCGAACATTTTATCATGCTATTCTTGAATCAAAGCAATATTCGGCATTATAAATAGCTAAACATTTGCTAAATTTAGCGACGGATTCATTTTTAGCTAAAATACTGAAAGTTCTATAGCGACGGAACTGATAATCCGTCGCTAATATAACGACGGAACTGATAATCCGTCGCTACCTAATAGTCAGCCAACTTCCCGCCTTAATTTGCCGGAAATATTATCCGTCAGAACTGCTAATATAACGACGGAATCCGATAACTGGCACTATCTACGCTCTTCCCGCCAACTTCCTCCCCGCTTATTTTGGCGACGAATATTATCCGCCGTAAATCGTCGCTTAAGTTGGTTTCGCCGCTAACTGGCCGCTAATTTCTAACAGATATAATCCGTCGCTAAAATCCATCGCTAAATTGGCTGTTTTTTGTAGTAATATATAAAGACCCTCAATTTTTTATCTCTATCCGATGTGAGACAAGATTAAGGGGGTTCCATAGCTAAAATACTGAAAGTTCCATAGCGACGGAACTGATAATCCATCGCTAAATTAGCGACGGCACTAAGAATCCGTCGCTAAATTAGCGACAGAATAAGAATCATCGCTAAATTAGCTGACTACGATTGAATCCGCTACCAAATTAGTGATGGCACAAGAACTGGTCGCCAAATTAGCTTAATTCGCACAAGAATCGTTTAAATTAGCGACGGCACTAAGAATCCGTCATAAATACGAAGTTCCTTAACATACTTTTTGGGCTAAATACGTGTGGTTCCGATAGCGACTTAATCGATAATCCGGTCGCTAAATTAGCTACCACACTAAGAACTGCTTTCACCCCAACATAATTTTTTTAATAAAATATCGAATATAGCGACGAACCCATAACTGCCAATAATATAACGACTTAACCCATAATCCGACGGCTATCTATCGGCTCCCGCCAACTTCCCTCGCTATTTTGTGGCGACGGAATATTATCCGTCTGCAAATCGGTCGCTAAGTTGGCTGGCGTCGCTTAATCCGTCAAGCAAATTGTAATCGATAAAATCCTAAAACTGGCCGCTAAATCGGCCGCTTTTGTAGTGTCGAGCATAGCTGCGGTATTTTTATTATATTACGTGCACTCACGAGCTTGGAGACTCCATCCCGCAGGTATGTTAGACTGAAAGACTGTGAGTCATGAGGAAATGTGTTCTAAAATGCTTTTGGGGTATTATGATATATAATTGTGGTTAATTATTTTATATATATATTATTTGATCTAATGGTTGGTTATGCATAAATATAATTATCTATTTTTATGTAAACAAGTATATTTCATGTGAATTTTGTCAACATTTTTAAATATTTGGAAATTTTTTATCGAAGTTCATGGATAACAAATTTGTGGTATTTAAATATTTTGGTACATGGATTGAGGTTTTAAGCCACTTTGAAAATTTATTGATTTAAGAAATGAATTTTTGAGATTTTTATGATTTTGGGCAGTGTTAAATATTGTTAAAGCTTAATGTGCTTAAAATTGGTTATGGTGGATATTCATTGTGGTATTTCGTTTCCCTCTCGCATGAATTGATGAATTGAAATGCATCAATATATTTGATTGAGTTGTTGAAATTAAATTTATAAATTCATAAATTATAATACAGTATCGTTGGAAAAGTATATGTGAGTAAGGATACTGTGTTGGTTGTTACAAATTAATGTATCATATAGTACCAGAGGTTCGATTCAGTATTTATATTACAGTGCACTGGGTTTGCCATGGTGTCGTGAGGTTGGTTTCATCCAACGGTTATATATTATTTCCATGGTCAGAGGTCTGGCTTACTAAATCTGCCTATCATTATTATTATTACCACGACACCTTTCGATGTTGGGGGTCGTGAGGTGGGTGTCCCACGGTTTATGAAGGATATATGGTATGGTACATTGTTGGTTTATGAGTAAACTATAACCATTTCAATATTTATGGTTATTGTATTTTTATGATTATTTTTAGCTTATTACATGATGTTTATACATTTTATGCTCAATTTTTATGTTGTGAATAAATTCAAAGTTATAATTTTCTTAATAATAATTTTTGTTAAATTTGAGCATGAATTTTATATTGTTGGATCGGGGTATAAGTTTGTTTTTGTGAAATGATTTTAAATCAGGAACCTTCAGTGGACGTGAGGCCTGAGAAGGGAATTTTTGAAAAATAAAAACATTATTTTCTTTATAAATTATGCCACCTACTCGAGATTTATTATCTCACGCTTTATTGTTTTAACCGCTCCTAGGTCCGCATACTCAGAGACTTACCTCGCTACGGCTTTACATCACTCTTCTACGACAAATGCGGCAAGATTCTATCTTATCTTATCCGTTTTATCGACTTATTTATTTTTCATTTTAGTCCCTAAATTCGCAAAACACTCTTAGAATGCTCCGATCTTAGTATTGAACCCGTATGAGTCTTTATTATGTGTATTTGTGGTTATGACCACAAAGAAGATAGGTCGGGTTGTGGATTTTGAGCTGCTGTGGATCTTTTTATATATATTTGAGGTATTTTATTAATGCATGTGTTACTTCTTCTTAATACGGGTTCCATCTATTCTTAGGGATTGTACAATGGGACTTCACTAGGCAGGACCACCCGGAAACTGGGGTATCTCGGGTCGGGTCCCGCCGCCTTGGTATCGAGCCTAGGTTTCTAAATTCCTCAAGTTGTACATTGTCGTGTAAATCATCCGCTTTTGTATACCCATTCTAACTCTTACCTTTGAAATTGATTCTGCTTATTTATTATTGAAATAGTTCTTCTTCCCGATGGCACGAGGTAGACGCAGTCTCAAAGAGTTTCGTGGAATGTCTGTGATGCACCTACTTATGAGGAGAATCTTGGCGGAGCGCCCGGCTCGATCACCGAGAGGAGCGGCTTACCGGGTGTTACCGCTGAATGTGCTCAGAGACTCGTGCATGGGTTTTGATGGCTCCACGATCCCATGGTGGTTTTATCCCCGGTTAGATGTCACGTAGAAGATTTTACTAAGGTATGCAGTAGTCCCATGAGGATAGAGTCGGGATGGTTTTCGCTAGGGGTAGTAAAGGAAGTGGTGGGCGATGAGAGGACCCGAGACGTCACACTCAAGCACGCCTGGCTAGTCGCTTCACACCGAAGCTTTGCCCCTTTGCTGAGACTAAGAGGCTAGAGTTTGAGAAGCCTACCAGTAGCATGACAGCTTCAGCACGAAGGAGGTTCGTAGAGCTGTCGGATTTTCATTCCCACTTGTCATGATGAGGTCAGCAAAAGCAGGGAGGTTTCTACGGATCGAAAGTGAGTCGATAGCTGAGCCCTCGTTCACCATCCCATCGATCAATCAATGAGAGACGCCGCTCTAGAGGTGGAGAGGCGCATTCCCGGGACACGCCGTACTGCCGAACATACGCATGGATTGTCTTCGGGAGTCCTGCCTGGATCATCTAAGAGGGTAGGCTTCAGCCTGGATCTTCGCGTGCCAGAGGATCCAGCGTGGGGACAGACGTGGTGCCATCGACAGCGGTGTTTGGTAGAGGTGGACATACACATGGTTCGATTTCGACCTTGAGCAAAGGGCGAAGACATTTTCAAAGATCTGCAGGCCGAGACGATTTCCGTTTGACTTGTGGCGTTTGCGGCAAGATTCATGATGGACCATGCCACTGGATACCAGATGCTTCAAAGGCGCGCACAAGACAGAGGGATCGCTCTATCGAGGATCCAAATGGGTCTGAGTCCTGGATCATGTGCCCGCCTCCGCTGGCTAATGGGCATGGAGGACTGGACACAAACAGCGTGCACTCGTGGCTCCCTAGCATGGGACGCTCTGCACCCAAATGGCCAGAGGCAGGGGACGAGAGGACGACCACCGCCAGGGAGGCGAGTGTATGCTATGACCGCTGTGAGGCACAGCCACCCCGACGCCGTGGACAGTACATTATCTATTTTTGGTGACGATGCACGTGTACTCATTGACCCAGGGCTACACACTCTTTATTTCACGTGAGTATGTTGCACGAGTTAGAATGACTCCAGTTCCTTTGGGATGTGGTTTGGAGATTGCCACACCAAAGGAGAGTCTCTATGACCTAGTCAGATGCTTAAGGGTAGCTTGTTTTCTATTAAGGGCCAAGTTATGGAAGCAGATTTGATATTAATAGATCTCAAGGGGTTGGATGTGATTCTTGGGATGGACCGGGCTTGCTCAAACTATGCTTCAAATGGATTGTTTCTATAAGTGGAGGTGATGATTAGGACGACCGACTACGTAGTGTTTTCTACGAGACTGAGGCGAGCACCTTCGTGTTTGATTTCCGCCATTTCCGTTAGATGTTTACTTCTAAAAAGGTTGTATGTGGGTATCTAGCTCATGTAGTTGATGCACTCGTAGTAGCGAAGTGAGATTAGAGTGGGATGTACCAAGAGTGAGGACTTTCGATGTGTTTCCGATGATCTTCCAGGTTTACCTTAACTAGAAATGATTTTCCCATCGATTTACCCCTGTACAAACCTCCTATTTCTTTACCACCTTATAGAATGGCACCAGCTGAGTTGAAAGATCTGAAGACCTCGCCTACAAGAGCCGTGGATGGGGATCGACAGGTCGCATTTCACCCTTGGGGAGCCGGCAGTGTTTTGTGAAGAAGAAGGATGGTACTGAGGTCAGGTAGACAGATCTGGAGGCACAATGAATAAGGTCACCATTCGAACAAATATCCTCGTTTCTGATTGATGATCTATTTGATCAGCTCCAGGGTGCAAAAGTATTCTCCAAGATTGACTTGAGGTCGGTACCATCACTATGACTAGGAATCGACATTCCCAAGACGCATCTCGTAGACGCAGATATGGCATTATGAGTTTTTAGTGATGTCTTCGATCACCAAGAATGCCCCAAAGAAATTTTCATGGATTTGATGAACCGGCCCTCCGGGCCCATACTTTTAGATCGCTTTGTCATTGTCTTCATCGACGATATCTTGTACTCGAGAAGCGAGTTGATACGAGATACATTTGTTTGGTGTTGCAGACTTTAAGGCAACACTCCGCATGCCAAGTCTGGGGCAAATGTGAGTTTTCGTCGAGCCGAGGATTTCTCGAACATGGGTTTCACGATGGCATTTATGTGGATCCCTAAAGTAGAAGCAAGTGGGTAAATTGGGAGCAACCAACTACGGTGACAGAAGTGCTGAGTTTCAGATTTTCAGCGGGGTATTACCTTAATCATAGTGGTTCTCAAAGATAGCAGACCACTTACTGTTTGACTAGGAAAGGAGCAGTTTGAGGGACCGACAGGAGGAAAGCTTCCAAACACCAAGGAAAAGTTGACGCGCCTCGTTTTGACATTGCCGTAGGGCAACGAGGGGGTTCGAGGTTTACAGCCGATGCTTCACGCCTGCTGTTTAGGTCAAGTGCGGTTGGATTTAACATAAGAGAGTCGCGGGCGCAGTTTCCGTACGCCTGGAAGTTAATGAGCGAAATTATCCTACCTATGACTTGAACTTACCGCGGTAATTTTCAGATTGAAGACTCTGAGGTATTGGTTTGAAGGGATGACTTGCGATATTTACCGACCATAAGAGCCTTAAATATTTGTTTACCTGTATGAGTTAAACTAAGGCAAAGGAGGTGGATGGAATTACTTAAGGGATTATGATTGCACCATCGATCACCATCCGTAAGGCAATGTAGTGGCGATGTCTGAGCAGGAAGTCTATGCCTTTGGCTTATATGCGTACAATACAACTTCCATTTATTGGTCAGAAGCTATGAGTCAAGTCGAGTTGAGGATGCATGCTTCGTGATACACTTTTGCTAGTTTCCAACTAATGTAATCGATACTTGTAGATCGAATTCTCGAGGCATAACTAGAAGATCCCTATTTGATGAGCAAGAGAAAGAAAGTCGAGGAAGGGGAACAGTCGGATTTTTCTATTAGAGATGATGGAGCCTTGGTGATTGGTTCTAGGCATTGTGTTCCAGCAACTGAAGAGTTAAAAAGGCAAATATTGGAGGAAGCCCATAGTTCTGCTTATGCTATGCACCCCGGTAGTACCAAGATGTACCGTACACTGAAGGAATATTATTGGTGGTCAGGGATGAAAAGAGAAGTTGCCGAGTATGTATCCAAGTGTTTCATCTGTCAACAAGTGAAGGCAGAGACAAAAGCCGACTTCGTGTTCTTACCCATCCTGTGAATGGAAACGGGAGCGCAGATTACAATGGATTTTGTATTCAAACTCCTACGCTGTAGGATGACGACATTCTGGTAGTAGTTGATCGACTCACCAAGTCCGCTGCGATTTCTACCTATTCATGAGAAGTTTTCCTTAGGAAGCTAGTGGAACTCTTTTAAGGAATCATATATAGTGAGTTTGTATGGGGTGCCACTGTCGACATCTCCGGGAGAGATCCACGATTCACTTCGAGGTTTTGGAAGGATTGATGAAGGAACTAGGTGTCAAGTTGAATTGAGTATCGTTTTTCATCCTCGGGGACCGATGGACACCGAGACTATTCCGCACCTATGATATGTTGAGGTCAAGACAGAATTCAAAGGATATTGAATGAATATCTACTCGCAGTTCACTTATAACAACGGCTATCACTCAAGCATTGAGATGTCACCTTATGAGGCATTGTATGGGAAACAATGTTGCACTCCATTATGTAGGAACGAGATCATGAAAGGAAATTACTTGAGATCTGACATAAATTTAATAATATGTTAAGCATATGAAAGGTAAATGATAAGGTGAGATTATATAGATGTTTAGAAAGGATCTTGAGTTTGAGGTTGAAGATCGAGTATTCTTAAAGCACTCTCCTGAAGGGCGTGGTACGCTTTGGGAAGCGAGGGAAGCTAAGTCCTAGCTACATTGGACCTTTTGAGATTGTTGAGAGGATAGGTCCAAATGACTTGTTAGGATTAGACTCACGAGGAGCTTTCTCTTAGTCCATAATGCTTTCTTACATCTCCATGCTACGTTGGGTATATCGCATCCTCACATGTGCGTTGAGACACCGTGAGATTGAGCTTCGAGGGATGACTTGACATGAGAGCACTCAATGGTGATTCTCGGGTAGAGAAGAGAAGGAGCTTCGCAAAAAGACAATATCCTTAGTGAAGGTCCTTTGGAGAAACCCACTTAGTCGAGGAGGCGACTTGGGAGCGGGAGGACCAAATGCGGAGCCAATACCCTCATCTCTTCCATGACATAAGTACGAATTTCGTGGACGAAATTTTTTCTTTTTAAGAGGTAGGTTGTAACGCACTGCATCAAATAATACAAGTTTTTAACACGCTTTGACTAAGCTTGACTAAGCTCTGACTCAATAATTAGTATGTGGGCCCAAGTTGAATTTTTCAAGGATGAATAATTTTGGGTTGATTAAGACACCATTCGTAGGTCTCGGGAGCATGAAGTTCATAGGACGGGGTTGAACGCCAAACCGGCTCTACGGATAAAAAGTTATGGCCCCGAGAAATTAAAAAAAACAAGAAGATTTTTATCAATGTCTGGGTAAGTCCGAAGTGAACGCTTTGATTGTTTTAAATCCGTTCCTGTGGTCCAGTAGTCAGAGACTCACCTCGTACAGCTTCACATCATTCATTCACGACAACCCAGTATTCTATCTTATCTATCTCGTCTTTATTGGACTTTATTTATCGAGCTGCATTCCCCTTCCCAAGGACAGAAATTGCCTAAGAACCCACGTTAGTCCCTCCTGTACCAAGCTCGCCGACCGACAAGTTACCATGAAGCTAAGCCGTTAAAACTAATAAATCGCATTTGAAAACGCGGGTTATAAAATTTTCACTTTTCTATCAAAATCACACCTTAGATTTAGCGAAAAATTCGCAAAAGATAACTGATCGCATCAAGTGGTCGCTTCCAAAATACAAAATCACCTGTGATATAAATGTAAAGGAGCACTCCCAATATTTTCCAAAATCCAACTATAATCATAAAGGACCTCTGGTCCTCCTCAAAATATAAGATAAGAATCAATCAAACATAATTTCATAGCAACCTGTTTTTCTCAAAACCATGCATGCATATTTTACAAATGATATTTACATATACAAAATGCCACATTTTAACTTTTACTATTTTTACTTACACTCTATCTTATATAATCAAGCACCATGTAGTCTGAATCGAGGATCCGGAAATGTCTTCTTCTGGCTTCAACACCTACACTAAAAAATTTATTTTAAAAATTGTAAAACTCCGTGAGCCAAACGCTCAAGTGAGTACTATAAGTTCTAAATGTTGCTGTCCTGGGTCAGATACCTCCCAATATGAAATCAGACGTAAATGGTTGTAAACCGCTTATGAGAAAACCTGAGTTTTTGCTATGAAAACCATTTCAAAACTGTACAAAACTATTTCGTCATTAAATCAAGCCTAAACTATTTCGTCATTTAAACTGTTTAAATCCATTCACAAACTGTTTCTAACAGGGTTAATATCTCAAAGTAAGTATATCGAAATCAAGTACCAACCAATCGCACCCATTTCCTAAATACTTGGGACATGCCAGCCTAACTCTAACCTCGGCATCCGTAGTGAACTTCAAACACCACCGGCTAAGATGGTTCTGCGAACACGCGGATCTATATAGCATAATGGAACCCTCGAACCAACACTATCGCTATGTACTAAGTCAGCGCCACAACTATATACCTTAATGTGCAGAGGGCGACTCACTATATATTCTAGATCTAACCTCAATTGCCGACTGTGCAATATAGTTAGTCATATCCCATAACATTGCCATGCACAATTCAAATACATCTCGACCGGAACCGAGTCGTGCTATCCGGGTTTTGCTGCACCAAGCCAAACCATTTCTTAAATACAAAATCGAACTTTTTCTCACGAGTATAACAATTGGGCAGAAAAAAATGCTTTATAAATCTATATTCTTCTAGCACTTTACAAACTTGTAATTTAAACATCTTCGCTTTTAGAAAATGATTTTGAGTACTCACCTTTTCTCGACTAATTTCTTTTACAATTCTTTTTCAAGCACTCTAGATTCTCGTCTGATGCTCAAATTCCTACACAATCCATACAAAATAATTTAAAAATGCTCACCAACGCTTTAACCATAAACATACACGTGGTTTAAAGTTGACTTTATATCAAACGAACTTCGATTCTAACAAACTTACGTATAGTCCCATTTGATAAGGACATCGATAATATGATGTGAAATTGAATTAAATGTCCCCACACACAAATGTCCCATAAAACTATCCGGTTAGTCAACTTTTGACCTGGCGTAATTTCCATTAAGAAATTTAAAAATACCTCGAACATTTCTCAAAATTATGTCCGAATTGCCCGACTGCTAATCCCGGAATTTTCAATCCAACCGGTTTAAAACAGCCCCGTAAATTCAGTCTGACTGCTTTAACACAATCCCAAAATTCTAAAAATTTCTAAACTCGCCTAAAAAATTTTGACTGGTTTACGAATTCATGGCTCTAAAAAATTTCAAGTCATTACATAGCATTTAGGCTCGAAATAACAAAAGTAGGCAAATTTTCTACCTTTTAACGTTTGACAAAAGGCTAAGATATTGTACCTATGCGTAGTTTCTTCGCTAGAGTTCATTTTTCTTCGCTCCGATGAAAGCCTACTGGCCCACTTCGCAACTGAGAAAGAATCAAAGAAAAATATAAAAATAAAATCGTCCCCCTCTCTATCTCTCTGGACGCTCTCACTGTCCGTCTTCTCATTTTGCTTTTCATCTTTTTGATTTTTTTTTCCAAGTGGGACCTAGCGTCTTATTCCACTTCTTGGTCCGCTTTGCTCCAAAACAAATTATTTTGTCCGCTTTAATTAATTATTCCAATTGAATATTCTTAAATATTTGCCATTTTTTTGAAAATTTCAAAATCTCGTTCACTTACAAATGTTTCAGAAATTGCAAATATTCCTCGACTGGTTCTAATTAAACGAAACTTTTCTAGTCACTAGGATTTCGCGGGCATTAACTTAACGGGCGCATCCATTTCACATCCCGAGACCAGAGACTTTCGGTGACTCTCTAACTATTTACAATTTATTATTATATTTACTATTTAAATCTTCCACACACTATACTTTCACGCCTCCACTTTCCTTAATTGCAAAAGTGCTACAATTTTGAAAACTTTATAATTTCTACCCTCTTAAAACAACTTTCAAAAATTCTATTATGGCACTAAATTAATTAAGGAAGCTCTTTGGTGCACATACTACACATACTCGTACAACCTCTCTGACGGGCGTTACAAATCCTCCTCCTTAGAACATTTCATTCCTCGAAATGAACAAAACTAACATAAAAGAGGATACCTTAATCTGAAAAACAACCGAGGATATCGACCGCGCATCTGAGCCTTTCCACTCCATGTAGCCTCTTTAATCCCATGATTCCTCATAAACTTCGACTAACTGAATGACCTTATTCCTAAGCAGGTAATCAAGCCTTCATGATCTACTATTTGCATCAGTCATTTCCTTATAGGTCAAATTATCCTTTAGTTCTAATTTGGCCGACTGGAGTACACGGGAGGATCCGAAATGTACTTCAAGGAGCATGGATACATGAAACACATTATGAACCTTAGAAACTTCGGGAGAAGGTCTAATATATATGCTACTCGGTCCCACTTCCGCCAATAATCTCATGGGCCCATGTATCCGGGCCTCACCAAGGCCTTCCAACCGAGACACCTTCCAAGTAAACTCGAGGAAGACCCTATCGCCTACTTTAAACTGGAGATCCCTACGGCGTTTGTCCGCATAACTTTTCTCTGTCTGGTCCCCGGGGCTATCTTGAGTCTCTGCCTCTAATAACTGGACTCCTATCTTGGGTTGCACCAGACTAACTGGCCTATCGGCCAGGGACACTCGAAGAGCAAATTTCTAGTAGTTACTCGAACTTGTTTAGGGTATTTCAGGTGAGCACTTGATTATTTGCGAGTTAAATGCGAATCACGGGAAACGAGACCCTAGTGTTACAAAACTTAAGGACAAATATGTAAATTGTCCAAAAAGGGGCCAAAAAGACATGGATTAAGAAGATTTGAGGCCAAAATGAAATAAAGGAAAGTTTAATTATAAATAGAAGGAGTTATGGGCTTAAAAAGCAAATAAAGAAAGTTAACCCAAAAATGGGTTTTATTTAAGGGCCAAACATGGCCTTAGCAAACATGGGTTTTAAAAGACCAAAGTTGGTCTCATTTGGAAGGAGAAGGAAAATCGTAAGGAGGGAGGAGAAGAGAAGAGGAAGAGGAACAAGATGGAGGAGCTGATCGCTCAACAAGGTATGGAACTACTAACCTGAGTATGGGAACTTTGATTTGTGTATGGATCTTTAGTTTTGTATGGTTATCTTGTCCAAACCTAGGGGTTGTTAGGATGAAATCCTAACCAAAGATGTATTGAAATTAGGTTGTTAAACTCTAAATGGCACAAGATAGTTGTAGAATCCTCTTAAGTTGGATTCATGGTTAATTGTGGGTAATGAGTTAGGGTTTAGTAAACCCTAATTATCTTCATGTTTTTGTTGAGTGATGGGTCATAACCCATATTAGAAGGGAGCCAAGAAATTCATGAAAGAATTTTGGAAGAAAGTGATATCTAATTGAAAGATGAATTGTAGAAAAGAGTTTACAAGGTGAATTTGAAAAATGGTTTTCGAGGTGCAAGTGGAGCATGAGTTGATCGGGGTTGAAATGATATGGAAAAAATGTGAGAAAACACACATTTTAGGGCATTTCGTGACTTGTATCGGGTACACTTTGAAAGTGTACGTATTGACTTTGAGTGTACCGGCACACTGCTTCTGAATATTTTTGGCCAAAGTGTAACGGTGCACACTTTAATATCTGTCACTCACTCATCCCGCTCGACCGTCATTTTGGCCATAACTTGCTCATTTTATCCGACAGTGATTCAAGTACTACAAATAGACTTCTGCTGAGAACAAAACTTAAAATAGAATTGCCAATTCTTATCCTAAGTGGCTCAAAATTTACCTCAAAGTGGGGCCATGTGCAAGCCAAATTCGGTTCCACTTGAACATAGAGTAGTCCGGGCTGTTTCTGACGTAATTTTGAGTTTTTAAGGTTCACTGGGTGATTCCACTGAATAGAACCCTTAGCACCTTATCTTTAAAAGAATACAATGAACTAGAGTCAAACATGAAGTTAGGATCCCGGAAAATTAGCAATACGAACTGTTCTAGTTTAATCCGGTAGTCCGACTAGTCGGGCATGAAATGCCATAACTTTAGTTTGATGATCCATTGGATTGATTCCACTTCCAAGCAGAAGTATATTCATAGAGGAATAAGAATATATGAATGAGGTGTGATTCCACATGTTCATACTACAAGAATATGAAGTGCCATATGTACAGGGTATGAAACAAGGAAAATGTAGAAATGAAAATAAAGATGTGTTCATGAACATGGTAACATTTATGGAAATGAAAATGAAACGAATGGAAACATGATTGTGAACATGAGAGGCAATATGTCATGAACACATAATGGTTAAGTGATATATGATTATTATCACATATAACCTTAAAAATGATAACAAATGATAGGATATACGTGAATGAGTATACTAAATGAATTTATGAATGAGTATTATGAATGAAAAAAATGGATGAGTGCAGAAGGAATGAGTATACGTTGAATGGGGTATACGTAAAATGAATTTTATGGAATGAGTATACATGAATGAGTATACATGCGAATGGAAAAATGTGGATGAGTGTATGAATGAGTATACGTGAATAAGTATACGTAAAATGAATTTATGAATGAGTATACATGAATGAGTATATGAATGAGTATTTATGAATGAGTACATAAATGAGTATACGGAATGAATATGTAATAAGTATATGAAATGAGCACATGAATGAATATGTGAATGAATATATGAATGAGCATATGAAATGAGTACGTGAATGAGTTTAAGGAAATAAGTACATAGATTGAGTATATCTTTGAAAAGATAATACGAAATGATTGTGTGGAATTGAAATGTGATATTTAAAACCGAATGGAAGGTGGACCATAATATGACGGATTCATCAAACGGAATCATTATAAATGAATACAAAAGGAATATGGGAATTGAAAATGTGGATATTTGAAACCAAATGATAATGAATGATGATAAAGACGGATTCATTGAACTAATCCACATAAATGTGAATTAATTAATATATCGACGAACCGACGGATGCACAAAACAAAGATCCGTCATAAAGGTACCCCCGAAATTTCCAATGTCCCACTTGGCGATGTACCAACCGCATCCGCCATGATGGTGTATGGCATTGAAGAAATGTCCCACTCGGGCGGATGTACTCCACCGGCATCCGCCACGGGCGTATGGCATGGCGATAAATTTCACGCGGCGGATGCACCAAACGGGCATCCGCCATGACGTGGGAGAACCGGTCAAGTGATACCACGCGGCCGGGATGCACAAACGGCATCCGCCATGATGGGAGAACCACAAGTGATACTATGGTCGGGATGCACCAAACAAAGATCCGGCTGCGATGGGAGAACCGGTTAGCGGCTACCATGTCGGGTGCACCAAATGGTCCGCTGCGATGGGAGACCGCCAATGTGTATGCACATTACCGAATGATAATAAGTGGGTGGGATTCATTAAACGGAACTGGCCGAATGTGAATTAAATAGTCAAAGTGAAATAACCGATAATGACGAGTAATCGGGATTTTAGCGTATGCTAAATCCTACAAATTGAATTGTGAATTGAATTATTGCACGAAAATGCATGTTGTGATATGATAAATGATGTGTAAATGAAAAGTATGTGAAAAAGAATAGCATGAGTTTACGTGGATAAAAAAGGCATTATTTGTAAATGCTCGCGGATTGCCCAAAGCAGTGTTTTCATTTACTTAAAAAGGTCTAAAATGGAAGAACATAATCAATATGTTCGGGAAAGATAATTGAAAATGCCTGAGAACTGCTCCAGCTTGGATCCGCCAACCGGGTCAAGTCGGAGATTCGGGTCGCGACACTTTTGAAAATAAAAATTTAATAAGACAAATACGAACGCTGAGTAAACCGGCTCCAACCAATCCGCCAATCTAGTCAAGTCGTGATTCGGTCGCGACACTTTGAAATTGAAATTTTAATATAACGAACAAATACTTTAAACGGGTATCCCGATCATGAAACGAATTACAAAGGAGTTGATTAATGGTTTCGATCGTGATAGTGATAAGAGTCTAATATGGGCTTGAAAATAGTCCATTTGAACCCTAGATGAATTGATATGACTTGATTTATTCTGAATTGCCATTGTATGCGTGAGGTTACTTTTGAATATGATTTGATATGACATACATGTAGTAGAAATGAGTTACAACTTGTAAAAGACATGGACACAGGAAGTAATAGTGTCGCATGATGATAGAATTTGAAACGGTGAGTAAAAAATCTTATATGTATAATATGAGATGAGTGAAGTCACATAAAAATAGACTTTGTTATATGCATAAGTAAAAGTAAAGCAAGATAGTGACGGCGACATCGTTATTTGTCACATCGTTTTTATGTTCCACTTAAGCGCAGTTTAGCACCTAAAACAATCCGTGTAGGTACCGAAGAGGAGATAAAGATGACAAGACATTCCACACTCACAGACGTAGCTATCTCGTAGATAGGTGCTCTACAAAGATCAAGTTTCCTATTCCATGTGTTTGTATTGGGTTATACATGTATAAGTATTTGTATAAGTAATTGGGACTTAGCATATGTGTAGAGATTTTATGGATACCACTCATGGTAGTTCCTTTGTATATATAAATGACAAATGTTATTACAAAATTAATTGTTTACTCACAGTATAAGTTAAGCTTCAAAAGAAAAAAAAGAAAAAGTAAAGAGTCCAATATATATTTTCGCACTCGAACGTCGTTCTGATCTTCGCTGCACCTGGTCGGACTGAGACCGCTTGTGGACACGTGTTCTCTTCCTACTTCATCCCAAAGATACCTACACGACACTTCGGCCCATACAATGCTCCAAATGGAGCCATGCCTATACCGATTGGATAATCGTTGTTGTAAGCGAACTCATCGAGATAAATACATATCCCGCCTTCCCTTAAATTTATCAATATGCCCAAGCATATCCTCAACGTCCATTAGTTCTCTTCGATCACCACTGGCCTATAATGGAAAGTCAGGTTAAAGTACAATCAAATCCTCGTGGTACCTTCGTGTGAACCGGGACCAAAACTGGATGTGAACTGGGTCTCGGCCTCGAGACATCAATATAGAACACCATGTAATCTTAACTATCTCTCCAAGATATAATTGGGCCAACTTGTCCAACGGGTCATCATTTTTAATCGGTGAAAAATGCGCTGATTTCTGCTAGTTTATCCACTATCGCCCATGGCGCATCGTGTTGTTCAGTTCTCGGGGTCTGCACAAATCCATAGGTAATCTTATCCCACTTCCCACGCCAGAATCGAAGGGGTCAGATTCTTCCGCTTCGGGTTTCGTGTCGCTTTACTTGCGATGAAAAGAGATCTAGATACGAATCGCACTTCTTTTACGCCTCTTCCACCAATAATGCTCCTCGCAGTATGATACATCTCTGTGCTACCAAGGTGCATGGTATATGTCAAGAGTGAGCCTCCTTCCATGATTTTTAGTTCACCTATTTCAGGTACACACATTTGACTCCTCTAACCATTACGATCGCCCTCTCGATCTGAACTCAGCTTCCTACCACCCTCAATCTCGCCTCAACTTAATCATCTTTGAAACCTCGCTTCGACCTTCCTTGATCCGACCTTGACGAGAGAGATCACATAAATGGATGCCATCAGCAGTCCTCAGACGCCTACTCCGCAACTGAACTCCCAAGGATCTTAACTCTATCAATAATGGGAGATATACCGTCTATAGATAAGCATAGGAACCCCTCCGATTTTCTGCTTAAGGCATCTACCACTACATCGCCTTCCCCGATGGTACTCCCATCGTGCAATCATAATCCTTAATCAATCCCAACCACCGGCGCCGCCTTAAGTTAAGCTCTTTATGAGTAAAGATATATTGCAGGCTCTTATGATCGTGGATATCTGAATAGTGAACACCATATGTGATAATGTCTCCGCATCTTTAGAGCGAAACCACCCGCCAAGTAGTTCTAAATCATTGGCTCCGTAGTTCTCGCCGTGGCTTTAATCGACGGGAAGCATAAGCTATCACTCTACCCATCCCGCATCAAAACACACCCTAATCCTGTCTGAGGCATCACTCATATACCACATAACCGCCCTTTCCGATGGTAGTACACCGGAGCCGCCGTCAATCTCTGCCTCAGCCTCAAAACTATGCCGGGTGTGTACCCGACCACTGAATTTCGATCCTTTCAATAGATTGGTCAATGGGGTTACATTCTCGAAAATCCTCAACAAATTTTAATAACTCACAATCAAAGAACCACTGACTGAACACCCGTGGAAGGTTTCCATTCACTATAGCTTCGAGATCTTCGAGGATCCACACTAATATCTTCCGCCAAATGATACAGACCCCAAGAAAGTTACTTCTATTCAACCAAACTCCACTTACTAAACTTAGTGTATAACCGCGCCTCTAAGAACTGCACACGTCCTAGATGTGCTCGCATGTTCCTCCGACCGCCCGAGCAATAATTTTGGAATGTTGCAAATAACACGACTACAACTTGACGCAATACTGACTGGACACTGCTCATTTATCCATGAACTTGTACTGGGGTGATTAGTCAATCCAACCGGTATCACTTAGAAACTCAGAGTGACCGTGATTCTCGTCCTAAAGGCAATCTTAGAAACATCATTCTCCCGACCAATCGATGTGGTAACACTCAGTCAATCTTAGAATATACCCGAGATCCATGCAATTGGTCAAATAGCTCATCTATACGAGGAAGCTTGATATCGCTGCGTATTGTCGCTCGATTCAACCGGCCTATAGTCTATACACAACCGTGAGCCCATCTTCTTCTTACGAAGAGAACCGAGCTCCCACGCGAGGTACTAGGCTCCGATGAAGCCCTTTCGCTTAGCAATTCCTCCAATTGTGCTCTAATTCTTTCACTACCGGCGCCATTCTATATGGAGGAACGACACGGCCATCCCTAGAATCGCCTCAATAACGAACCCAATTGCTCTATCCGGAGGTAACCCCGAAATATCATCCTAAAGACATCCGGAAACTCTTTCGACTATGGGGATGTCTTCCGCCGTGTCCTTATCTCCTATCCACTACAAATGCCAACAACCCGGCAACCTTTTCGGGGCGCACTTTCGAGGCTAGCCATGGCATTAATGAGACTACATCTCTCTTCCGACTGAAATATCACGCCTCGCCCTCCGTCAACCAATCTACTTCTTTCTTATAGCAATCTAAGGTGCTCATGCCCGGATAACCACTCCATACCGCGATTATACCAAATCATGATATCTAATTATCAAAGTCATTGGAAACTTTATTCCCGATCACTAATCAAGCACTGAACTATCCTTTCGATATCATAGTATTCCCATCGGGTACTCTGAACCACCATACGGCACTATCTATAGGCTGACTCTATCTGGTGCCTCTCGTTGAATGGTACCGAAATAAATGAATGAGTGGCTCCCTGGTCCACCAATGCATATGCACCGCGATCGTGAACCGAAATCATACTAGTAATCACGTGAGATGATGCATCCGCTTCCCGTCAGGCGCATCAGAATACCCGAGCCCGAGTACGAGTACCACCAACTACGACCGTACCGGTCGCCTCCCCGCACCCATACCGCGACTCTACCGCGTGGTTGCATCACACCATCAACGACTCAGCCCGACCGACTCCTCTGTGTCTGGTAGACAAGAATGCACTACCCGCAGGTCTCTGCAGCTACTAATCATGACAACCTCGAAGTGACCTTCCTGCCCGCAATGGAAACATCTTGTCATATTCATCCTACACTCTCCGAGATGCCTCCTCTAACATGTAGGGCACAATGAAAATATGATCCTGAAGATCTACCACCTCCCTAGTCAGCTGGGTGATCGAACGATCCCCGCTAGATGATGCTCCTCTGTCCCGAGCCCCACCGCTGGTCCACTTCTTTCCTTTTCATCAGGGATCGACCGGTGCCCGTCGACTAGTGCCGGGAGCACTTCTTACTATCCGGTCGCTCGAAGTTAGAACCGAAACCCAGTCCTTTCTACCCTTAGTGCAAATTTCAACCAGCTCTCCAAAGTTATTTTGATGCCCATGCTAGATGAACTGTGACTCGACGCTCAAGCTTCACGCATGAATCGCTTTACACTTATGTTCCCCATTTCCCGTATCATAGCACCAATTTCACGGCAGCTCCCAAAACCTCGCCATATTCTATCACCTGCCGTGATCGCCGCTATAACCTCAAGAATTCTTCTATTTTTAACCCGATAACCACGCTGGTAAAATCGCCTCAGAATGTCATTTAACCGGGTCCCAAGTGACTCATGTAGGTGTCTCCATTAGCCTCCCACCGGCCTCGTCTGGCGGCATCAAGAACCCCAAAAAGAGACTTTTCGTCATCCAACACCCCATCATTGTATAAAATTTCATCGAACCCTGTTCTAGCCATAAGTATGCCGCTTCATAACGCCCCAAAATACCCTAGAATTTTTTATAATACCCTTATTATATATTCTGTACGAATCGGGCCAAACTGGTTTTTCTCCTAGAAAATTGATGAATTGACAAATTATGAAATAGCAAATTTAGTGAACCCGGAAATTTGAGCACTAAAACAAGGATAAAATTGAAATTTCCATAAGGGACATAAAAATCATAAAAGGAGTAGAGACATTCATAGTAGAAATAAAACAAGTTGATTAGGTAATTAAAAGAGTAAAGGACTTAATTGCAATATGGAAAATTAAAGTATAAAAAGGAGTGTTGAGACAAACACAACTAATTGTCTCATTTTACCCTGGCAAAACTCCAAGTAGAGAAAAGAAGTGGAGAAAACAAGGGAAAGAGGAAGAAGGAGAAGCTGAGAGAAGACTGCAGCCAAGGTATGTTTCTTTACCTTAGGATCATGTGTTTTGATTTCCTAAGGCTTTAGTTTGGAGAATTGTCCTCTTGTCTAGGGTTTTGAAGAGATCACCCAAATCCTAGATTTGTCAGAAAGGCGTAAAACCCCAATTGGTGGAAATAACCATGGAATCATCACATTTATGTGGTTTTATAAAGAATTGGTGGACCTTAGGTAGTGTTCTTGGATTTTCATCTAAGGTTTTGTGTTTTGAGGTTCCATAGCACCAATTTAAGTGTTGTGGAATTGTTTTTAGATGAATTCCAAGTTGGGTTTTGAGGTATTATGAATTATAGAAGTTGTATGGAGTGAATTGGCATCAAAAGTGGGAAAATAACAAAATCCGGGTACTTTCGAAGGTACCGGTACATGAACATAGTGTACCGTACACCCCACTGTATGTAAAGTGTACGGTACATGAACAAAGGTACCGTACAACTGTTCTCGTTTTCCTGCTTTCGACCAGTTTTCGTATTTTAGCCATAATCTTGCTCATTTTTACATCCATCTGAGTGATTCATGGTTACGTAAAATAGACTTCAAGGAGAAACCAAACTTAAAGAATAGGTATCACCAAATTCTGATCCTATGGTCTAAATTCACTCAAAGTGGGGCTGTGCAAGCCAAATTGGTTCCAGCTGAATATATGGGTCCGGTTGTTTCTGACGTGACCCCGAGTTTTTGCGGTTCGAATTGGGTGATTCCAGTTGGAATAGAACCCTTAGCACCTTAGCTTTAAATGAGTACAAAGATTTAGAGTCAAACATGAAGTTAAGACCCCGGAAAAATGAGCAATACAAACTGTCCCTAGTGTAATCGGTAAATTGATTAGTTGGCATGAAAATGCTATAACTTTAGTTAGGATAATCCGATTGGAATGATTCCAATTCCTAAGTAAAGTAGACTCATAGAGGAATAAGAATGAGTCTAAGTCACAAACGTCAGGCTGCCGCTCAGCAAAAGTTTCATGGCTCAAGGAGTATTCGCTTAGTATGATTATTTGCTTAATCACTAAGAGTGAATAACCGCATTTTGACTAGAAAGCGGGTGAAGTCGACAACCTGACCTAGGATTGATATCGAAAAGGAAATGGAATCGAGCACTGGTTTGTTCTCTCGACTCTATCCTTTGATTCAAGTATTTTGTAGCGCCGTAATTAATTATGAATGAGTACTACGAATCGAAGTACATGAATGAGCATGTGATATAATTTATTTAGATTTAGTATATCTTGAAAAGATAATAAAAGGGAATATGAAATGTGATAATTGAAAATCGAATGAAAAATGAATGATAAAAAGGACGGGATTCATCAAACGGAATCCGTCGGAATTGTAAACTAAACGATATACCGAATGAAACGCCTGACGGGATGCACCAAACGGCATTCACTTCAAGGCACTTCCTAAATTATCCACGTCCCACTCGGGCGATGCACTAATCGAAGATCCGCTGCGATGGCGTATGGCATCAAGAAATGTTCCACTGGCGATGCGCTTAATCGGCATCCGCCGCGATGCACTGGCGTATTAATTTCGATGTTTCACGTGGTCGGGATGCACCAAACGCATCCATGATGGGAGACCGATCAGTGATACCACGGTCGGGATGCACCAAAAAGGCATCCCAGATGATGGAGATAGAATTGTAAAATGTATAAACACATTATCGACGATAATAAGGGCGGATTCATCAAACGGAATCCGCCAGAATTGTGAATCGACAGTCAAGGTGAGCCAGCCAACATTGACGAAAGTGCAATGAGATATTTTATGTATATGCTTTGAATCATGAAATGATTTGTACATTGAAAGCATGAGTATATGTTGGGATATATTAGGTATAGTTTAATGATAAATTCTGCCGAGTTAAATTGGAATATCGGAATAGAATCAGATAGAACCACTAAGCATGAAAATGCTTAGCGTAGTTTTAATTATGCGTGTGTATCGCAAGCAAAGAGAAGAAGGCCAAGATCAGGTAAATAAGCAGAAGTCATAGAGAAAGCACGGCGATAAGTGTATTCCTCCGTAATTTTGCATATCATCTTTTGACTAAGTGGTGTTTCAGAACAAAAGGATAAACCCCCTAAAACTTGATTTTCGCGTATCATCTCGAAAAGGGCATAGAATGTTTTTGTAAATGTATTTCGTTAATGTTTATGGGCTCACCGAATTGCTTTTGAAATTGTAAATGATTATGGGCTTGCCTAAACAAACCGCTTCCAACTAAATGAATTAATAACATGTTTTGATAAGATAAATGAAAACGCCGAGTAAAACCGCTCCGCTCGATCCGCTATCTGATCGGGTCGGGCCTGGGATTCTGGTAGCTACATTTTGGCAAGAAAATTTAATAACACGTAAAAATAAAATAAAAGAAAGAAATAAAACCGGAAGGCCCCCTGGTGTCATTCGGATCGCATTCGGGTCGGACGGCCTCGGGGTCGCTATTAATCGAAGTCGCCGCGATCATCATAAGTTTTAGCCCAATTTTAGAGCTTCCATGTCCGACGTAGCCGCCGTAATAACTTGTATAACCCGACCATCGCCAAGGTACCCGCCACCGGGTCCTGCGGGCCTCGATGGTTCTGGTCAGCTGATTCATTGAAGCATTTCAGATCTAGGTGTGCCTGGAGATATCTCTCTCAGGAAGCCTCCGGTGTAAGTCCTAGATCGACCTCTACGACTGGGCCCGCATAATGCTATGAATTTCAAGGTTAAAAGATTCAGTGACACTTTTCAATATTTGATGCATGCAAGGATTAACAAAACAATGTAGGTTGCAATAGGAAAATCATTATTAAAAAAACAATTCTATAGGAAATACTGTGGAAAACGCGCGAAAACAAAGAACTATCGCCTTAAACGCCCGATACCAACTCGACAAACTCCTTCCTAGTGACGAAATCGCCAATAGGTCTCCACGCGAACCTCCCGTGCCCAAGCTCGCCGACCGACAAGTTACCATGAAGCTAAGCCATTAAAACTGCTGAAACTGATTTGGAAAACGTGGGTTATAAAATTTTTCACTTTTCTATCAAAATCACACCTTTAGATTTAGCAAAAATCCGGCAGCATAACGACTGCACGGTGGTCATGCCCAAAATACAAAATCACCTGTATATAAACAAATACACTCCCAATATTTTCCAAAAAATCCAACTACAAATCATAGCAAGACCTCCGTCCTCTTAAAATAGAAGATACGAATCAATCAAATATATCATAGCAACCTCGGTTTTTTCAAACCATGCATGCATATTTTACAAATGATATTTATATATACAAAATTCCACATTTTAACTTTTACTATTTTTAATTTACACTATCTTATATATATAATCACAACACGTCTAGACCTGTGATCTCGAAATGTCTTTCTAGCTTCAACACTGCACTAAAAAATTATTTTAAAACATAAACCGGAGCCAACCACTCAATAGCACTATAAGTTCTAAATGCTGTTGTCACAGATGTACCTCCCAATATGAAAATCTGGCATAAATGGTTGTAAAACTGCTATGAGAAAATCGAAGTTTTTACAGCAAACCATTTCTGAAAAACTGTGGTTGAAAACTATTTATGTCGGGAAACCGTTTCTCTAAACTATTTCGCATCAAAACCGTTTGAAAACTATTGCTACAAAACTGCTTTCTGGGGCAGTGGTTAATATCTGAAAGTGCTATACTGAAATCAAGTACCAAATCCGTGGCCCATTTCCTCGAAATACTCCTAGACGTGATGCCACTTAACCCCGAACCGACACTTCCGTAGTAAAACCTCGAAACACTACTCGGGCTAAGATGGTTCAGTGGAACAAGGCGTGTGGATCTATATAGCATAATGGAACTCGATTCAAAAATGCTCTATGATGGAAACTCGGAACCAACACCTCATCGCTATGTACTAAGTCAACGCTGCTAACTATATACCCCGAACAGCGTAGGGCGACTCACTATATATTCTGTATCTAACCCCAATCACTAATTGTGCAATATAGTTAGTCATAATATCCTATAACATCGCTTATGCAATAACTGGAATACATATGACCGAAATCGAGTCGTTAATTCGTGTGGTTTTGCTAAACTGTGCCAAACCATTTCTTAAATACCGAATCGAACTTTTCACGAGTATAAATAAATTAGAGGTAAAAAAATGCTTTATAAGTCTATATTTTCAAAGCACTTTACAAACTTGTAATTTAAAACACTTTCGCTTTAGAAAATGATTTTGAGTACTCACCTTTTCTCGACTAGTTTCTTACAATTACAAGACTCTAGATTCTCACGGATGCTCAAATCGCCCACACAATCCATACAAAGCACTAAAAATGTCCTCGCTCAACGTGCTTTAACCATAAAACATACACAGTGCTTTCAAAGTCGACTACACTAACGAACTCGATTCGGTAACAAAACTTTACTTTGCTAGTCCCATTCGATAAGGACATCGAGCATATGATGAAATTGACAAATATCCCTACACATTAAATGTCCCATAAAACTATATGTTTTAGTCAATCCTTGACCAAAGGACCTTCCATGGGAGTCTAAAAATAATCTCGAAACATTTCTCAAAAATTATGTCCGACCCGGTCCGACTACAATTCGAAATTTCAATCCAAATCATTCAAAACAACCTCAATTCAGCCTCGGATCGTCCGAACACAAATCCAAAATTCTAAAAATTCCTAAACTCGTCTAAAAAATTTTGGACTAAGTTTACTTAATCTTTCATGGTTTTCTAAAATTTCAAGCCATTACATAGCATTTAAAGCTCGAAATAACAATAAGTAGTACCTTTACCTTTTTAACGCTTGACAAAGGCTAAGATATTGGTACCTATGCGTAGCTCCCTCTTCGCAGAAATTCCAATTTTGTCTTCTCGCTTCCAACAGTTTCTACTATCCAATTTCCATAAATCTGATAAAGAATCAAAGAAAAATATAAAAATAAAATTGTCCCCCTCTCTATCTCTCTAGATGCTCTCACTGTCCGTCTTCCCATTTTGCTTTTCATCTTTTTTTTTTTTCCAAGTGGGACCCACATGTCCCTTTATTCCACTCTTGGTCCGTTTAAGCCCCAAAACAACCTATTTTGTCCCTGCTTTCACTCTATTTATCCTAATTGAATATTCTTTTAAATATTTTCCATTTTCTCAAATTTTTCAAAATCTCAATTGTGTTTCACTCTACATTCGTTGCCTGTGAAATTGCAAAATATTCCGGGGGATCGTTCTTCGAATTAAAACTAAACTTTTCTAGGTCACTAGATTTCACGAGACGAACTTAACGGCGTAGTCCGTTCATCATCCAAGATCTAGAGAATTTTCGAGACTTTCCTGAACTATTTTGGCAATTTATTATTATTATTTTACTATTTAAACTTCCATTAATTATACTTTCACCCCCTCCACTTTCCTTAATTGCAAAAGTGCCACAATTCTTTGAAAACTTTATAATTTCACCCATAAAACAACTTTCAAAAATTCTATTATGGCACTAAATTAATTAAGGAAGCTTTTGGTGCACATACGGTTACACATACCGTACACCCTCTCGGGACGGGGCATAACATTTATTTTTCATTTGTGTCCCTAAATTCACAAACACCTTAATGCCCGATCTTATCATTGAACTCTCAGATGAGTATTTATTTATGTGTATTTGTGGTTATGACCTACAGTAAGATAGGTCGGTTGTGGATCTTTTTACATATTTGAGGTATTATATTAATGTAATATGGTTTACTTTCTTCTTAATGTGGGTTCCACTGATATTCCCATCAGACAAATGACTTCACTAAAGTGCGACTCACTTCGATACCATTCCAATATATGGAGGTAGCACAATATATTGGAGGTAGCACAATATATGCTTGATACCATTCCAATGTCTTTGGGTTGAAGCAGAACTATACCTAGCTAATAAATTGAAAGAGAAAGAAGATTCCGACGAGCACAAGTGCTTTTCTCGTAGTGATACATAAGTGCACCAATGACACTAAGATATGGTACTTTAGGACCAAGTAATTCTTCACCTTTTTCACAAGGACGAAATGGGTCATTTTTCACGTCAAGTGAACAGACAACCATTGGAGAACTTAAAGGGTGTGCTTTATCCATATAAAATCACTTTAAAATTTTCTTAGCATATGTCGATTGGTAAACCAAAACTCCATTAGGGAAATGCTTGATTTGCAGGCCGAGACCAGTTTTGTTCTCCCAAGATCTTTCATTTCAAATTCATTTTTCATATGTTTTTATGTTTTTGTGAGCTCTTCAAGAGTCCCAACAAGATTTAAATCATCAACATACACAACAATAATTGCAAATATAGTTTCCGATTTCTTGATAAAGATACATGGGCATATAGGGTTGTTTGCATACCCTTCTTTCAATAAATACTCGCTAAGGTGATTGTACAACATGTGTTCGGATTGCTTTGATCTATATAGAGATCGTTGTAATTTGATTGAACACATACTACAAGACTTTGTATTATTTTCTTCAGGCAATCTAAATCCTTTAGGGATTTTCTTGTATATGTCATTATCTATGGATCCATATAGATAAGTTATGATGACATCCATGAGACGTATATCTAGTCATTCGTAGACTGCTGCTTATTAAAAATGAAAGTAATTAAGGCCCCGATACAGGAGAATATGTTTCTTTGTGGTCAATACTAAGTCTCATGAGAAACCTCGTGCTACTAATCACGCTTTTATATCTTATGATCTCATTCTTTCATTGCGCTTCGCATAAATACCCATTTATACCCAATGTGCTTTACACCTTTAGGTGTTTGGACTACATGTCCAAAAACATCTCGTTTCATTAATGAGTTTAATTCTGCCTGCATAGCTTCTTTCCATTTTGGCCAATCATTTCTATTTTGACATTCTTCCACATTTTGTGGTTTGGGATCTTCATCATTTCTTATGATGTCTAAAGCCACTTGGAAAGCAAAAAATGTTATTGATAACAACTTTATTTCAATCATATTTTTCTCTATTGTGAACATAATTTATTGAGATCTCATAATTTCCAGGTACTTGTGCCTCTTCAAGGGCTATTTCTTTATTTCAAACCTCTTTAGGGGTTTCTTGTTCAATATATGCCTCTACAGGGGCCCCTTGTTCACCATATACCCTTCGAGCTTTATTTCATCATCCGCCCCTACAAGCTGGCCTTGCTTATCATGTACCTCAGGGGTATCAATTCTCATTTGTATTCTCCTCTCTTCAGTGAGTTATATCTTGAGCCATTAGGTCTCCCACGCCTGCTTTCTATTTTAGACTCGCTTAAGCACTATCTCTTCAGAACATCAATTGTGGCCGGGAGCATTCAAGAATCGAGATATATGTGACTTTGTCACTTTCTTTGTATCAATAAAAGCATCTAGTAATTGATTTGCTAGATTTTGCAAACTAATGATCCTTTGAACTTCCAGTTCACATTGATTTGTATGAGGATCAAAATGAGACATTATAGATGCATTCCAAGTAATTTCTCGTCGTTCTTATGGAACCGTTTTTCTTCTCCTAATGGTGGACTCTCATTAAAATGACAATTTGCAAAGTAGGTTGTAAAAACATCTCTTGTTAAGGGTTCAAGATATCTTATGATAGATAGAGAATCAAAACCTGCATAAATCCTATGTCTTCGTTGGGGACCCATTTTAGTGCGTTGTGTAGGTGCAATTGGTACATAAACTATACAACCAAATATTCGTAAATGAGAAATATTTGGTTGTTTGCCTAGTACAAGTTGTGAATGAGAGAATTCATGGTAAGTTGTTGGTTAAATACGAACTAAGTTTGTAGCATGCATAATGGCATGTTCCTAGGCAGAAGTCGCCAATTGGACGGGACTAGTGATTTCTCATCAAAAGCTCATTATTTTGCTCAACAACAAAAAGACATGATATCAATTCAGAGTATTTCTTAAATCTACGCTCTTGATACTACAGCTGTAGGAGCACATTCGAGGTATGAAATGTGGTGAACGCTTTTTCTAGCATGTCTTCTTTTGTGACTTTCTCTCCACACAACTTCAACTAGGAGTTGACTTTAAATAATGCAGATTTATATTCACTGACTGTTTTAAAATCTTGCAACCTCGTGCTTCGAATACATCGCTTTCTTTGGGAGAATCACGCTTTTTTGGTGGTCATATATCTCTTTCAACTCATTCCATAGAGTGAGAGGGTCCTTTACTATAAGGTATTCATTTTTTAAATCCTCATGGAGGTGATGCTGAAGTAAAATTAACGCTTTTGCATGATCCTTCAGGGATGCTTGATTTTCTTCTTTAATGGCAACTCCAAGATTCATTGCATCAAGATGTATCTCATAATTGAGAGTCCAAGATAGATAATTCTTTCCGGTAATGTCAAGTGCCAAAAACTCAAGTTTAGTGAGATTTGACATTGTTAACAAACTTTTGATAATAATATATTAGGATCGGTTTTGACAAATAGCAGTATAGCTTTTGGTTTAAAATCAAAACCAAATATAACTATAGATATGCACAATCGAAATAACTTCAAGCTAGGGTTAGGAAATTACCTTGAGAGCAAGCTCGTATTGGTAATGTGTTATAAAAGTGCTATAAAATGTGAAACCAATGTAAATATATTTTCCTCTTTGTATATGAAAGAGAGAACAAATGAAAAGAGAAAGAGGGAAAAGAGCTAGATGGAGAGAGATCTTATTATCTCAGGATGGCTTGAATGCAAAAGGTGGGAACCCTTTTATAGGCTTCTCTAATCAAAGGTTCACATGAATGAAGTCATAAAGAAGTGCATGAATGAAGTCTCATAAAAGAGCTTCATAGGTACATAATCAATATGGTCTTTCACCACATGAAACCTTTCATTTACAACACTTATATATTTTTTCGTCACATTTTCGATGTTTTTTCCTCTACATATCACATATCAATTTTTTTATAGGAAACCTAAACATAACCAAAACTCTAGTGAACTGTTTCAAATTTAGGGGTACAAAAATAATTTGGTGTTAGGCAAATATTGGTTTTTTAGGCGGGTGATGAAAAAATATAGGAATAAAGATTAGCTTATATAATAAACTTTTAAAATTAATTAAAATGGTTATTTTTATTATTTAATATTATTAAGTTAATTATGATTTATTTATTTCTGCAAAATGTTGAGCAGGAAATTATAATTCTTGAGTCCTTGTTGTATTTTATTATTTAATATTGTATTTTAAAATTTTAATCAATTAAAATTATTTGGTTAATTTTGAAAAAGAATTCCCCACCTGATTATCCAATGTTATTTGGTAATTTTGATTAGTCAAAATTTGATACTTTATTATTTGATATCAATATTGTTGAATCAATGATACCTTCTAATTGAGGTTTTGATCATAATAAATCAAAGTATTTAGCAACTAATGGTTTATTTCAAATAAGTGACCTGCGTCATTTGATTATACACTCTAAAGTTGATATCACTCATTCAAGAAATAGAAGAATCCAAGCCCAAGAAGACAAGAAATCGGGCATTCAAGCTCATGCATCGAAAGAAGACTCTTTAAGTTTAGGGTACATTTTCATTCATGCATCATCATTTTTACTTAGTTCTTATGTTCAATTGCATAAAGTCTTAAAACTGAGAATATATAAGCTTTCTCAGCATTTGGAGTCTAAAATATGTTTGAAAGAGATATATAAATTTTGAAATTGATTTGAGTTGAAAAAGGAATGGAGATCACCTTTGAGGACCACCAGAGAAGCATGATGTTATCCGAACGAGGTCCCCGAAGGTCAAAAAGGCTTGGTTGTCTAAACAAGGTATTTTGGTCGCTTTGGACGACATCCGATAATAAACTGTAAGGGATTCAAAGAGCTTCCTTGGACAAGGGTGAAAGGTCATCCTGAATGAGTACAGTAGCCGTTTGAAAGATGTAATAGTCATCTTATAGAACATTAAATACTTCAACGACTAGTCATTCAAACACACACATGGTCATAAGCAGGGTTAAAAATATCCGATATATCGGTCGATATATTGGATATCGGTAATGTTCGACGCGATATTGGCAATCGATAATTGTTTGAGGGAAAAAATCATCAAAAATCGCACTATCGACGATATCGCCGATATATCGGCTTTGGACCATATATCGTGGAAATACTCGGGTTCGTGACACACGCCACAAGTAGCTTTAATTCTTCTAGAAAATATCTGGTGATATAGTCGATACATCGCATATATCGACGACATATCGGGAAAGGAGATTTCCGAGATATAAACATCTCGCATTTTATATTTCAATTTGATCCAACGGTTATGGATCGATTCAACAATAAAGAAAATATAATGGTCATATTTGTATAAAAATAAAATCCAACGGTTATAATTAAATTACAAAGATTTTAACTACCAACCACTATTTTGACTCAAAAAAATCTATAAATACTTCTTAAAATCATTCTATTTGATCACAAATTTTCCTACCCATATCCAATCTTCATTTCACTCCATTTTTTTTTTCTTTGTGATAGTTTATATGATACTTTCATATTTTTTGAATTATTAGTTAATTTAGTAATAATATATTAATAAATTAACATTTCATTAATAATATATTAATAAATGTTAGTTAATATTTGAAACGAGCATGTTGATGAACCCCGAATTTCCTATCCATAGAGAAGTTGTGGATACAAATCAAGACATTTATGCATGGTATGTTCGATCCTATAACCAATATTATCAGAAAACCGTGTCTTGGTATGAGTATTGTCTTTATCAAGATGTGGGATCCCCATCAAATTCCTTTTGCAATGGAGCCACATCGATTTCTTCATTTTGATTTTAAAAGCTTTATTGTAATGTAATTCTTCACTTATATATTTGATTATTAATGCCTGGCTTCTTTACACTTTTAGAAAGCATTTCCTTGAATTTCAAAGTATTTTTGTTAATTTCCGATATATCAATATTCATGTAAAAATATCCACCGATATATCTGTAAAACCCGAGAAAATCTAATTTTCTGAGAAAGGGTAAAACGGTAATTTCAGTGGAAAAATCTGAAAATTTTCTAGATCTCGGATGACAAAATGGACTTCACCGTTGAGAATCGCTCTCATAAATCTTGTTATCCCAAGGAATTTCACGACCCCGAGACAGCTAATTTCGCTGATAAGACGTGTTGGGTTGGCCACACCGAGCCATGTGTCAACTGAGGGCAAGTCAAAACAAGAGACTGGCGGGCCCATGGTGTGACATGTGTCACCACTTGATAGGAAGGAACCAGTTATGGATAAAGAGGATGCGAAATTCCGCTGGTTAACAGGGAGAGTGACATTTAGCAAGATGAGCGCCCCACTCGACTCGACCAAACAAATTCTGGGGAGGAGAAGAAGAAAGAGAGGAAAAAAAAAAGAAAGAGAGCAGAGAAAGACGAGAGAAAGCTCTAACCTCTACGATCTACCTGAGATCTAATAGTCGGTTTTCGTCGGGCCAAGAACTAAAGATCATCTGCTAGACAAAGGCTACGTGTTGGTACCGAAAACACAAAGATTACCGGGCGTCTGGCCGAAGAGTTATGGAAATCAAGGGGTTTCTGGTTTAGGGGAAGTGTCCACGGACTTCCTAGAAAGAATCAAGTACTCTTCAAGAGGTAGGTCTTTTTCATATATTTTCATCCGCGGTTGTGTGGTCAGGTTCGCCCCAAGGGGATGTTTGGTTGCATTTTGAACCATGGGAAGATGCCCTATTTTGATCCTACGCATTAGCCGGACTTTAGGACTATTTTCGGGTGGGAAACGAAGGTAATTTTTCCGAGTGTCCTTCAGGTAAATTGTAGCCACATTAGTGAACTTGATGTTAGGCTTTTGAAATACTAAATCGGAACTCTATAGCCCAAGTTATGGTCCTGTTTTAATACTCCTAATGGCCTAAGTGGAGTTTGTCTCACAAGATGTCAGTTTTATCCACTAGGTTTGTTCGGGCCAGGTTACCCATGAGGCGAGCCGGCCAGGATTGTCCGCTGGCGAGCCGGGCTAGGTTTGTCCTCGGCTGGGGTCCGTCCAAGAGTGAAAGCCATCCGTCGGTCTCGCCATTCATGTGAGGCTTCCAAATCACTGACTTCCACCATAAATTTTCGTTCAACTTGCTTCGTGTTCTCGACACTAAGTAAGCTCCATTGAGTCAAGATTCCAAACTATAGGCCTCGTGATGATAGTGGGTGATAATAACTTTGTTGAAATTCATGTTTTGCATAAAGTGTGCAAGTTATTTGTTGTGTCATGTGAATAGTTGTGTTTTGACATGACCATTGCATGGCATGTTGTGGTGGGCTATTGTATTAAGGTAGGAATTGCATGAGTTAGCCTATGGAAGGATGTATGATATTACTTGTTTAGTCATGATTTGATGGAGGCTAATATGCTTGATACTATATTTATATATATATATATATATATATATATATATATATATATATATATATATATGTTATATATATATATATATATATATATATATATATATTGGTATTGAAAATATGGAACTTATATGCTTACGATATCTGTTTGCATGGTAATTGAGATGAAGTACAACTGATGAGAATGATTCATGTAGGGTGCATCATACATGTAACATGAGAAATTGCAATGACATTAGCATTGCATATGCACAAGGACATCAACATATTGGGTGTGGGAGCATAGAAATGGTTAATTCACCATTATTGGTGAATGTGTGGAGAGCTCAAAACGGACAACATTAAATTGAGACTCACGGTGATATAAAATGAAAAAAATAAGAAAAAAAAAAAATATATATATATATATATATATATGTATATGTATGTATGTATGTATGTGTGTGTGTGTGTGTATTAGGCGTAGCAAGATAGGGTAGATCCAACCCCCCCTAGGGTGAAAGACCCAAATTTACATGCGGTTATACATGATCACCGGCGGTGAAAGTCCCTAAAAATGTCGGAAGACGTACGACGATCCTGCGTTGAGACCCCGAAAAATGACGTAGCCCATAAATAAACACACGGAATTTGATTAAATTCAAATGAGTATTAGAGGTCGGTCTAATGGGTCAAGTCCTTAGGTGAGACACCAATGATCGGTTAGTTCACACTTAAGGCCGTATGTGTGAGGAAGTCGATGTGACTCGATACATGGGACATGTAGGGTCCCATTTCATTCATGGCATGTAGAATTCCTTCTAGGTTTGCATAATCTGATTGGAATGCTTCCTTTCTTGGTGACATGACCACAGACATGCACTCTATGAGGAGTAGCTCTATAGAAGTTTACTTAATCGGGCATTGCTACCTCGTCGCGGACCCCTTTTGTGCATGGTGGAATGTGCAAGAGAGACAACGCTCACTAGAGGCCGATATTGAGAAGGAAGCCGGATTGTGGCTTTGATTTATATTTTGTAAAACATGTACTAGAATGCTTAATTTTGATATATGTTTTGTATAAGAGTGACATAATTTAAATTCTTATGGACTATAGTTTTAATAATCATGCTTATATGTTTGAGTATGGGTAAATGGGCCTTACGCTACCATTTTTACTCTCGTGATGTGAAACCACGGTTGTTGTATAAAATTGGGTCATGTTGCCATGTAATTGCACATGTTGTACTTTTGCAGAGCCTCACACAAAGAAGACGGTCTCGATTAAGTAAACTCAGTCCTAGAAAAGGATCAATGATGTGGTGTTTCCAAGCACCCGACATCCATGAACCTTCATGTTGATCTGCCAATAACTAACCTGTGGATTTTAAGGCCATAACATCTTTGATATATCTCGATATATCCACTTAAATCCATATTTCCATCCTTGGTCATAAGTTGTCTTGAGGCATTTTGGTTGTTTCGAGACTCTTCTTGTATAAATTCGAAGATTAGGGTTCATTTATTTACATGATTTTCTGCCGCATTAAAGCAAAACTACCAATTCCTCTCATTAACTATCAATCATTTTCTTGGCATCTACCAATTGCATACCTAGTCAAGTGCATATTTGTCTTCATTCTAGTTTGATTTGTAATTGATCATTCTTTGATCTAGTAAGAATGAATTTTGTGATCAAAAGTGAAAGTTTCAAGATGTGATTACTTGAAGAGATTTATAAGGTGTCTATTGGAGCCTAAAATCTAAGGGTATAAAGAAGAAAACTTGGTTTAGAGTTTGGATTTAATGGAACTCTCTCCGCATTGAAAATTGAGGAAAAGTGGACATAAATAAGGGTGTATCGAACAACTGTAAAATGAGTTTACATTTTTTCCTACTATTTATGCTCACTCAAATTAATTTGGAATGCATTTGTTTTACCTAAAAGTTTTCAAAAGTTAGTGGAATTTCCTTTGTTCTTTCAAATATTATTTAATAATAATGATTAAAAAAATCGTTCTTCATAAATAGGTCTTTTATTGCATAACATTAAATTCAGCTGATTAAGATTAAGCTATCTTGTTTTTATGATATCTAGACTTTTTAATTTATTTATAAATTATTGTTCTTTTATAAACAAATAAAATTTATAAAATATTCATTGTATAATTAGCATTAATTTATTAATTATTGACTAAAAATAATCATATTACAATTTTAATTGTATAATTATACATGTTAATTATGGGTCATTTATGGGATGATTTAATATTAATTAGCTATGGGCCATGGTTATAACTTCTCCTATGATTTGGTAATCCCAATTGTTCCATTATGCTTTATATATATAAGTAAATAGAACTCTAAAATTTTATAAAGGTTTGGTATAACACATTTTGGGGAAAATGAAAAAATTATCTTCAACTTTAGCTTTTCTTTGATTTGATCATTTGCAGATTTGGGAGAGTAATAGTAGCCAACAATTCTGGATCCATGTCAGGTATATTTTTTACCAAGTTAGAATTGATATTCTTCATTGTTTCAATAAAGTTATTATTTTATAATTTATTTATTGGATATTTTGATTAGATCAATAAATACTTTTGATTTTACAAAAAAAATTTAATAATTGATATCAAAGCTGTTTTTCTTGGCATTGAAGCTTTCAAATTTTGATTTTCCGTATTTATGGAATTTTTTATTTTCCTACATTTTCTAGGTTTCATTTTTCTGCATCTATCTGTTCTCGTTTTCAATCAAGGAAAAAAAAGATATTTCTGTATATGGCAAGCTGCGAAACATATCTCGTTCATTATTATTATCTTGATTTATTTACTCTTCATTATCCTACTTTTACTTTAAGTCATTTTTGGAAATCACATTGGCAATTTTGATACGGGTTATGATATGGAGCCAATTGAATTCATCACTTAACGTGTTAAAGTGACATAATAGTCTAATGTTTCAATAAATAATAATATAAAGGTAAAGGGCTTGCCTTTAGGCTTTAGGTTACTTTCATATTGTTGGTTGAGATCCATGTACATCTCATGTTGGACCTTCTAGACGGTGTACATCCAGACAAGACAAGAGGATTAAAGTAGATAATTAATAAATATTAATTTGACCAAGACCATGTTTTGTGTTTGAGATATTATTTGCCATAAAAATAAATAATGCAGCCTACTGGTTACCAGCAGTAGCTCGTGTTTTTTAGATCAACATTTCAAATTTTTACCCTATTAAGAATTAAATTTGTTTTTTCGTAGAATTGGTTTTTTGTTTTACCCAACTTTACAATAATTTAACTATTTATTTTCACATATAGCTTTTCCAATTTATTTTTATGTTATTTGAGATTATTTATATATAATATTATGAATAAAATTATTTTCTTCTACTTAGTTAAAATTGAGAAATATTGAATATTTATGAACTTGTCTCTCATGGGTCTAAGTATCTCGGATATTTTTAGAATTGATGCTGCAACTTTAATTCTCCTGTCTTGGGCATCAATTTCGCTAAGATCCATACGAATAGTGAAGTTGTCTTTTCGATGACTTGATTATTTGGTAAGATGCTTAGTTTGGTGAAAAGATTTTACTAAGTGTCATGAACCGCACAATTTTACTATCATATCGGTGGGAAATTGAAGCATTTAGTTGTAACAACTGGTGAATTGCTCTTACATGTGTATAAGTCTTTTTGTATTTTATAGACTCTAGCATTTGGTGATCACTTTTGTGGATCATTTGGTAAGTCGAATAATGGAGCAATTTGTATGTCTTTGTTTTACATGTATTTTTGACATTGTTCTCTTGTTTATTCTTCAGCTTTGAGCTTTCCTCAGTTCTCTGCCATCATAAAACTTAATGGGTCTAATTACAAACAATGAGTTGAATCTCTCATGATTAATTTGACAATTATGAAATTGAACTTGGCCTTAAAAGTTGAAACTCCTCCAAAACCCATTGTTAAGAGTTCTGCAAGTGAGAAAAAGTTCTATGAGGATTGGGAGTATTCCAATAGTTGTTGTTTGATGATCACAGAATCATATCGAGGATTCCATTTTTGCAAGAATTCCCAAGATTGAGAATGCAAAAGAGTTCTTGGATGCTATTAGTAAGAAATATACAAAGTTTTCATAGAATGAGAAAAATGAGTTATCAGATAATCATTGGATGAATGTTTGTTTTGAATCGAATGTCATTGATGTGTCATCTGATACTTGGTGGGTAGATAGTAGTGCTACCATTCACGTTAGCAATTCTATGCAAGTGGTGATAAGCAAAAGAAGTCCAACTAGTTTGGAGCAGTATGTGTACATGGGAGATGGTATAAGAATCAAAGTTGATTTTCTGGAAGTTATTAGATTGCAACTTAGTATAGGAAAATTTTTGGAATTGCAGGATGTGGTGTTCATACCCTTGATCAGGAGAAATTTGATATAAAGTACCTATTTTGGATAGACTTGGATATAATTTTCTTTTTGGAACTGGAAAAGTTAAATTGTACCGAAATTCACTATTGATTGGCATTGGAGTACTTTGTGGGAATCTTTACATATTAGAATTATCTTCTTTGCCTTCTGTTTCTGCTACTCTTATTGTTAATATTGTTAGTAGCACGAAGCATTTGAGATTGAATGAAAAGTCTTCTATTCTTTGGCACAAGAACTGGGTCATATTTCCAAACAGAGAATATCTATTTTGAGGATGATATTGGTACAAGCTAAGGGCCAAGAGAAATTGTGTTCAAAGAACACCTAGTTTTTATTCTTGTGCCTATTGCTTCCTCCGATCTCTAGCCCTGTTGTTGACCAACATCCAATAGCCACTACCGATGATGAACCAATTGAGGATGTAGATCTAGTAGCCCCAAATGTAGTCATGGATATATCCTAGAAGGTTAGAGAGGGCGGCAGGGCCTACAATTTCGTAGGACTATATTGTCTACTTACAAGAGGATTGTTAGTTCTCAATCCAACTTTTGAATCGATGCAATGAAAGATGATGACTTGCACGTCACAAAATAAACGCGTAGCTTGCTTGATTTTCCATATGGTTTTGCATACCTATTGGGTGCAAATGGGTGTTCAAGACCAAGCACGATGCCAAGGGACAGTTAGAGAGATATAAAGCAAGATTAGTGTCTAAGGGTTATAGTCAACGAGAAGGTATCAATTTTAAGGAAACCTTCTCTCCCATGTCCACTAAAGAATCTATACGCATTATTATGGCTATAGTGACTCATTTTGATTTAGAGTTGCATCAGATGGATGTGAGGACAACTTTCTTGAATGGAGACTTAGTTGAGGATGTTTACATGTCTAAACCTATTGGTTTTCAGGAAGTTGGTAAGAAACACATAAAACCATTTATGGTTTAAAGCATGCTTCTAGGTAATATCTCAAATTTGATGAAGGTCATCACAATGGTTTTAAGGAGAACATCGCTGGACACGTATATATATGAAGGTCAGTGAGAGCAAATACATATTTTTGGTTTTATATGTTGACAATATTTTGCTCATAGCCAATGATACTGACCTGTTGGTTGAGATAAAACAGATATTATTTAGCCATTTTAATATGAAGGATCTTAGGGAAGCATCTTATGTCTTGGGCATACAGATACTTTGCGATAGACCTAGTGGCATTTTGAGATTGTCTCAACAGACATATATTGAACGCATTCTGAAAAGGTTCAATATGCAATCATGTTATTCTAGTAAGGCACCAATTGTAAAGGGTGATAGATTTTCCAAAGGGCAATGTCCTCAAAATGATATTAAGAGATATCAGATGAAAGCAATCCCTAATCTGATGTATGCTCAAGTATGCACACGCCCTGATACTGCTTTTGTTGTCGAGGTGTTGGGTAGGTACTGAGTGATCCTGGTCAAAGCCACTGGAAAGCGGCTAAGAAAGTTTTGAGGTATCTTCAGGGTACCAAGGATCTCATGTTAACATGTCGCCGTATCGACATTCTTAAGGTAGTTGGTTTTAGTGGACTCGATTATGCAAGTCGCTGTGAGATGGTAAAAAGTCCTAATTTTTGTGATATCTTTATGATGGCCGAAGGAGTTGTTTCTGTGGAAAGTGTCAAGTCGACACTTGCAACTCTTTACTATGAAGGTAGAGTATGTGGCGTGTTATGAGGCTACTTGTCATGCATATACTGCGTAACTTCACTAAATTTTGGAGGTTGTTCACTTCATTTCTAGATCGCTGAAATTGTTATGTGATAATTCCATCATAGATCTTTCTAGGAACACTAGGAGCACTTCGCTTCCAAGCACATTGGCTGAGAAGTTCTTTGTTAAAGAGAAATAAGTAGAAATTTCTCATTTCTCCGCTGAAGACACGCCTAATGACAATATGTTGGCGTACCACCTAACTAAAAGCTTACCTATCTATGTGTTTCAAGAACATGTCACCCGCATGGGATTGTTAAGAGCCTAGACTCTTTGTTTTAATGGAAGTTTTGCCTCTTCATGTATTTTGTAAGGAAAGTTCATGTTTTTTCGTTATTACATACACATTTGACGTTTGTCATTATCTCATAATTTTGTGTCATTTTGACCAGATGAATGATAGAACAATTTTTTTCTTTCTTTCTATTGAATCAATACTCTTGTCAATTGTAATGCTTCTAGATTAGTAGTGTCTAATTATGTATGATTTATGCATCATCTTAGTGTGTGAATTGTATATGATTGGTTATGGCTATGTAAGTATCTTGTTGAAGCATTTGAGTTATGATTTTGATTAATAGTGTCTGATTATGTATGATTTAAGCATCCTCTCGATGTGGTAATTGTATATAATGGTTATGACTATGTAAATTTATTGTGAAAGCATTTAAGTTATGATCATGTCGTCCAAGTAGGAGAATGTTAGATTAATTTATTAATTATGGCCTAAGCATAATCATATTACAAATTTAATTATATAATTGTGCATGTTAATTATGGGTCATCTATAGAATGATTTAATATTAACTAGCTATGAACCCATAGTTTTATCTTCTCCTTTGATTTGGTAAGCCCATTGGACTAAAACTCTATTTACTTATATATATACAAGTAAATAGAGTTCTAAAATTTTTATAAAGGTTTGGTAGAACATACTTTGAAGAGAATGAAAGAACTATCTTTAACCCTAGTCTTTATTTGATTTCATCTCTTACAAATTTTGGAAACTAATGACAACTAACAATTTTGAATCTATGTCAGGTATATTTTCTACCAAATACGAATTGATATGTTTCATTGTTTCAATAAAGTTATTATTTATAATATATTTATTGAGTCTTTCGATGATTGATCAATAAATACTCTTGATTTTACAAAAATAATTTAACATTAATTACCCTCCACGTGACTAGGACGTGGATCAAACCTTGATTGAAAAATTGGGCTGCCAAGATGCTCTTTCTTCCTTGAATTGAACGAAATTTCAAATTTTCACCAGAAAAGGGTTTGAGGCTGAACAAAGACAAAAAGTTGAAAAGCAAAGCTGTAGATGCTTATGCCTGTTTCAAGTATGGAGGCTCACCAGACTTCTTTCATTTATTTTTTTTATTTTTCTTTTATTTAGTTATTGTAGCCAGGAATTTATGAATCAGGGCTTGGGAGCATAAACTAATTATTAGTATATTTTAGAATGATTTAATTGAGTCTGCTTCATATGAGAAACGAGTTTTATACTCAATAAATAAATGATTTTATCTACGGATATATGTGTGTTTTGCTTAGGGAGCATAAATTAATTAATAATATAGTTTGAGAATGAATTCAACTATAAAAGTCGTTTCTGATATTTTTGGTAACTGCTTTACACTCGTTAATCAATTTCTTCTGATTTTATCTTTCAGACATGGGTTTTTTAGCTTAGGAGATAAATTAATTAATAATATATTTTGGTAATAGCTCATCTATAAAGCTGCTCTTATACGGTAACGAAGCTTTTATACCCTTTTGGGACATAATTTTATCTCTCGGTATATACGTAGTATTAAAATTTTATTTAAGAAAACACAGATTTCAAGAGATAAAATCATTACATAACGATGTAAAACTCGAGTTTTTTTTATAACTAAACCCATTTTAGAATTATTCTAAGAAATGTTTTTAACTTAAGAATTGTTTTGCCCTAAAGTTTTACTTATGAGAAAAGAGAGTGATGGGGGTGCACACAATGACAAACCTAGATTCAAGATCTCACTGAATGATTTAACTTTATAGAGTTAAGTAAAAAGGTAGAATTTAATTCAAATTATTTTAGTTACAAAGGGATTTTTTTTTTCAAAAAAAAAAAGAAAAAGTCATTGGGATATTTGTCCCCACTGGGTATATATGGTTGGTTCACCCTTGCGTGAACAGGAGGTTCCAAACTCGAGTCTCTAGAAGTAGAGATACTAAAACATCCTAATGGAAAATGAATAGAAGTTAAAAAAAAAAAAACAACCTAAGAATTGTTTATGAAAAAGACTGACGTTGTATTCCGTTCCTAAAGAAGGATCAAAGAAAGAAAATACGCAAAATAATTTTTTATATTTGATTGTCTAATAAAAAATTTTTAAAAAAATTAAAATATAAATAAAATTACTTAAAAATCTCAACAAATAAATCAAATTACTTAAAAGCTGACATAATTTTAAATTATTTAATCTATTGATGAGTATTAAATAAATAACATGAAAGATAAAAATACACACATGTCATATTTAAGTTTTTATTTTCTTCTATATTTTCTAACCATTTTCAAAACAAGCAAAATTTTTTAAATAGTTTTTAAAATTAATGTTAATATATAGTGTTTATTTTCAATCAATTTTGTATTTATATAATTATTTTTAAATCACTTAAAATATGTTTTAAAACAATTATATTTTCAAACAACTAATCAAAAATTATTTTTACGTAAATACTTCCAAAACTTATTTTCGAGTTTAAAAAACAATTCAAAACAGATGCTTGCTTTTTGAGTGTATTCATCAGGTTAATATGAAGCATCAAAGAGTCAAGCTGAAGGTGAACTTATTCAATTTATAAAAAATGATTTATTATATAAAGTTATTTATTCAAATTGTATATTTAAAAAGTTTATGGTATGTTTTTTTATATCAATATATTATCATGAGTACAAATTGGAATCTCTGGAGTAGCACATGATTCAAAAGTTTCGATTTTTCTTTATTATAAAATCCTCGAAAACTTAAGAAAATCTAGTACTTATCAAGGATCAAAATATTAAGAACATGATATACTTCCAGAATCGGATTTAATAAATATCGGAACATTTCCAGAATATCTATGATATTTTTACAAAATATCGATTGATTAAATTTTTTTCATATTTTTTAATTATATAGATTAAGAGAAATGATCTATATCTTAATTAAGGTAGATTAAAATCAAATGGATTAGTAATTATTAAATTAAATATGTTATATTTAACATATTATTAAGATATTAGTTATATTAAAGAGATATTATTTATTTGTTTTATTATTATAAATATTATTTAGATAATGAGACATTCAAATATTGCATATTATAATTTTAAATTTTAAATGATTTATTTTATTTCTTTTCCTTTTCAAATTAATATTTGATTTAAAATATTATAAGTTATAATGTAAAAATATATATATATATATATATATATATATATATATATATATATATATATATATATATATATATATATATATTATAATATAATTGTATCAGCTTAATTACGAACAAATAAATAATAAGAGAATATAAAAGATTTTGAACGGTTCGATACCTCAAAAAGATTTTTTTTTCTTCGATTTTTGCAATCAAATAACAAAAAGGGAGGATGCGAAAAAATCGTAAATTGCCAAAATTTAGCATAATCAAATATCAAATGGAGATATCTTATCGATCTCCATCGACATCGATATTTCGACCAAAATTTCGTAATTACTTCGATACTTTTGACGACATGGTACATCTCTTGGTTCCTTTCCAATTACAAAATAAAACAAGATGAAAGTGGACTTTTTTTCTTTAATCATTTTTGTATGTATAATCATATTTATTTATTTTATAAATATTATTAATTTGGAGAGCATTAAATTAAAACCTATTGATTCAAAGTAATATTTTATCAAAATTTTATGTTTGACAAATGATTTGGACAAACATGTAAGAAGTTTATACAATGATACACCATTACATAGGTAAAAAAAAAAAAAAAAAAACTTATTTTATAGAAATGATTTACTTTCTTATAAGAATTTATTATACACTATTACTTTCGTACTTCGAATCATGTTAAGAATAGTTTTATTTTTCTTCACTATACCATATCATTGGGAAGAATATGAAATCGTTAAAGGTTTACGAATTTCATGATCTTAACAATATTCTTTGAATTTTTTTAATGTGAATCCTCCTCTTTTTGTCACATCTCACAACTTTTGTATCATGTATACTTTTCTTTTCAATAAGTTTTAAAAATAGTGGTGCTTGTTTAGTAATGTTAAAGTATTTATGAAAAAATTTCAAAACCAAAAATTTAAAATTTGTTTCATAATATTGCAAAATAAAAGTTTATTTGAAATCCTAAAATGTTTAACATAATTTTAATTAAATATATCTATAAAATATTTTTTTTCTAGTATTTTATTTTTTAATTATTTTATGTATTTGGTATTAATTATTCTTAATTTTTTTTAAATAAGGAGAATAATAAAATAGTTAAAAAGTATTATTTAAAAATATTCTGTAATAGAAAATAAAATTTAATTTTAGTTGTTAGTCGTGTTTTTTTTAAAGAACAAAAATTGTCATCAAATATTTAATATACATTTTATCTTTTATCAAATAATATAAATGATATTTGATAAATTTGATATCATAGTTATAATTTTATAGTACTGAAGAATACTTTTCAGAAAGGGGAACGTTTTTCCTTTTTGGATACCAACCATAATGCAAGGAATAAATTATTGGCTGTAACAAAAAACAAATCACATGGTCTACAACTCTCTTAATATTCCTGATTCCAAAGTTTGCTTAAAAATTTTAACCCGTTCAAATTTATATTTGTTTTTTTAGAATTCAATTCATTCCCCAATTTGAATTTTCTTGATTATTTTACAATAAAAAAATACTTATTGTTATAAAATTTCAATTTCAATTTTCATTTACATAATATGAAGATCCACCTCTATATCTATTTTATTTTATTTCTATTTCTAGGTGTTAGATTCGAAAATGTACAGAAATATGAAAATTTTTCTTGATATTATATTTGATTTTGGAAATATTTAGGTTATTTTGGAAATTAATTTCTTATGTATTTTAGAGAATTAATTTATTATGTTTGATTATCTTAAAAATTTAAAGAAAATAAATATAATTAAGGGATTAAAAATCATCCATTTTTGATTATTTAATCTTATATTGATTAATGAAATAAATATAAAAATTGAAATGATAAATAAATCAATTTATTGATTTTAACTCTAATATTCTATTTTTTCAGTTTTTATCTTTTTTTTCCTTTTTTTATTTCTTTAAAGAAAATAAAGATAGAATAATAGTGAGGAAAGAAATTTTATTTTAAAACAACGATTCAAAGTTAATAAATTATTTTATATATTTCTTCAAATTTAATTTACTTATTTTTGTGTTGTATGAAGATTAAATTATTTAACCAATAGGACTTGGCTATAGTGGCTAAAAGCCTAGGCTAGAATAATGTGGGGAGGGCTGCAGGGTTAGAGTTTCAGTGGGGACAAATGTGTATGGAACAAAACAAAATACTATAATATAAAAGTGAATAGATGTCAAAAAAATAAAAAATTATGATATATAATATTTAACTATTTTAATTATACTTGTTTTTTTATATTTTATCTAAATTCAAATATGAAAAAATATTTTAATAAAGTGGTTTTTCTATAAGATCTTGGCTTTTTTTATCAATAAAGTGGCTTATCGCCAATCTAAGTTTACTCATTTGCCTTTGTTTTTATATTTGTCGCAGCATATGGTTCTGTCGTCGTACGATGATTGATTTATTTATTGATTTTTATGAGTGATTTAGGTGGCAGAGCTGATTTAATAAGATATAGAAATCATTTTGAATCTTTATTCATTAATATGTTTTATGAGATCTATAATCTTAGATGCAATGTATTACTATTATGAATCAATGAAATTTCTATTTTAAAAAAAATAAGACTATTTCTTTTGATATTTTAGAATTATTTTTTTTCTTGCCATGAAATTTTTATGGGAAACTTGTGTTTCACCCTATTGATTTAAAAATAATTGCAAAGAATGCATAAAAAAAAATGTAAAATACACGTTTTCAGTTAAAATAATTGGGTTTCAGGTATGATAGTACATAGGTATTAGCTTAACAAATAGTAGATATTATCATGGCATTGTTCATTATGGTAGTATTTAAGACTATTAAGGTAGTACCAACAATTTATTAAGGTATTATCTAAGTACTATTATACATAAAACACAATTATTTTATATAAAGTCATATTGAACAATGTTTACTGTATTCCTTATGCCTTTTTAACAATTATTCCTAAATCAACGGACTAAAAGACAAGTTTCCAAATTCTTTCTTATTACATAAAGGGAGTACATGAAATGACTTCAAATATAAGCTAAATGATAGTCATGGAGCACATTGGACAAACAAACGTCAGCCACCGCATCTAACCACTCCTTTACAAGATCCATATATTCCCATTCTACTCAACCAAGATCGTTAACAAACAAGGAGATGGACGATGCCATTTTCTTTACATCATTTAATGGAGGGTTTCCCCATCGAAGGACAAACAAGCGTAAGGTTCAATAAAACCACAGCACTTTTTCCCCCTTCATGTTACCCAAATTAAAAAAACAAGGACATTGGAAAATTACCCTTTGCTTTAGAATGTGCTTGTACTTTTCATTTCATCAGGTTATCTGCACGAAAATAGTACTCGAATTTATTCTGCAGCATCACTGTTATGCACAAAATATTTGTCCTTTTTGGGCATAAAAAGGGGGTCATGACTCTAAACCATTGGTAACAAACCCTACTAACTCTGTTTCTGATCATCAGGCCATGGCTAGAATCGGTGTTGCCAAAACAAAGATGTTGTTTCTTAGGTAACTCCATTTTTGTGCTATTGGGGTGGGTCTGAATTTCTTGTATGTTTATCTATTGGAAGCATATTTTGTGCATATAATATTGAGGGAATGAATGTTGGGATCATGCAGGGAAGCGAAGCTAGGGTGGCGGAGCTTGAGCAAGGTAGCGGCTGGCCGGGCGGAGGGGGAGACGGGGAAAAAGGCTCAAGGATGGACGACCGCGGATAGCGATGATGGCTGGGACTCGGCCAGTCACAGAGCGCCGCACCGGACGGGGATATATTTTCCCAAAGGACATGACCATGTGATGGAGGATGTGCCGGATGGTGCAGCCTGTTTTGAACAAACTTGCTGGTTTAGGACTGTGGATGGTGTGGACAAGGCGGACCATGATGTTTCAACTGACTGTTGAATTGAAGTCTTAGGATGGGCATTGTAATATTGTATAGTGTTATTTATGATCATGAGTTTCATGTCATAGGTTATGAATCTAGCATATATATATATAGAAGGAAGAAGGTGATCATAGCCTTTGATGTACTAGTTTTGGTTTTAAGTAGGATCTTAATATCATATATCAGTTGAAAAAGAATAAAAATGATGCTCTTGTGACCTTTGAGGAGTGAACTCAAGTGTGAGGTATTATTTGATAGAAATTTAATTGTAAGGTTAAGTTAGGTTGGTTTTTTTTTTTTTTTTTGACAGAAAATATGGATAGTATTATTGCATTAATGGTCTTCATGAAAAATATCTAAGAGGAACTGGGGTGGTGTTTGAGTCTCTCCTTGTTACAGAAGAAACAAGAAGTTCTTGCCAATGTATGGGCAGCTTGGTTACTTGAACGTCGAATGACTTGTAGGGAGCTTGCCGGGATATCTTCTAGCAGCAGCGTGTAATCCTGGATAATGAGACCTGTGGCATTGATATATATATATATATATATATATATATATATATATATATATATATATATATAAGCTGTGGGGTTCTCTAAAGCTATCGCCAACTGGAGACTGTCTGTTTCCAGCACCACATTACTGAGGTCCATCTCTTTTAGACACTGAAGATCAACCTCTCTGCAATTGATTGTTTCCGCCGCTAGCTAGATGGTCCATGTACCCCACCGCCACCCGTTTCTGGCTTTCACCACATCACCATGGCTATTGCGAATGATAAACCCGAATCCCACATGGTGTTCGCTTGCAAAAATCGTCGCATCAAAGTTACATTTGAGACAGCCATGGGTAGGTCTTGTAAGAATGTTTTCAAATATTCTTAATTGACTCGTGTGATAATATTAGATTTAATATTATAAATAATTTAATTCATTGGTTTATATTAGCAACGCTTGATAAGAGTGTAAAGGATTCAAATTTTGAATTTAAACGAATCCAATTTAATAAAGGTCCTCTCCCCGCCCATAAAAGTCTCTCTGAAAAATTTCACCATCACGATCAAAGTTCGCATGAAAAAGAAGGGTAAAGTGATAGAAATAGATAAGATTATTGGAAGCATTTGTCACACATTATTGATCCGTGTTAGTAACGACAAATTCTTATTTTTCATAAATTTGAATATCATGAAATCTTAAGATCCGATAATGTTCTGGGTTCCTATAATGTTAATCTGATTGTGTTCTTACAATTCAAATATTACACAAACCTAGAAATCCTTAAAAATAAGTTTACATGTGGTATCGTGAGTGAAAATTTAGGGATTCAAGGATTCTCCTAAGTTTACAGATAATTTCTTATAGGGCTGTATTTGTTTTTAAAATATTATTTTTTATGATTTGTGATCATTCTTGTCTTTAAAAGTCGATCTCCTTCCCTTTTGTTTAAATTTCCGAATTTGTTGAAATTCAAATTATATAATATGGAGATTATTATTATTATTATTTTGCTGAAATTCAAATTATAGTGTTTTATGGAGATTATCCTTTTTTTTTTTTCTCGAAAAAAAAAAGGATTACCCTACGAGAAACGTAGAATTTGGTGTATGGTATAAATTACGTATTGCAATCTGCAGATTATAGTAATTTTTTTTATTATTATAATTACCTTAGGCGTTTTCATTTTGAATCACTATCCGGTTAGAATTAATAATTATCCTTCCAAAAGGTGATATTATCCTTTAGATGAATTTTGTTATGAATCATCCATACTTCAATGGAAGCAAGAGATTTGAATTTGTTTAATAAAAACAAAAATTTTAACAAAAAGGGGATTTGAACCCATGACCAATGGCATCTCTCCTTGATTATAAGGGTTTTTAAAACCATCAGGCTACAATATAGGCAATAACATTTTATGCAATATTTATGTATATAACCTTTTATATGAAACATTTAAAGGAAAATTTTCTTTTAATACATAAGTAAATAAATAAATTGAAATTTTGTAATCTGGGTTGGTTAGTCACCAAAGTGGCCTACCCATAAGTGTTATAATTTTCAATTTGAATGTTTGTTTATTTATTTATGACGTTTATTTATTTAAGAAATGACAAATAGACTCATAATGGATGCTATAAATGATGTGATATGAATAATTTCAGGAATGATCAGGATTCATTGTTAGAATAATATGATCACCCAAAGGTTGATTGTTTGTTCTAATAAACTTAAGCAGAACATGAATGCTGGTAATATGAACGCAATAGTAGTTATACAGTTTATATATCCAAAGACAAGATACATCTAACTACCAGATTTATCTTACTAAATTAAGATAAATTTTACATCATTATAGTTGTATGTGTATATATTGATGGATTGCCCAAAGTTGAACATCAATATATGATTACAGGTTTAATATATGTTTCTTAGTCTATTACATGTTAATATCAAGATCCAAGACAATGTTATGATATTTCAGTAGTATCAATGTCTATGCACTCGCATTTCGTATGTTCCAGCTTTTTAATGGTCTTAATTTTTCGACAGAGTGAACAAACCATTTTTACCGGGGTGGATCTAGATTTGGCACTCCGAGTCAAAAGCTACAGATATTACATCGTTGGAGTAATCGTCGAAGAAAAGAATCATTATAAAACCTGGGAAAGGTCATACAGATTGAGTTTGATGTACATGCGAATGAGCATAACGAACAACATTAAGACAACTCTCCCTAAAACTGATAATGCTAAAGAAATGTTAAAGTTTGTGGAAGAGCGCTCCCAAACAGTTGATAAGTCTCTTGCTGGGACGATAATGAGTACTTTAACCACCATGAAATTTGATGGTTCTCGTACTATGAATGAACATGTAATTGAGATGACTAATTTGTCAGCAAGACTTAAGTCATTAGGAATGGAGGTGGATGAAAGTTTCCTGTAGCGCTTCATTTTGAACTCCTTACCAAGTGAGTATGGTCCCTTCCATATGAACTATACTCATGAAGGGACAAGTGAATGTGCATGAACCGCATAGTATGCTAGTTCGTGAAGAGACCGACTTAAAAACCAAGGAATTCCACTCCATTAATTATGTAACCAATCAGGGAGATGGAAAGAAAAGGAAACGTGCTAATAAAGGAAAAGTGGCCACTGGTTCGAAGAGCCCGCTTAAGATTCATAAGAAGGGGCCTTCCAAAGTTGGACAGATACTTTTGTAAGAAGACTGCATTTCCAAAGGATCAGCCCTGCATAAGGCTTGGTTCGAAAAGAAAGGTAAGTAATGCTTATGTATGTTTCGAATCATATTTGGGTCAAGTTCCCAATGCAACACTTGGTGGCTTGATTCCGATGTACAACTCATGTTTGTTGGCCATAATGCGTGGATTCCTTTCAATCAAAACCATGGACCAAATGAGAAATTGTCTCAACGCAACCAATGAAAGCTCCAATGAAATCTGATCTCACCGTCTTATTCTTGACAATGGACATCATTTGACTTATTGGAGACCTTTATGTACCTAGTATATCTAGAAATTTAGTTTCACTTTCCAACTTGATAAAGCTTGAGATATGCATTTAAATTTGCAGTGGTTTGCTTCGGGCCAGACAAAACACATGTATGATTGGTGGTGGTACATTATGTGATGGATTATATAAAGAAACTCTTGACAATCTATATGTCAAAATCCTTATGACCTCGCATCATAATGTTGGTACTAAACGTGGTTTAGGCAATGAACAACTCGCTACTTGTGGCATAAGACATAGTTCCAAATAACGAATGGAAAGATTAGTAAAGAATGAAATCCTTCCAAACTTGGATTTTACTGATCTAAGTGTATGTGTGGATTGTATTAAAGGTAAACAAACAAAACACACAAAGAAGGAGCCACAAGAAGCACACAGCTTCTTGAAATAATACACACCGATATATGTGGACCTTTTGATGTCAGTTCTTTTAATAAAGAAAAATATTTTATCACTTTATTGACGATTTTCAATGCTATGGTTATGTTTATTTGCTACATGAAAATCTCAAAGCTGTAAGTGCCTTAGAAATTTATTATCGAAGTTGGAAAGGAAATCGGATAAAAATGTGAAAATTGTAAGATCCGACAGAGGTGGTGAATATTATGGACGTTATGATGGAAAAGGACAACACCCCGGTCCATTTGCTAGATTTCTAGAAAAACATGGTATATGTGCACAATACACAATGCCAGATACACCACAACAAAAATGGTATCGTAAAGGCGTAATAGAATTTTGTTAGATGGTTAGAAGTATGTTAAATAATGCATTCACCTATTTATCATGGACTTACGCTCTAAAGACTCCGCTATGAATTTGCAAAATAGTGGTCTTATAAGGCGCTCAAAAACACCTTTTGAACTATGGACAAGAAGGAAACCTAGTCTAAGGCACCTACATGTTTGGGGTTGCCCGACATAAATTAGATATTATAATCCACAAGAAAAGAAACTGGATGCAAGAACAATCAGTGGTTATTTCATTGATTATCCAGAAAAGTCGAAAGGGTTTAGATTTTATTGCCCTAACCATATTACAAGGATTATAGAATCTGGGAATGTTAGGTTCATTGAGAATGATGAAGTAAGTGGGAGAGAAACACCCCGAAAAGTGGATATTAAAGAAATGAGGGTACAAATTCCTTTAACTTGTATCCCAATCGTTATTCTTTCCTCTTATTGTTCCTCGTTATCGAATCCCCATTAATAACCCCCGATGAACAATATGAAGGACAAATTAATGATCCCATTACTCATAATGAAATTGTGATTAATGAACCTAAAGTAGATGAATCACAACCAATAGCATTAAGGAGATCTCAAAGAGAAAAGAGATCAACTATTCCTAATGATTACGTGGTGTACCTACACGAGTTAGAAAGTGACTTAGGAATTGAAATTCCACTCCAAAGACATTTTCACAAGCCATGAATGATGTTAATTCGATAAATGGTTAGGAAGCCATGAAAGATGAGTTAAAGTCTATGATACAAAATGAAGTCTAGGATCTTGTTGAATTACTAGAAGGTCATCGAAAGGTTATTGCAATGGCCTTAAGACCAAACGTGATTCTCGTGGTAATTAGAACGTTACAAGGCCGATTAGTCGCCAAAGGGTTTAGCCTAAAGATGGCGCAACTATGAGGAGACTCACCTATCTCTAAAAAGATTCATTTAGAATTATCATGGTTTAGTAGCTCATTACATTTAGAGTTACATCAAATGGATGTGAAAACTGCCTTTTTAAATGGAAATCTAAATGAAGAAGTTTATATGGATCAACCAATGAGTTTTATAGAAAAAGGAAAGGAACATATGGTGTGTAAACTGAAAAGATCAATATACAGACTTAAAGAAGCTTCTGGACAATGGTATCTTAAGTTCAATGATACTATTGTTTCTTTTGGGTTTAAAGAAAACACTGTTGATCATGTATATATATATGAAAGCCGTATGGGAGTAAGTTTATACTGATTCTATATGTTGATGATATCTTACTAGCAACTAACGATCTTCATCTCTTATATGAAACGAAAAGGTTTCTCTTTAATAACTTTGAAATGAAATATATGGGTAAGGCGACGTATGTGATTGGGATAGATATTCCGAAATAGATCACAAGGAATGTTAGGTTTGTCTCAAAAATCATATATTAATAAAGTTTTAGAGAGATTCAGAATGCGTAATTGCTCGCCTCCCGCTCCACCAAAAAGGAGATAAATTTAGTCTCATGCATGTCCACAAATGATTTGGAACGGAAGGCAAAAACAAATGAAGGCAATTCCGTATGCATCCGTTTTGTTAGGAGCTCCAATGTGTATGCTCAAATTTGTACAAGACCAGATATAAGCTTTACAGTGGGAATGTTGGGAAGATACCAGAGTAATCCTGGGTTAGATCATTGGAAAGTTGCAAAGAAGGTTCTAAGATATTTGCAATGAACAAAAGAATACATGCTTACTTATAGGAGATCTGATCATCTTGAAGTAAATGGATATTCAGACTCAGATTATGCGGGCTATGTAGACACACGAAAGTCCACTCGCGGACTATCTCAGATCTTTTGAAGAGAGGGACCATCTCTAAGAGTGCAAAATGGGCCGCTGATTGCCACATCTACCATGGAAGCAATTTGTGGCTTGCTTTCGAGGCCATGGTTCAAGCTAAATGGTCGCGGAACTTTATTTCGGGGCTTGGGATTGTTGTGATATAGCGGACCGGCGAAAATTTATTGTGACAATTCTGCAGCAGTCTTCTTCAGTAAGAATGATAAGTATTCCAAAGGTGCTAAGCATATGGAATTAAAATACTTTGTTGTTAAAGAAGAGGTTTAGAAACAAAGAGTGTCAATAGAACATACTCGACCACGATCTTATGATTGCGATCCTTTGACAAAGGGTTCTGTGAAAACATTTATTGGTCATGTTGAAAGAATGGGCCTCATGTCTAATGATTTATGATCACTGATTCATTATTAATGTATATTGACACTTGAGCTCATTAAAGTACAAGTTTATGAATTTTTCCTGTTTATACCTTATGTGTATACATAATTATTTGGTAAACAAGACTTATTTTGAATGGAGATAATAAAATTTGGACCTCGAAATATATCTCACTTATGAATAATGGTTGCAGAAAGAAGAAAATTAGTATAGTGGTGCATGGAAGGAACTATGTCGTATAATGACGTACAACCGTCCATGACTCTTATTTGAATTATTCTTAGTATGATTTTATGATGATACCAATGAATGAATGAAGTAATGCGCATTATGACAAATATTTTATTAAATAATAATAAAAATTATTATTATCACATGAGTCAAGTGGGAGAATGTAAGAATGTTTTCAAATATTCTTAATTGACTCGTGTGATAATATTAGATTTAATATTATAAATAATTTAATTCATTGGTTTATATTGGCACCGCTTGATGGTAGCGGTAAAGGATTCAAAATTTGAATTTAAATGAATCCAATTTTAATAAAGGTCCTCTCCCTGCCCATAAAAGTCTCTCTCAGAAAATTTCACCATCACGGATTGAAAGCCAGAAAAGGAAAAGAAGAGTAAAGGAATAGAAATAGATAAGATTTTGCTTGAAGACTTGTTGTCATTATGGATCCAGGTTAATGCCAGCAAAATTCTTATTTTGCATAAATGTGAATATCATGAAATCTTAAGATCTGTAATGTGCAGGTTCCTATGATGTTAATCGATTGTGTTCTTAAGTTCAAATATTACACAAACCTAGAAATCCTTAGAAATAAGTTTTACGGTCTCTCGTCAAACATACAGGCGGTAGTGCGAGCCTGAGCTCTGCAGGATGAGATGGGGCCATTGGGTTACCATGTTCATGGCCTCTACATAAATCAGTGATGGTAATTGCACTGATTTTACGGCTCCCAAGCCCACCTCATTTCAGCTCAATCAAATGCTCCCACATTTGCTCAGCAGATCTTTGTTCCACCAGCTTACTACACTTGAGAATTCCTCATCTTCCTCATTGATGCTGTTGCGGCAAACTACAGCAAAAATAAAAAATAAAAAAAATAAATTACAAGGTGATGAGTATCTTAAATACTCATTTTATCCCTATGCTTTAGTTAGTTTTTCTAGTGTTTTTATGTTAAATAAGTGCCCTAATGCTCTAAAAGTTCACACTTATGATCAGGTCATCCATTTGGTGGAATTGTGCAAAATTGGTGGAAAAACTGCTAGAAGCAACAGGAGGCTACTGGTTTTGGCGTTTTCAGACACCATATGAGCTCCTATTGCATCAAGCCATATGGATGGATTCTACACTACAAGAGCTTTCTAGGGATACCAATAACACCAAAATTGGAGTTCGAACAAAGAAGTTATGCAAGTTCCAAAACTTGAAGAAAATCAGCAAACATTGCAACACCTTCAGTAGGAGATGCTACTGTATTTTGATGTTTTCAGATATCATATGAGCTCATATTATATGAATCCATATGGATGGATTCTACATGAAGCTTTCCAACGGTACGAGAACACCAGATCAGGTTCGTGTGACAAAGTTATGGCCTTACGAAGTTAGAGCAAAAACAGGGGACTGCAGCTACGTCGCGACGTTGAGAACCAACGTCGCTGACGTTGCAAAAGCGAAACATCCCGGCGTCGCGAGCGTTGCTGCGACATCGCGGCGTTGATTCGGTTTTGGGTGGATTTTAGCCCATTTTGAGCCCTTGATGGAGGGTTTTAAAGCTCAGGCTTCCGAGAAGATCTGAGGGAGCGGCTAGGGCTGGGAGAGAGTTTGTCCACGCTTTGGGACCAAGGAGGAGGTTAGGAGCTGTTTTGAAGGTGGAGAAGATCATGAGATTTGTGGGAAGAGAAAATCAAGGACTCACCATCATTTGATCATTATAGTTTCTTTTCCCTCTTTTCTCATGTTTTATCCTAAGTTTATGATGTCGAGCCTCTATCATGCTTTAAATTCGTAGATCTAGGGTTTTGGTTGTATATTGAACATGAGTTTATATCTATTTAATGTTCCGTTTTTATTGTTTCTTGTGAATGCCTCTATTGATTCATACTTGGTTCTATTTACATATTGATTTATGGCTAATCTCGATGTGGTGAGTGGTTCTTTGCAAGATCTGAGAAGGGAGTAAAGAACTAGACATAGATGAATCAACCTAATTAGCCTGGTAGTGTAGAAATTATCGGTAATTAGGAGGCGTGTGAGACTTTTGGATCTTAAAGCATCTCTAATGCTTGGAGTTGAGCTGAGAAGCAAAAGACCTAGTGTTAGTTGGTAGGTTATTCGACCTCGAGAGAGGCTTATAATTAAATTAGACAAGAGTTGCCTCGGAAAGCATTTTCATGAAACAATAGAGTGGAATTTTGACTTAGATCTAAGAGGATTGTCAGGTGCACCAAGTACCCTAAGATTTATCATCTCTCTTGGCTATCCCCTTAGTTGCGATCTTCATTAGTTAGATTTAGAAATTTCATTAGTTTAGTTTAAATTATGTTTTACTATCACAATTGTTAGTTTGGATATTAGAAGTATTATAATTTTGTACTTAGCATCCCATTTTCCACGTGGATCGATCATCGATCACTTGATTACACTTTATTACTTAATGACGATATACTTGCGCGAAACGCTGGCCAGCGTGATGTAGCCAAAATATCGCCTAAGTGCGCAAGTGCCTTGTGTCGCCCCAAGTAATATGGTGTACCAATGGGCCTGGATGTCGATCCACTTGAGAGAGACAAAATGTTGTTGAATACAGAGATTGGCTTTTCAAATATTATCTGGATGTACTTATTGTGTGAAAGAACACTAGCATCTGAATTTAAACTAAACTAACTGATTTGAATGAGTTACTGTGTAATGGAGACTAGGGTTATGTCTCCCCCTGCCACTTTCGATGGATTATTTCTTAAAGGTGATATTATTTAGTTTATTTATGATTTATTAATAGCTAGGTGATCTTGCTTACGAAATACCCTCCCTCGAGGTGTATTCGCCTATCTCGCTAGTAGAGATGGGTGTATCTCTACCCCAACTCGATACTCCGAAATGCTTAAATGTTCTAACCTTAATTGCCACCTTCGGGATCATAATATCTCTATTTACCGAATCAACCGAAGGCTGCTCTACTCAGATCCCTAGGTATCCTCATCTCTCGAATCTCGGATATCCAGTATAGTCACGCTAATGTTGGCCAGACATCATCATGTGATTGATTCACGGATGTAAAGCAGATGATAATAAATCGTAAATCACTGAATAATATAAATTAATAATCTTTAATCCATACAAACGTAACAGGGTTCAACAATACCCTAGGTATAGATCTAGAACATATTGAATAAGAAAATACCAATGATATAAAACATCGGTTCTATTATCCAACTTGAAGAAACAATAGATCAGAGGCTCTTCGAGATCAATGTCACTGCTGCTCTGGTTTCCGTGCCCTAGTTCGTACGTTCCTTGATTTCCGATCCCCCTCGAATTTTGGTCCCCTTTTGCTTTTAATGATTGAGAGGAATAACTCGCGCTGACGTCGCGACGTTAGGACGTCGCGCCGTTGGGGCGTCGCGACGTTCCAGTCATCTTTATGCATTGCTTCCTACGTACGAAAATCTTGCTTGCCCTTTTCGCACGCAAACAAACCAATCACCAAATCAGATATCGGGCTACAAAAACTACGTATTTAAATATAAAATAATACGAAAAATGTAAGACCGACGCTGGTATTACTTGACAAGCGTATACTTGCGCGGAATAGGCGCCCTTTTTATATTTTTCTGCATAATTTTATATACACATCACAAAATACGCCTATCAAGTTTTTGGCGCCGTTGCGAAGTGAAAATTGGTGTTTTATGCTAATATCAATACTAAGTGCTTCTTTAATACTTCAAACATTTTTATGTTTATATTTGTGTGGTTTTTGAGTTTTTGATACTTTTTGTTTTCTTTTTGCATAAATTTTCAGGTTAAAATCACAATGGATCTTACCATCGAGTTGACAAATGCATTGGCTCACCTTGAGCAACAACTAAGAATGCGGCAATTGGCTAATGAGCATCAAAGAAGATTGACAACTCAAGTGCGAAGTCAAGTGTGGCAACCATATGGATTAATGGATTATGCTCAATATGGAAGTGCAAAATGCTGAGCAAGCCGTAATTTTAGATGGAGCCACCACCCAGACACCTCATGGAATACAAGTTACTTACCATTCCGCACACTCCGAGTCTGACGATCAAGCCTAGAAGAAAGTATGGATGAATTAAGAGAAGAGATTCAGTGCATTTACCATGGCCTGACCTGAATTTTCAGTCCAATGGATGTAGTAGTTCTCTCAAGTTGGGTTGCCTCGGTTTTTTATCGAATGAGATAAGTCAACCTCCATGAGAGAATGACAAAGTTAGGCGGCATTAATTGAAATGAAAAGAGTTCATCTTTGAATGTGTGACATCTCAAGTTCAATTCACGGAATTGACAAGACTATCATTCAATTAAACCTTTACCATTTGATAGCTTGAAAGAATAGATGTCAATAGCCATAGCTAGTACTCTCAACTTGCATTTGAGAAGAACAACTAAGAAGAGGAGAGTATGAGTATAGAAGAACTAGTGGCCAAAATATAGCAGATGAGCAAGAGAATATGGCTCTGATGTCCTATAAGAGACAACATGAGAGTTCGCCATCTACTCTTGGGTGAATCTGAAGAAAGAAAATTGGAGCTACAATGGAAGAAATCACTTCAAGAGGTAATGAAGAACTTGAGAAGCTTCAAAGTGGGAGGAGGGATGATCAAACTTGAAAGACTTAGTTGAAAAGGAGGAAAAATTGACTTCTCAGGAATCCTTATGAAAGGTAAAAGGAGGTTGTAGAGACCTTTCCGGAGATGACTTTATAGAATTGAGATGCATGAAGAATTGAAAAGAAATGAAGAGCAGTCCAACACGAGGTGGATGAGTACATCATTCACTTGAACAACGAATTGAGAGGAACCATTGTAAACAAAAAATTAAAAAAAATAGAAAATAAAAAAAATAATAAGATTGTGGAAGAATATGTGCTCAAGTGGCTGATTGAGCACAACTATCACCTCTTAGAGAAGGATGGAGACAAGAAACACCAACCCATGGTAGTTGGTAGAGTCTAGTTTGGACTCGAAAAAGCGGAGCAGCTCCTTGGGAGCGTGAGCAAATATTTTCTTTCCTTTTTCTATTTCGTAGTTAGTTTTGAGTTTTTTTTAATAAATTTTCGTGCTTGATTTGTTTTTAAGTGTTTTAGTGTTTAATTTCGAGGTTTGGGGATTCAAATGCGGTTTTGAAGCTAAAGGCTGAAAGCAGTTGATAATTAGGCGGCAAGAGACGAAGGAAACCATATTCAAGCATCACTTCATTTGGACTTAAAGTCTAACCCTCTTAACACTTCTTTGCCTCAAAGCGAGCCATATTCATGAGCAACCGAGACTTGATCAACCTTGGGGAGTACTCATTATCCATTCTTCTTTTGTTCACATTGAGGACAATGTTCATTTCAAGATGGGGGTGGTCAACAATTCATTAAGAAAAAAAAAAATTTCCAAAATCCAACTTTTGTATCTCCTTACTTGTTTAGTTAAGTTGTTTGGTTTGTTAGTTGCATGTGCTTTTCATTCTTTATTTTGTTATTTTGTGTCTATGAGTGAGTTTGATGCCTTTTGATTTAGTAGAAGGTCATTTGAACACAACTATTCAAAATACCAAGTGTAAAGAGAATAGGACCCTTAGGTTTTTAAATGTCCCAGGTGTGTACTTTGCTTGGTATGGGTGACAGCTTAGTCACCTCCATTTGTGCTATAAACTATTTTCAGGAATCTATCACACACACACTTTTGGTCTCCTTGTATGCCTTGGTCCCGGACCCACTTTGCCTTGATTCAACTAACCTTGGGGTCCTAGCCACCTAAGTGATGGACACCTAAACAAAAGAGAGTTGCCATCGAGCCCCCAACTTAAAAAAAAAAAATACAAAACAATAGAAAAGTGAAAAGAAGAAAAAAAAGAAAAAAGTCAAAATAGGCTTGTGAATTATAATGATGGATCATCAATCGAAATCCCAAGCACGGTCAGGGGCCTTTCTGCTTCAATGCCACTAAGCGATTGGCGAAGTCATTGACTACTTGCCCGCTACGGGGACGAAGATGGATCCTTCCACAACCTAGGGCCTTTGAGTTTGGTTGAGTGTTCGAGGTGAAGTTTGAAAGAGAATTTAATGCTGGTGCCCTTAACTTGGCCCGGTGGGGAGTCACCAATGGATCCCCGCTACAGGAACACTCTTCTAAAACTTCTTGGCACTAGTTCTCCTTCCTTTTTAGGTATTTAGGAAATTTTTAGGTATTTTGGTATGAATAAGGGTGCGTTCTTATCCTTTCTTAGTTAGCTTCTTCCAAATAGGTGAGTTGAGCTTAAGTTTGGGGGTGCTAGGACCTTGCTATGCGAAGATCATCTTGTCTCCTTAGTTTACTTGGGAAAGGTCAACTGTAGGACTTAGGGGAGTTGATTTGCTTTGCTCACCATCTTTGCTTTGCCATGTTCATAGAAAGTTTAAAAGTTTAAGGATCCTAGAATTTTGGTTGAAAAAGCTAATATTGCTGGTGTGTTCTAGTGATTCTTCCATTTTGAATCATGTTATCATACTCATCTCACTATTTTAGTTCATGTTATTTTCAATTTTTGTTTTTGTTTTGAGTCGATCTCTTGCTTGAGACAGCAAAATTTAAGCTAGGGAGTGTGATGGTATCTTAAATACTCATTTCTCCTACCTTTGAATTAGTTTTCTAGTGTTTTTATGTTAAATAAGTGCCCTAATGCTCTAAAAGTTCACACTTATGATCAAGTCATCCATTTGGTGGAATTGTGCAAAATTGGTGGAAAAATTGCTACAGAAGTAGCAGGAGAGGCTACTGAATTTTGACATTTTCAGACATCATATGAGCTCCTATTGCATCAAGCCATATATGGATGGATTCTACACTTCAAGAGCTTTCTATGGATACCAGAACACCAAAATTGGAGTTCGAACAAAGTTATGCAAGTTCCAAAACTTGAAGAAAATCAGCAAACATTACCTTTGCTTTAGCAGGAGATGCTAATGTATTTTGATGTTTTCAGATATCATATGAGCTCATATTATATCCAAGCCATATATGGATGGATTCTACACTTCCAAGAGCTTTCTAGCGGTACTAGAACACCCAAATGTCGAGTTCATTATGACAAAGTTGTAGGCGCTACGAGTTGGGCCAACAGGGGGACTGCGGCAACGTCGACGTTGAGACCAGCGCGTCGAGGCGTAGCGAAGCGAGCATCGAAGTCTCGCGACGTTGCTGCGGCGTCGGCGTTCGGGGTGTCGGTTTTGGTGATTTTAGCCTATTTTGAGCCCATGATGGAGGTTTAAAGCTCAAACTCGAAGGAGACGAGGGGAGGCGGCTAGGACTCGGAGAAGAGTTTGTCACGCTTTGGGACCAGGAGGTTATGGTGTTTTTTGAGATTTGGGAGAAGATCATGAGATTTGTGGAAGAAAATCCGAGACTTACCATCATTTGATCATTATAGTTTCTTCTCCCTCTTTTCTCATGTTTTATCCTAAGTTTATGATGTATCAAACCTCTATCATGCTTTAAATTCGTAGATCTAGGGTTTTGGTTGTATATTAGACATGAGTTTATATCTGTTGTTAATGTTCGTTTTCTATTGTTTCTTGTGAATGCACCTCTATTGATTCATACTTGGTTCTATTTATATATTGATTTACGGCTAATCTCAATGTGGTGAGTGGTTAACAGTCGAGAAGGGAGTAAAGAACTAGACATAGATGAATCAACCCTAATTAGCACAGTAGTGTAGAAATTATCGGTAATTAGGAGGCGTGTGAGACTTTTGGATCTTAAAGCATCTCTAATGCTTGGGGTTGAGTTGAGAAGCAAAAGACCTAGTGTTAGTTGGTAGGTATTCGACCTCGAGAGAGGCTTATAATTAAATTGAACAGAGTTGCCTCGAGCTTGTTTTCATGAAACAATAGAGTGGAATTTTGACTTAGATCTAAGAGGATTGTCGAGTTACCCGAGTACCTGAGGAATTTATCATCTCTTGGTATCACTTAGTTCACGATCTTCATTAGTTAGATTTAGAAATTTGTTAGTTTAGTTTAAATTATGTTTCTTATCTGGTACTAGTTTGGATATTAGAAGTATTATAATTTTTGTACTTAGCATCCCATTTTCCCACGTGGATCGATATCCGTACTTAGGTACTTTATTACTTGACAGCGTATACTTCTTGGATGAAATTTGCCTTTTTATATTTTTCTGCATAATTTTATATACACATCACAAGATACGCCTATCACAAGGAAAATGATTAATTTTCTTATAATTGATTCTCTATTAAATAATCTCAAAGAAAATCATATTTATATAAAATTACTTAGAAAAACATATAGAATTTTGAATTTTTTTCTTTATATTGGTGAGTTAAATAATAAAATGAATTTGAAAGAAAAAATAAAAAATAAAAAAGGGAGAATTCCACAAAAGGGTAGGCTAACAAAAATAATTACTTAAAATGGTCACTCATTTTTTTTTTAAATAAAAAGGGTCACCCATTTTATAGAAAGGTTAGTGAGTTGATGGTATTCAAAGGACATTTCTTCTACAATATCAAAATTACCTTAAAAGTCAAAACAACAAATAAAAAAACAAATAGTCAAAGTAATATTATTTTTAACTAATTTAACCTCCAACATTGACGAGAGAAGAAAAAAAGAGCAGGGAAAAATATCTTGTCACACCTTAGGTTTGTAAACTCATTGGTAGATTCCTGAAATGACGGAGGAAAAAGAACAAGTGAATAAAGCTTCTATGTCTAGCTTGTCAAAAAAAAAAAGCTTCTATGTCTCCTTTTTAAAAAAAGGCATCTATGTCTCCTCTATTAAAACTTATATTGTGTCAAGGACATTTTACCCTATAAAAGAAGTCTTCTGAGTAATTGTCATCCACCTGAGTGACCTTTTGAGTATTTCTTAACCTACCCTTTTTCCAGAATTTCCTCTACAAATAATATGTCCGGTTTAATTCTAGTTTTATTTTCCTTCTTTTTTTTTTCTTCTACCTTTTCCTTTCTATTTTTTTCTTTCAAGGCTTTAAAGTGGATAAATTCCTTAAGTTGTGTTTAGTTTGTAGAAAGGAAAAAAAATATAAAAAAATATTTTCTTATGTTTAATTATCTAATAAAACATCTCAAAGAAAATCAGATATGAATAAAATTAATTAAAAATTTACACATTTTAAATTTATTTAATATTTAGATTGATGAGTAAAAATGAATAAAATAAGGTAGAAATACCAAATAAAACAATATGTTGAATTTAACTCTATTTTCATTTTTTCTCATTTTTATTTTATTTTTCTAATTTTCCTTTCTATCCTTTTTCTTTACCCATTGAAACCGCTTAATCCAATTGTAATGTTTGAGTTGACGTAAGTTAGTTGCAAACGAACCATTATTAAATATTGTATTTTTTTTGACATTATATAAAATATTTGTTGTAAAGTTGCAATTATAATATAAAATAATTAAGATTTTTTGAAAAGAAGCTTATACTAGTCTCTTTGAATCTCACCTGTAGGAAGAAAGCTGATAAGATATTGGTAAGGAATATAGAAAGAGATAGAATGATAGAGAAAGTGAGAAATACAGAAAAAAAATCTTCTCAAATGTTTATATCATATAAGAGATGGAAACCTTTAATAGGCCAAATGTAACCTTCAATTGCTCTTCTTTAAGATGAGCAATGAAGGTGATTACAAGATACAGGAATATAGTTATTCATCACAAGTTACAAAGTGAATGCAAAGGTGAGTAATGAGGATAATTATATGCCCACGTAAAAAAATCATTTATTTACAACACTCTCTCTTAAATTATCACTATAAAGAATATGTTTCATTAAAACATTGCTAATAAAACCCAGTGAGACAAATTAAACTTATCACTCTCTCTTAAATTATCACTATAAAGAATATGTTTCATTAAAACATTGCTAATAAAACCCAGTAAGACAAATTAAACTTAACAAAGGAAAAAGTAAACAATATTCTTATTGTTGTAAATCAAAAGAATTAGAGAGAGATAAGGAAGAGACAAAGAGAGAATTCAGAGGAAATTACATTGATTTACATTTCATCTTTGATTAGGCCTATTTATAGGCTTATAGTGAAGGCAGCACTACATAAATAATCATTAATAGTGAGAAAGCAAAAAGCCTTTACATAAATGAATAACATTATGTCGGTGTCATTATGGTCATTCAAAATCCAATATTTATCTGATATTTATAACACTCCCCCTTGAATAACCATCACAAGATTATTAATGCGCCTCATTAAAACCTTGAGTAAACCGATGGGACACAGACGAAGGAAAAAGAGTCTGATATACTAATATCTTTAACAATACTCCCCACGATAGTGACATTATACTTTACATTACGGAGATCTTTCGGTTGGCTCATACCAATCGCGCTGGGGTTTCTTGAACGTTGCGATGGCGGTGCTTTGTAAATAAATCTGCTAGATTATCATTGGACCTTATCACATTGCACATTGATCACGGCTACTTTGAAGTTCATGAGTATAAGAAGAATTTTGGTGAAATATACTTAGTTCGATCACCTTTAATATATCCTCCTTTGACTTGCGCAATAAATGACATTATCTTCATATATCTTGTTAGTTTCATTCTTAATAGAAGATAATCACATGATTCTACGATGTGTTGTAATCACGGATCTTAGCGAGCACATTTCGGCTAGCTTAAATTGCATGAAGTATTTCTGAATGATTGGAGGAGGTGGCCACCATAGTTTGTTTTACTGATCTCCAGGATATAGCAGTATTTCCATAAGTAAATATATCCGCAGATCGAAGCTTTGTGGTCAGAAAGATATTGCATCTGCGTAACCAAACAATTGTGGTTCCAATGTCTTGGAATAAAATAATCCCATGTCACACGTTCACGGGAGATATCTTAATACATGTTTAATTCCATTCGGTGCCTTTTAGTTGGAGGTGACGTATCTTGCTAGTAATTAGCGAAAAAAGCAATGCAGTCGGTATAATTTGCAAGATACATTAATTACAATTGCACTAAGATATGGTACTTAGCGGGACCAAATGATTCTTCATTTTCTTCTTTGGCCGGAACGGATCTTTAGTACTTCAAGTGACCTAACAATACATGGGAGACTAGGGGATGTGATTTATCCATATGAAAGCGATTCAGGACTTTATCCGTATATGTTGATTGATGGATTAATACACCATTTGAACAATGCACCGATCTGCTTGGTAGAACTGATATTTTGTTTTCCCAGATCTTTCATTTCAAATTCCTTCTTTAAGTAGTCAATTGTTTTGATGAGCTCTTCAGGAGTCCATCAAATTCAAATCATCCACATATACATAATAATTGCAAATCCAGTTGCTACTTTCTTGATAAAAATCGCATGGACAAATTGAATTATTCACATATCCTTCTTTGAGTAAATAATGGAACTGGCAGTTATCTGCGTTAATGGGTAAAACAATCATATAAAGATATTTGTAGCAGTTGAATATATGCTTTGTGGTTTTAAGATTCATTACTTAGGGCAATTTGAATCCTTGAGGATTTTCATATATACATTAGTATCTGAGATCCATATAAATAGGGTGTGACTACATCCATCGGCCGCATATCAAATCAACCGAAGCGCTAAATATATTAAATAAGCGAAATGTAGTTGCACATCCATTCACGGGAGAATATGTCTCCTCATAATCAATTCCCGGAGTCTTTGTGAGAAACCTTAGGCCTAGAAGTGCTTTATATCGCCTTATTTTATTTTGCTCATTTAACTTCGAGCAGACCCATCTATATCCAATAGGTTTTAGGTGTTTGAACTACTGGTCCAAATACCTCTCGTTTAGCCAGGGACTTTAACTCAGTTTGAATTGCTTCTTTCCATTTTAACCAATCATTTCGACGTCGACATTCATCTATATTTTGTGGCTCTTGATCTTCATCATTATTTATGATATGCAGCCCACTTGAAAGCATGTCTATAAGGTAGTATTCGATTCCAGTTTTACCCTTATGTATATAATTGATAGAATTTCTTCATTGTTATGTCTTAGGTACAAACTCATGAGATAACTAATCAGTGATACCTCTGGGGCTATTAGTTCATTATTTATATTTGTCAATCCTTTTCATTTGTATGCTCTTCGAGGAGAGTCCTCTTGAGGTATTAAATTTAACATTTTCTTTTTCTAGGAATTGTGTCTTTTAAACGAGAGGTGTACGTTTTAATTGGCTTAGGCTCATTTGCCATGCTATATTTCAATTTTTCATTGAATTTCAATTCGTCTTTGGGATATTCTTGGTGGTATATGTGATTTTGTAACTTTTGTTGAATCGTCAGTGCGTAGTGTCCGATTTGCAAGATCTTGTAAATGAACTATCTTTTGAACCTCTAGTTCCAGTTAGCACATTAGGAGGGTCAAAATGAGATAAAGATGATTCATTCCATGTAATTTTTCGCCATTCTTCGATTGGCTTTCCTCCTATTGGCGGAAAACATTTTAATTAAAATGGCCAATCTGTAATCGAAGCGATAAAAACCTCACTGTGAGAGGCTCGGCATAGGTGATAATAGATGAGGATTGAAAACCAACATAAATACCAAGGCGGCGTTGAGGACCTAGTTTGGAGTCGATGTGTAGAACAATAGGAACATAAACGACACAACCAAAAACACGTAGATGTGAAATATTAGGTTGGTAACCTAAAACAAGTTGGAATGGTGATAAATCTGATTTCTTGCATGGAGTCGTGGCCGAATTAACCGCCACATGAATAATAGCATGCCCCATGTCGATAAAGGCAATTTGGTTTCAAAGTAAAGGTCAGCAAATTAGCTGCGAGACGTTTAATAAAGGATTCAACCAACCCATTACAGTATGAACATGACATTGGGTATTGAACATCTATTCGATTGACATGCAATAATTAAGGAAGGCTTGAGATGAGAATTCACCGGCATTATCAAGGCAGATTGTCTTGAGGGTGTCAGTGGGTATAGTCGAATTATTGGAGCTAGTAATCTAAGCGCGACATTCTGGTAGAAGAAGGCATACATGAGACCATCACAGTGGATGCGTCGATTAAGACCATAAAATAGCGAGGTCCCTTGGGTGGGTGAATAGGCCCACAAATATCCCCTTGAATACGTTCTAGAAAAGTCAGACACAACTTTAGTAAAAGATGGTCTAACAATCAATTTGCCTTGAGAACAAGCAGCACAATTAAAATCATGAGATGTTAAAATTTGTCTGCTTGTTAATGGATGCCCATTAGAATTTGTAACTATACGCCGCATCATGGAGAATCCCGGATGTCCAAGCCGTTCATGCCATAATATAAATGCTTTAGAGTCATTGAACTTACGGTTTTATTATAGCATGGGATTCAATAGACATATAGTTGTTTGATACTAACCCATGATAAAGAAGCCATTTGTTCCAAGATTTGTTTTTTGCCCAAAAATAATAGAAGTAATGAGTAAATACTCATTTCCATCACGATGCATAGTTTCAATGTGATATCCATTTCTGCGAATATCCTTGAAACTAAGTAAATTTCTATTAGATTTATTAGAATAAGGGCATTATTATTGGAACTTGGTACCATTAGGTAAGGCGATTGTAGCTCTTAGGAGCCTTTAATTAGGTCAGCGGGACTGAGATAGTTTGGACATTAGATGAAATTAATGTTAAGTTTGAAAAATATTTCTTATTAAGGTAGGATTATTGTGGAGTTGTGGCACGAGTCAACAAGACATTCATCTCGATGAGATATATATATAATTGATCAAGTTTGGAAGAAATCCATATATCTTGAAGAAAAACAAAATGTAGATATAAAATCAAAGTTTGCATTAGATAAATAACATAAGAAAAGTAATATAATAGTCTTATCGTCAATCATAGCAAACATTGCCACCACCAATCAAATGGTCCTAGATTTTCACTTGGATCCTCGAAGAAATCGAAATATCAAAATTAGTTAAAGGCCTTTTCCCTCGTCATCGAAAATTTTGCATTACTCACGGATTTTGCCATCTTCTTTGGGAGACTTGATGAGGTCATTAAAATTCATTATGTCATTGCCATCAATAAAATTTGTCTCAATTTGCTTGTTCTTTCCTTTAATGGAGGCCTGATAAAGATCAACCAAATGTTTGGCCGTACGACAAGTACGGGACCAATGACCTTTCATTCCACATCTATAGCATTCAGTTTCATATGCTTGCTTGTTATGTGGCCCTAGTGTCTTTCCATTTAATGTCTCTAAATGAGCCAACTTCTGGTTGTTAGAGTTGTTTTTCTTATTTTGAGATTGATTAAAATTTCACTCGATTCAAGAGTTATCGACCACGACCACGACTACGAGCCCGCGACCAGCGCACCGGCCCTCGCCCATAATGATATCCACGCCCTCGTCCATGTTTATGAATAGAAATTGATGTAGCATTGGCTTCAGGCAATGATACCGACCCAGTAGGACGAGATTGATGATTTTTTAATAACAGTTCGTTATTTTGCTCAGCTACAAGGAGGCATGCAATTAACTCTGAATATCGGTAAAAGCGGCGCTCATATTGCTGCTGCGGGAATATTAGAGGCATGAAGGTAGTATAAGTTTTCACCGAGCATGTCCTCATCAATTGATCTTTTCTCCACATAATTGCAACTGAGAGCTAATTTTGAAAATAGCCGAGTTGTAGTCACTGACTGACTTAAAATCTTGTAATCTTAAATGAAGCCAATCATAACGGGCTTTTGGAAGTATTACGGTCTTTTGATGGTCATATCGTTCTTTCAAATTATTCCAGAGGATCAATGGATCTTTAACCGTAAGATATTCACTTTTCAAACTTGCATCAATATGATGGCGAATGAAAATTAAGGCATAGATCCTGGCACGGGATGCGACATTTCCCTTCTTTGATAGTATTTCCCAAATTCATAGCATCCAAGTGGATTTCGGCATCAAGGAATCCAGAATAAATAATTTTGCCCGAAATGTCAAGGAGCGACAAATTAGCTGGCAATGTTGGACATTTCTCTGAAATAATTAATATATTAATAAAGTAAAAAGAATATAAAAATTACAAGTTAAAATTTATTAATAAAGTAGTGAGCTCAAGTAGGTAGCATTTTGAGATCAAATTTTAGATCAAAGTTCAGACTCCTAAAAATTTGATTATTATTTATTCAAAGATAAATGAGATTGTATATAACTATCTTCTAAAAGTTATAAAAATAATAATAATATTAGTAATATGTATATATATATATTCAAATAAAATATGAAATATTATTATTATTATTATTATTATTATTATTATTTAAAGCTTGACTTAGTGTGGACTTTCTTTGTCTTGACGGGCTTGAATATATATGGAAATTTTTTATTTTTATTTTTTTATTTTATCTTCAAGCTTCAGGCTTGAGTATTTCAGACTACAATAGCCTTCTTCTTCTCGAGTTTTGACGAGTGAAACTTAGTTTTTTTTTTTTTTTGTCTTCAGGCAGGGGGCTGAATATTGATTCATTTCTGAAGGAATAATATTGGATAGCTTCATGGAAGATTGATTACATTATCGAGGTATAAAGGCTGTATTAATCTTAAAGATGGTTTCAAGCTATCGGCGAGTGGTTTTCATCATAGCTTCGGGTTATGGAAGATTGATCAAAATAAATAAATAAATAAAATAAAATAAGAATTAAGAAATATACCTTTTACGGTTTTACGCCTTTTACGTACGAGCTTCGTCTTGTGCGTGTTGTAAATCAAAGAATTAGAGAGAAGTAAGGAAGAGACAAAGGGAGTCGGAGGAAATTACGATGATTTCTATTTAATCTTGATTAGGCTGTTATGAAACATAGTGAAAGCCAGGCTACATAAATGATACGTTAATAGTGAGAAAATGCAGCGGCTACGTAAATGAATGACATTGTAATCAGTGTGTCATTATGGTCATTCAAAATCCAATATTTGTACAATATTTATAACACTTATGATATTATAGAATATTCTTAGTTTGTTAGGACTATCGTATTAAAAACCTAAGAGAAAAGAAAAAGAGTACAATACGCTAACATTATGTCATAAACATACTCCCCCTTTTGTCTACATCCCCTATCCTTTAAGATTGCTACTCGAGGTCTTTGAGTTGTTGTACCAATTTTGTATACTAGTTCCTTGAATTTCCTTGTAGGTAGTGCTTCGTGAATATATCAGTGAGATTATCACTAGATCGAACTTGTTGGATATCGATAGCGCCACTCTCTTGAAGATCATGAGTAAATAAGAACTTTGGAGATATGTGGTTTGTTCTATCACCAATGATATACCCAACCATCAATTGAGCTATGAATGTTGTATTATCCTCATACAAAATTGTTGGTACTTCCCTTTGATAGGACAACCCATATGTCTCCTAGATGTGTTGGATTATTGATCTGAGCCAAATACATTCCCAGCTCGCTTTGTGAATTGCTAGAAGTTCTGCATGATTAGATGATGTAGCGGCAATTGTTTGCTTTGTAGAACGTCAAGATATAGCAGTGTCACCATATATGAAGGCATAAACTATTTGTAGTAGTCCATTTCATTATAAGGAATTTGACAGGTTATCAAGCAGATTTACCTCTTGTAACAATTTTGTAGGTAAAAATAGAGGTTTATTGACAGATTATTGACCAAATTTGGGAGAATTAATTTTAAAAAATTTACCTACAGAATAATGACAATTCACCTACTAATCTTTACCTACAAATTTATTTATTCAGTAAATATGACACCAATTTTTGGAACAAGATATTAGCAACAACTTACTTACTAAAATTTACCTACAAAACTATTCATTCGATGCCATCTGAAGGTAATTTTGGCTCAAGATAGTGTAACAACTTCTACAATTTACCTATAATTTACACACCTTTATAAGGAAATTGACAATTTACCTGTTGAAAAAATTTTGTAGGTAAAAATAAGGGTTTACTAATAAATGATTGAAAAATTTTAAGGATTAATTTACCTACTGTGGTGTTCTGTAGGTAAACAGACACATTTTCAAATTGTTTTTTGTTAATTAGTTACCTACAAAATTTAGTTGTTAGTAATTCAATACAAGAATTTGATAATTTCTACTAAATTTACCTACTAAAACCACCAATTACGTTTAATAAAGGAGATCAATATTTATTTAATAAATTTATATTAGGTTTATATGTCTTTTATTTTTTGTAATCAAACCAATTAAACATTTTTTAGTCTATATCAACAACAAAGCAATAAATTTTGATAAACTATTTTTTGATTCACTAATCAATATCACTGAGTAAAAAAATTATTATGATAGATTTTATCTATATTGAATTAATAAAAATGATTTAATATAAAATTTTATAAACTATTTTCTATATTTCTAAAATATTAATTTCATTGATATTAATAAATAAAAATTATTTTTAAATGTTTATATTAGATTTATACTTTTTTTTAAAGATAGATTTATAGTTTTTAGTTAGATAAAAAATATTAGGATTTAAGTCTACAAATTTTTTTTGAAAGAAAATAATATTATTAATTCAAACACCAATAGATTGATAGATCCAAAATACAAATATCTAAAAACCATATATGATGAAACAATATCCAGGTTAATAGCATAATAAATCGGTATAAAACCTATAAATTTGATAAAATAGTTACTAGGATATCTACAACTTCAGTTTTTTAATACACTGACGACCATTATTTGATATATTTGATTGATCAAATCTATCTTGTCTGTCTGAATCGCGCTCACACGGATAAAATGTCACAACAAGATAACGAACAACACCACGTTGCATCAAAGTGGTATCAGAGCTCAAGGATTGATGGTTGATCATAAGTAAAAGGGAGTTCTTGGTTCCGGAGACAAGAGTCCTAATCATGGTTCAAGTGGTTCTCAATCCCCATTGCAAAAATGCGTTGCTGATCTTGAATATGTGGTTGATGTCTCTGACGGTATTTTATCAATGATGATCCTATGGCATCAAAGACCTTCATGGAAGGTGAAGGTGATGAAAGTTTTGACGAGGGAACTATGTCGCCTAGCCAAGTTCGAAATTACTTGAGGTGTGAGAAGCCTAAAGACAAGCATTAAAGAGACTATGATTATGGAGGAAGGTATGAAGATCGATACTGCGATGATGATTACTATGGGAAACGTAATAATGATGAAGGTTCAGTTGATCAAGTTTGATATTCAGGAATTTGGAAGGAAGAATGCTGTTGGCGACTTCTTAGTTGGCTTATGCCGTCGAACATGTCTTTGAGTATTGTGATCCCCCTGAGCGGAAAAAGGTGAAATTGGTGGCTATCAAGATGCGTAAGAATGCTTCTTTTTGGTGGGAAAATTTAAAGAGGAAGCGTCAAAGAGATGGAAAGAAAGAGAGTGAGCAGGAAAAGATGAAAGAACTAAAAGAGTATCTTCCCTTCCACTATCTCTCCAAGATATCTTCCTCAGGTACATTCAAGATGTGATAGAGCTTTTGCTTAAAGTTGAAGCTCTAAGCGAGTATGGGGTTTTTACTTCAAATAGGGTTAAGAAGAGTTTATCAAGAGTCGACTTCCAAGGAGCCCTAGTGGTGCTAAAACCACCCTTAAACCTCAAGTAAAAAGTGAAGTGCACAAGCAACAACAAGAGTCTACTTCTAAGTCAAGATAGTGCGATAAGTGCCACGGATTTGGCCATATAGCTTCTAAATGTCCTAATCGACGAGTGGTTACCCTAGTTGAAGAAGATGAAACTGAGGAAGAAGACGTAGAAGGGGATGAGTTAAAGATGAATCTGCGATCTGACCATGGAATGGGATGAGTACTATGCCCGACCATGGGACTTCCTTAGTTGTTCAAAGGAGTCTTAAGATTAGGGCAGCTCCTAGTGAGGAGAATTGGTTGCAGTCCAATGTCTTTCACACAAAGTGCACATCTAAGGATAGGGTTTGCTTGGTTATTATTGATAGTGGGAACTTCGAGAATCATGTTTCCCTGGAAATGGTGCAAAAGCTCGATTTGAAGATCGATCCACACCCAAAACCCTATAAACTTAGCTTCCTTCAAGAGGGTAGTGATATCAAGGTAAAACATCGATGCCTTGTATCTTTTACAATTGGAAAGCACTACCAGGACGAAGTATGGTGTGATGTTGTTCCAATGGATGTTTGTCACTTGCTACTTGGGAGGCCATGGAAATATGATAGGAAGGTCATTTATGATGGCTTCAAGAACATTTACACATTCCGCAAGGATAGGCACAAAATTGTCTTGGTACCTTTGAAACCGACAATTGCTCCAACATCCAAACCTAAGGAGGAGAATTCTTTGTTGTCAAAATTTGAGTTGGAGAAAGAAATCAGAGTTGGTTCAGATGTGATAGCCTTGGTTGTTGTTGAAGAAACTGAAAATGAGAAGGAGATCCCAAAAGAAGTAGAGCCAATTCTGGAAGAATTTTTTTGATGTAGTACTTGAGGAGATTCCACATGGGTTGCCCCCTATGAGAGATATTCAACATCAAATAGACCTCGTACCAGGTTTTATTTTGCCCAATAAATTGGCCTATATGATGAGTCCTAAAGAACATGAAGAGCTTACAAGGCAAGTTGATGAGTTGCTTGACAAAGGGCTTATTCGAGAGAGTAAGAGTCCTTGTGCGGTTCCTATATATATCAAGAAGGATGGATCTTGGAGGATGTGTGTACGTGATAGAGCAATCAACAAAATTGGCCAATGAATATCGATTTCCCATTCCAGAACTCGATGATTTGTTGGATCGACTCTATAGTCACGTCTATCTTTTGAGATTGATTTGAGGAGTGGATACCATCGAGTCGTGTGAAAGAGATGAATGGAAGAAGACCTTTAAAACTACGAGATGGGCTCTATGATGGATGGTAATGCCATTGGGTTGCATCATTATATGCACTTTTATGAGGTTTATGAATCATATTCTTAAGCCATGCATTCAAAATTTTGTGGTGGTATACTTTGATGATATTTTGATCTATAGCAAGAATTCGATGGAGCACTTGGAGCATCTAAGGCAATTGTTCTCTATTCTAAGGGAGAAACGATTATTTTCTAACTTGAAGAAGTGTGACTTCTATGCCGACAAAATCATATTTCTTGGTTATGTGGTTACTAAAGATGGAATTGAGATGGACCAAAGCAAGATAGAGGCGATCACAAATTGGCCAACTCCTAGCTCGATCCATGATATGAGAAGGTTTCATAGGCTAGTCTCTTTTTATAGGAGATTTATTCATGGATTTAGCTCTATAATGGCTCTTGTAACTGTATGCTTAAAGGGAGACAAATTCAAGTGGACTAGTGTTGTCGTTGAAAGCTTCGAGTTGATTAAGAAGAAAGTAACAGAAGCCCCATGTTTGGCTTTACCTGATTTCAACAAAGTGTTCGAAGTAGAGTGTGATGCATTTCTAGTTGGGATTGGTGTTGTCCTTAGTCAAGAAGGAGGACCCATTGCTTTCTTTAGTGAGAAGTTAAATGAAGCAAGGAAATTACTCCACTGTGACAAGGAGTTCTATGCTATCGATAGAGCTTTATTCCATTGGAGTCAATACTTGCTTTGCAAACCATTTATGCTCTTCTCATATCATAAAGCACTAAAATTCATCAACCGCTAACACAAGTTGAAGCAAAGACATGCGACATGGGTGGAATTCTTACAAGTGTACAATTTCACAAGCAAGCATAAAGCAGGTGTTCATAACGTTGTCGCAAATGCCTTGAGTAGGAAACATGCCTTAGTGACTTCTATGCAAGTCCAAGTAGTTGGATTCGATGTGTTGAAGGAACTATAAGAGGAGGATGCTGATTTTGGTGAAATCTGGAAGGTATGCGCTGACAAGCCTTTCAAGGGTTTTATAAGGGTGGACAATTTTCTCTTTAAAGGAAACATTCTATGCATCCCATCTTGTTCCTTGAGATTGAGTATTTTGGATGAGTTGCATAGTGGAGCATTAGGAGGACACTTTGGTGAAGCAAAAACCTTAGCTCTAGTAGCCCGAGCTACTTTAGCCTAAGGTAGAAGAGACATTGCTAGATTTATCCAAAGAAGTGTGTTGTGTGCATGATGGCTAAAACTCATGGAGCTTGATCTTGGGGACTATATACACCGTACAATTCTGAGTATTCATGGGAGGAGATATGGCTTGGATTTTTGTGTTGGGATTACCTAGAACACAAAGAAACAAAAGGTCGATTATGGTCGTTGTTGCGAGGTTTTCAAAAGATGGCACTTTGTACCATGCAACAAATCTATTGATGCGCCATGTGTTCAGCGACTTAATACTTCAAAGGGTGTGTTCCTTACATGGTATTCCCAAGACTATGGTTTGAATCGAGACTCTAAGTTTCTCGGTCCCTTTTGGAGAACTCACGTAAGAGGAAACTTGGGACTTCTTTCTTGTTCGATGGATTCTTATCACCCTCGGTGATGGTGTTGAAGTTACTAATAGAAGCATGGGAAATTTTCTACGGAGCTATGTAGGAAAGAACGTGAAACAATGGGATTTGATTATGCCCCAAATTGAGTTTGCCTACAATAGGTCCATGCATAGAATTGTTGGGAAAAGTTCATTTGAGGTAGTCTATGGACTACAACCGATTGGACCCATGGAAGTAGCACCCCATGCTACTATTAAACAATTTAGTAGAGATATTGAAGTTAGAGCTAAAGAGATCAAGAAGTTGCATGAAGAAGTTCGCTTGAAGATTGAGAAGTAGAATGCCAAATATATGGAACAAGAAAATAGACGCCGCAAGTATGTTGAGTTTGAGGTTGGCGGCTTGGTTTGGGTACACCTTCGCAAGGATAGGTTTCCACCAAGAAAGTTTGGAAAGCTCAAGCCAAGGGTAGATGGCCACTTCAAGATTATAGAGAAAATTGGAGAGAATGCCTACAAGTAATAGTTGCCAGATGAATATGAAATTTCTGTGTTTAACGTCGGGACCCGGGGGGTTATCACGGTGAAGACTTGACGGCAAGTCTTTTTTTCCCAACTATGGAGGATTGATGCAGGAGCTTCTATAAACACACCAAACATTGGGAGTTCAGCCCTAATTATTGAAGAATTGGATTGGGGAGGTCAAAAAGCATTGAACACATGTGAAAACTCCATTTTTGGACCTCATTTGGGCCTTGGAAGGAAAAAAAACGTGGTCAAACTTGGGCAAATCCCAGACGTAGAGCCCCCATATTGATTTTAGAAAGATTTGCCGTAGGATCTTCTGGAGGATTTGCTTTAGGATTCTGCTGTATTTCTTTTAGAAAGATTTGCTAGGAGATTTACTCCAAGATTTTATTATATCCCTTTTAGGAAGATTTGCTTTATTTATTTTAGAAATTTTGCTTTATGTAATTTAGAAAGTTTTTTTTCCTAGTTAAAGTAGAAGTTGCTTTATTTGCTTTAGAAAGTAAGGGGCCTATAAATACCCCTTTAGTTGTGTTTTTTTTCATTCATTCTCTTATCTCTTGGGTGGATTCCCTTGGGGCTAGTTCGTGGCTTCTTATACCTAGGTGGATTCCTTGGTGGCGAAGTCTTTAATTCAACATCAATCAACCGTCCATAGTTGATTGTGGAACCTTCCTCATCATCTATCTTGTATTGGATCTTTTGTTAACCTAATAAGTAACTTCTCTTGTGCAAACTCTGCTCCTCGCGTCTACATTTTGTTTAAACTTTCCATAACCAAATACACGTCCACAACTTAGAAAATCTCAAAAATTAGGTCATAACCTATTTTGGCCTTAAAACTACCCAAACCCATATTTGACTTATCTAAACTTGAGATCATCCATCACAGTCCCAATGCATCAAGGTTTAGAGACCTTCTCGATATGCATGATTAAACATAGATTAGCCCCAGCCCCTCATATCAGTGATTAGTTCGACTAAGCTTGTGAGGAAGCCATTCATCACTAATAAATATATTCATTGACCATTCATATTTTAGAAGACTTTCAAGGCGATGTAAATTTTGTAAATCTTGTTGCCCCGGACGCCTGATATCTCCACCCTGAGCCTTTCTCATTTTGCGATGACGATAACCATGATTGTAGATGAAGTTGGTGATCTTTCGTGCAATGGAAATCAAGCCCACAAAAACATACCTAACACCAATATATTCAAACATAAGGTTGATGCAATGTACTTGCATGAGTCAATATAAATTGTGCTTCTTCATTAACAATTTCTCAACCTTCTGAATCTTGACCCATTTGTTGAAACGATTTGAACAACATTTAGCACCGACACCTACAGTGTTACTGGAGAAATGAAAAAAAAATACTTAATATATGTATTTTTTGGGCATTTTCCAGTAGCTAGAAATAATTAAGATGAAAAAAAATAAACGAAAAAAAAAAAAAAAAGAAAGGTGCAGAAAATTGGTTGGGCTATTGCCCAATAAAAATTGTATTGTGACCTAGTCTTGTAGGCAACAAATTGTATTGCAAGAGAAGGGCTTGAATGGCTTGTGGGTGTATTGCAATACACCATTGTATCGTGACATGGTGGCTTTGGGTGTGCAGTGGCTGGAAGTGTATTGCAGCATGGGGTAGGTTGGGTAAGTGTATTGCAATAGGGAAGAATTGTATTGCAAGAGTGTGCAGTGGCTGGAAAAATTGTATTGCAACATGAAAGAGCTTGGCTGGTGAGGTGGTGTCACAATACACTTAGTGTATTGTAATGACGGGAGTAGAAATTTGGAGTTCTTTGGAAGGGTTGTGTCGCGATACAAAGTGTTATGGCCCATGACAGAGGAGTTTAATTTGGGAGGATTGTATTGCAATACATAGTAGTGTATTATAACCAGAGGTTGGCTTGAGGCATTAGGTCCTGATACCTTTGAGTGTATTATGACGGGAGGCTGAGACTATCTGTTTGGGAGTTTGTATTGCAATACACTCGGTGTATTGTGATAGCGATCTGCTTGTTTCGATCCTTTGTTTGGACCTTTATTCATAAACATTGTTCACAAAAAATTCGAAAAAAAAAATAACCATAATAATAAAATAAAATAAAATGAAAATAAAATTTACAGAAAAAAATAAAATTTTCAAAAATAAAATTTTTGATGTTAAATATGAATTGATATATTAAATAAATTGTCTTGCATTGCCTATAAATGCAAGAACATAGTATATAAAATGTTCTCAGTGTATGAATAGTGTCTCCGGGCTATATTTACATCCTAGAGGTACATCATTAATGTTGCATGTTTGGTTAGTGATTTTGTGTTTTCAAGTGCGTTGAAGGGCCATATACACGGTGTGATGTATATAGAATTATAATTAACGCGGTTGTTGCTCGAGAAATTATATACATGGTGTAAATGCGTATAGGAAGGGTGAATGCCAAGGTTAGGAACTATGACCTTAGGGATTTGGATAATGAAATGAACAGGAAAGCTTAGAATTTTATTGAAATAAATAAATTGAGTGGTTGGAAGTTAGCGCCACTTAGGAAATGAACGGGTCAGTTCATGGTTGTCAAGTCTATTAGTAATTAGCATGTGCATTGCTAGTTAGACTGAAATGAAAAAATTAAATGAATCTTGTTGCCATTTGACATATATAGATGGCTGAGTCGAGGGGCGGGGCGTGAGGGCGTCCACGGTGCAGTCGAGGCACCACCAGTATTTGATCAGCAGGCTTTTGTTGAGGTTGTAGGGATTGCGGTTGTTGTCGTAGCACATGCTAGTGTAGTAGGTAGTCATGGAGGTCCTAGTAACCTCCAAAGGTTTAGGGCGCATCATCCTCAGGAGCATTCCGCGAGGGAGGAGATCCAGGTGGTGGCGAACCGTTGGTTCGTGCGGATTGAGAAGGTGTTAGAATATGGAGATTACCTGAATGCGACCGAGGATTAGACCTTCGTTCCAGCTGGGGCGAGGCCCAGAGTATGGTGGAAATGGGCAGGACCTCTAGAGACCTAGAGGCGATGACATGGACATAGTTCGGGAGCTATTCATGGGTAAAGTATTTTGAATCTTGCGAGACATGCGAAGGCTCGGGGAGTTCCTAAATTTGACGGGGATGATATTGTGATGGAGTGTATGTGGCTAGTTATTCACGGAGCTAGCCCGTTTGCTAATGATTGTGGCCACGGACATGCCCATCGGGAGGTAGAGAATGGGCTGAAGTTGTCCATTCGGGGTAGGATTATAGGACTTCGCCTACAGGACATGGACTCCATGGTTGGGACGGCCCTGACCATAGAGAGAGAGATCGAGGATGCTCGGAGCACTCGGGATGCGGGTGTTAGTAGCAAGAGGGAGGATCAGCCTTCTTCTAGTTGGAAGAGGCTGGAAGCGGGCTTACGCTTCACACAAGTTTCGAGGACCCGGGGCCGAGGATTGGGCATCTGTCGGCCCGAGCGGAGGATATGTTACTTGCCAGGCCCAGTTGGAGCATATGAGGCGAGATTGTCACAGGAGGCGGAGGTCTCGTAGTCTCTGGAATTTGACGTCTGGAGCGACCCGGATGTCTTAGGGTGCGTTTCTCTTGCACTTGTTGACTAGAGTAGCGTTTAAATTGGATGCATCATATTCATTCATTGTTGCATCTTGTGTGATGGATTTGGGCTTAGAGGTTAAGGCCTTTAGAGAAGCCAGGTATAGATGTTCTTCCCTAGGATGTAGGGTGAGAGTTGACCTGATAGGTCGGGATTACGAGTTAGAGATCTCAAGATTCTGCTGGGGTGGACCCCCGGGATAGGGGTGTCACAGGATGGCATCATTGCGTTCATGTGCAAGATGGCTGTCGCGACAATGGTCGGTGTGGGTGCGGTATGGTCATTCGCCCTCTTGGTGAGTGTGGATGAGTTTGTCTTTGGGACTACGTCCGATGAAGACTCATAGTTGAATCGAGAAATGAAGAGTAATTAAAGTGTGTTGGAAGGTAGCTCAAGAAGGGGTCGTTAATCCCCTAAGGTGAGAAGCCCTAAGAGTTAGGGTGAAAGGAAACTGTGATAGTATCGAAGGTCACATTGTGGTGTAAGAGACACAGGAATATCTGAATTTACGTAATGGGTGTAAGGGCCAGGGAGATATCCCAATTTACGTGTGGGTGTAAGAGACCCGGGAGGCATCGAATTTACGTATTGGGTGTAAGAGACCCAAGGAGATCCGGGTACGTGGGTGTAAGGGCGTGGAGTTATCAGAAATTTACGTGGGTGTAAGAGACCAGTGGAGTTATAGAACTACGTATGAGTGTAAGAGACCCCGTGGGGTATCGAGAATTTACGTGAATATATAAGAGGTTGCGGTGTGGTAGAAAGCTATGTTGCCCGAGATATGAAAACCTGCGGTCGGGTTATCACGCGGACTTAGAGTTGGTGATAGAATTAGGGAAGTGACTCAATATGAAAACACACGGTCAGGTTATCACGTAGACTTAGAGTTGAGTGATAGGAGTCGGGAGTGACTCGAGATTTGGATACCCATTGAAAATTTCATTGGGTGTGGTGAGCCGGCAAGGGCTCGGTATATGGATGTCATTCAGGTCATGGACTAGGTTGACAGTTCATTTGATTGTCAGTAATTGTGACCTTGGGAAGGTTAGCGTTTGCACACCAAGCAAGGGTTGTGTAGGGTTACATGTTGTGATGTGATTGTCCAGAATTTCGGGACGAAATTCCTTTTAAGGAGGGGAGAATGTAAGACCCAAGAAAATTCTAATTTTTGGAAAAATGGCAAAATCGTAATTTCGGTCAAAACCCAAAAATTTTCTAGATCTCGGATGATGAAATGGATTTCACCGTTGGAATTGTCTCACGAAATCTACCTAACACGTCGAATTTCATCGAATTTGGAGACAGTCGGAATTTACACGTTTTTCGAGGCACCGAGTATCGGGTTCCGTAAAAGGATGTTTGATGTGACAAAAGTCACATATAACATGTACTCATGTGCCATAAGTTGCATGAGTAGAGAAATGATCGAAATGGACGGCCGAGATAGTGCCAAATGTTGAAAATCCAAGATTTGAAGGCATTAGGTGAATAGTTAAATGATAATAAGACGAAATAATGTATAGTGTTGTCTTCTCAAATTGAAAAGGAGAGAAAAACGTGAGAGAGGGGGAAAATTGACAGAAGGTTAGGAAATTTGTGTTTTAGTGAGAGAAAGTGTAGCTTCTCTCTAAGATTACGGGCGATCCGACCGTCGAAATTCTTCGGAGCAAGAAGGAAAGTTGTTCTACTCGACAAGGCCTATGCGTGGGCTCCGATTTTAAAGAGTTTCGACAAACTCCGTGAGGTAGGGGTTTCATCCTACTTGAAGTTACGCTTTGTTTAAGTGTTTTGTGGATGTTTCGGTTGGTTTGAGGCCTTGAACGACCATTTGATCGGTCCTAAAACTTGGGACCAAATTGTGAGAATTTTAGAGTTTTGGACGGTCAGTGACCAGTGCGGATGTTTGGCCTGCTGGAGTTGTACTTTGTGCTATAAATCATGTGCTGGTTGTTTAGGCGGGAATGGCCATGGAATTCGGGTTCCTGAAAGTGGAGCAGGATGTTGGGTAGTGGTAGGCGAGCAGACGCTTAGGGTTTTATTGTTCATGTGAATAGTGACATGAAAATAATTTTTGAAAATGTATTTGGTTGAGTAATTCAAATCGAATTGCTCGTGTTTGTTAATTAGCCCACGCGAGCTAATTTTTGTGTAATGGATTGAGAAATTGTTTAAGAGAATGGTTTGAGTTGTATAGGAAATTGGATAGGTTAATACATAATTTTAAATGTGTTAACAAAATGACATGATTATATAAAATATAATTGTGTTTGTAGGTCATTGGAGATGATATTGCGAATTGCTCAAGTGAGCTACTTTGGGGTGATGATTGATGTTATTGAATTACATGTGATGTAATTGTAGATTTTAGATTATATATGAATATTTGATATATATTGGTATATAAATTGTGTTGAAATGGAATATTGCATTTCATATGCACCAGGGTAACCTAGAAGTTAGGTGTGAGTGCATGACATGAAAAATTGAAAGAAAAACGAAAACGTTTTGAAAGGAACTTCACAGGATGAATTTCCGGAGAATGGGGTTGGGAGACGGACCAACAAATCATTTCGGATGAGGACCATGATTGCTTCGGAAGGTTCTCTAACACATTCGCCTCGGAGGGTAGTCCCATATTTTTACCGACACGTTCGGTAGTGTAATTTCAAAACAAACGAGTTTGTTTGAAGAAGTGATAATTTTCTCGTATGACATCGGTGTGAAATTGATGAGTTTCGGGACATGGGTTGGTCATGTAAACATTAAAGTAGGATCATGCATTTACTTGAATGTGTGTTTACATTGGAGCATTGCATATGCACTTAGGTGGAGAGTAACCCATTTAGGGTGATTCCACTCTTGGGCGATGCTTCGCCTGTCGAGGAACATTTTGGTACGAGGGGAGCGTTCGAGGAGACGGCTCTTCTTAGAGACCGATTTTGAAGAAAGCCAAATTGTGGCTTTGGTTTTGGTTGGATACATGTATTAGAATGTTTTAAACTTTTAATATATGTTGTACAAGAGTAAATTATTAACTCTTGAAACTATGGTATATAGTTGGGATTATTTGGATGAGCATTGGTATATGGGCCCAAGTGGCCATTTGTACTCATATTGGATTATATTGGATTGTTTGGGACATGTTTGTATATGGGTAGAGCTCCCGTACAAAGGAGACTCTGCCCGATTTTCGTGAGAGATGTCGGTCTGACATCCCGCGAGAGTGTTTTAGCGGAGTTGTGGTAGTCGGACCCACTGAGTTTTGGGGCGACCGCCCCCGAGCTACTAGTGTTGAGCAATGTTTCTCAAAGCGCAACATCAAGTCATTTCTCATGCTGCTCAACATCAGTATGCGAGTAACTCTATCCTTGAGCTTATAAGCTTGATATGCTTCCATATCTCCCCTATGCTGAGCAATGTTTCCATGCTCAGGCTCAGCCATTGGTTGTATGATGGTTTCCAACATGTCTTATTCTTCTAGGAGATACTGAATTTTACAAAAAACTTGTTCAACAATTGGCATAGCTACCAAAGACTGTGTTAAGTCCTCGGTAACGGCGCCAAAAACTTGTTAGCGATTTTCCTCAAGCACATAGGTCGCACAAGTAATATAGTGGACTAACAAGTCCAACTATCAATCCCATAGGGAAGGTGTGGTTTTAGTGAAGATTGAGTACCCCGGCTACTGAAGTCGTTTACTATTTGAGTGACTCGATGACTTAGGTGAAAGAGGGTTTTCCTAAACTAAACAAAATAAAAAAAAAACAAAACAAAACAAAAAATAAATAAAACAGGGTGTGGTCAATGTCCACTCACAAGGAATGGAGTAAAATTTGGAATATAACTCAAGGAAAGATTCCAGGGTTGATTGTCTCCATTGATGCATTCATGGTTTATATTCATTAAGCATTGATTAAGTGAACATACACTTGTTCATGTCCAAGGAATCGACATGAGTTTTACACTTCCGTGTCTCCCTTTAATTTCTCACACCAACTCCTTATTCTCCTTTCGATCCATCTAGGTCAATAAGTATGGTACTTTTATAAGGCAGTGCTTTCCTTGGGAATCCTATTAGTCACCTCTTGGTCCATACAATATGACTACCCAGATTACGCTCGGATCGATCACCTCTCTATCCATACGATCCTCACATAATGTTGAGATGGTGCTACTCCTAATGAAATCCGTCTAGTACTAGGCATTCCCAATTCCCTAGACTTCTTTGATTAGGTTAATTAGTATTTCAATTAACTAATTCAAACCTCAAGAGACTCGAGACAAAATTTTAGGGCGTAATCCAAGCGTCACCAAGGATGCCCTAGTATAGGGATCAAAGACCCAACTCTCAATATGTATTAATTAGCTAAAACCATAATAATCCTAAGGACTACACCAACTAACATCCACACAAGCATGAATTCACAAAACCATTTTAAAAGATATATAAATCAAACATCAATTTAAACAATCAACCCTAGAGGAAAGTTTAGCTACTCATTACAACCCAAAAATCTATCAAAATCATGTCTATTACATCTATAATAATGAAAGATATGAGAAGAGAGTGAGAGTTAGAGATACAAAACAAATGTGAGATGAGGAATGCTCTAAACTCAGCTATAAGGTTGAATAAGGTCCTCTAGTTGATAGATTCTTCAATATCACACCAAATCCAAAGTAAAATAAATAAAATCACAAAACCTAAAGTGATTCAAGAATAAGAGAGGAGAAACCCTAAAGGAGGGTGTTCTCCCTCCAAAAATCGAACCCTAAAAATGTCTACAAAATATCTAATTATAAGCAATGGAAAATGGGCCAATGATGGGCTCAAAAATCGATGTTTGTTAGTCCAGCCTGCCATCCTTCGCCTTAGCAGGCATGCTTTGCCTTGGCGAACCAAAATGTGCTCATTTCAGCTCTTTCCTTCACCTTAAGGAACATTTTCCTTCTCCTCGACGAACCAAAATGTATCTACAATTTAGGTTTGACCTTTTGACTTCAAACGATCATAACTCTCTCATTCGACCTCCAAATGTGATGATTTGATCTCTATGAAAAGATAAGAGAGTAGAATCTATAAATATCAAGCTTAGAGTCATTGGAGACCATTAGGTAGACTGAAAATGCACAAACTTTCAAGGGTGTTGCATGTGGTGTTTTGGAAAATCCTCCATTGACTTCACGAAGCCATATCTTTTTCCTTTGAACTTCGAATTGGGTGATCTTGGACTTGTTGGAAAGATTGAGAAGTGTAGAATCCATAAATATCAAGCTTGAAGCCATGGTAGGTCATGGTATAACCCAGAAATTCATCTTTTTGGTCCTCTTGATGATATAATTAAGCATTAGAGTCGTTAAAAACACCATAAAAGCATATGATTGATAGGTGATTAATGGTATGAAAGCATGTATGAAAATCACCTATCAAATACCCACAAACTTGACATTTTGCTTGTCCTCAAACTAACAAACATGTTGAGCATGAAATTGGGATATTTAATGATAAATTGCCTCAAGGATCTAACCTTCATACAACACAAAGAAAACTTTGAGATAGCCTTTTTCAAAAATAATAGATTGACCATGAGTTGAACAACCTAAACCAAAGTTCTCAAGTGTGTGTGTGTATTCTTCCCCTCTCTAATCAACTGTGGTTCGGATGGAATTAAATGAGCATGAGTGGAATGGGGATCTCTTACTCACATGGTGAGTGTGTGAGAGTCCATATGCTTGTTGGGCATATAACTCTCCACTAATGTAGGCTATACACAACTCTTAGGATCAATTAGGTCTTTTTATAGCTTGTAGTGTATGGCTTAGGTAAGGGTAGTTAAATAGATCATTTAGGCGTTAGTTTACCCAAAACATACACATTTTCCTTTTTTCTCCACTAATTGTTCATCATTTTTCATATTGCCTTCTTTCTAATTGAACCTCTTATGCTTCCCCCCAAACTTAGCTTATTGCATCTTTTTATCTCATTGCTCCCCCAAACTTGCATGATTTTCACTATCCTCATAAGAACACCAAGAACTTTATTTTTCATATTACAAGGCATAAGGTAGTGCAATGTTCAACCACTTTAAGCTTTCTACATACCCCATGTAACAAGCTTTAGGTTAGTAACTCCCAGACTAGTTGACCTTGGGGTCTTGGGTGGCAAACACTCCCCAAAATGTGCTGCACTCAGAGGCTATGAGGCCAAACTTACTCCCCCTTGCTTTATTCTTTCTTTTTCTTTATTTTTCCACTTTTTATACTTTTTTTCTTCATTTTTCCACCCCAAAACCTCCTTTGTTCACAATTAAGGTACACCCTCTTCAACCAACTTCCAAATTCAACTACATGTATCCACAAGAAATTGGCATTGAAATCAACATGTTAGGGTAAACAAGGGTTTTGACTGAAAGGTATTCAACACAAAGGGATAAGGGGTTCACTCTTGGCTTTTCCTAAAATAAAATGGCTAATATGGCTCAAATTGGGTGACTACGGACATATGCACAAAAAGGTTAGCTAGAAAGGCTCAATTAATTCAAGGATGACCTATATAATTTCTTAATTGTTGTGTTGCTTAGGATTTTTCCTTGAGCGATAATTGAACAAGTTCTAGAGTCTTTGGGGATCAAAATATGAAATGATCACCTAATTCTTCTCTAAACCAAGCAAAATTGACCAATAAGGGTAAATGACTTGTGCTCAAAATTAATAAGAACTTTAGCCTAAATAGTCAACTACAAGGTCAAAACATTATGCTTTAAGTTCAAATATCTCTTATTTTCTTCATGTGAAAGAAAGTGTCAATCATTATTCATCATAGGCATCATAATTATCCCAAAACAAGCTCAATCAAAAACAAAAACAACCTAAAAATGAAAAAAAATAACCTAAAAAAAACTTAAAAAACACTAAAGATAGAATCATTGAAGCTGTTGAAAATTTTTAAAAACAAAGCGAAATCCCCCCAATACCCTCAAACTGAAAATATTCATTGTCCTCAATGTATTAAATATGAAAGATTAGGAACATAGGACTCCACTTGATTATCAAGTGTGACCATTGGACTTTGGTGTGGTGGGTCTTGATGAAACTTCCTCAATAAGATTCAGCTTCAATGTCCTAAAAAGTAAAAACCAAATAAACACTTAAAATAAAATTAGCATGCAACACATACTAAAAATAACAAAAAACAAACAACTAAAGTACTAAATGGATAAAAATCCTAATTTTTGCTTAGGGTGCTTCCCAAGAGTTGCTCCGTTTTTAGAGTCGAGCTAGACTCATTGAGGAAGTCCGAGATCTTTGCTTTAGCCGCCGTCCATTGTAATTGATACTCTATCTTCATCCTTATCACTCGTGAAGATGACTTCCTTCACCTCCGAAATAGGCGTTAAAAGCTCAAATGCCAACTCTTTAGTGGGGAAAGAATTGAAAGCTGAATTTGAATATCCTTGAGAGTTTCCTCTTGGGGTCTTGGAATCTTGCTCCTCGAAATGTAGAAATAGGCTCTCTATCCGCGTAGCGGTAGGAGGTAAAACTTATCTATTTTAAAGCCGGTTTTCAAGAATAATTTAGGCTTAAAAGTTCAGTTTAATGTAAAATCATAGAGCTTTCACCCATATTTATGTTTGGCAGGAAATTAAGAAAAAGAAGTAGAATTCAGCATAAAAAGGAGCAAAAATCAGCATTGTGCAAAAAATGTCCAATGTCGTGACATCAGATTCCTAATGTTGCAACATTATGTGGAGAAGTTCTTAAAACTACTGCAATGTCGCACATAGTCGCGACATCAGCTGAAGAGGGGAAGGCAAGGATATGCCAATGTCGCGACATCATAACGACATTATCACGACATCAAGTCAATGTCGCAACAGCACAACTCAATGTCACGACATCAAAATGAGCCTCAATAGTCAAACTACATCAGACATCCAATGTCACGACATCGCCACGACATGGCTATGACATTGGCTGTAATGAGAAGAACTTAAATGTTTAATGTCGCGACATCAGCTGAGGTTGTCAAGTGATATTATCAGTTGACCAATGTTGCAACATCACCACGACATTGTAGCGACATCATAACAAGCCTCAACCAGTGAAGACACCAACTAAACGTTGTCGCGACATCAAAACAATATTGCGACATCATATCAAAGCAGCCTGAGGTGAAGTTTAACAGACCAACATCGCGACATTGACAGTAAGACTAACAAGAAATATCGCGACATCAACCAAGGCTTGAACACTGAAGATCTAAACATCCAATGTTGCGACATCGAATCAGTAATGTCGCGACATCCACCACGACATTGACAAAGAGCTTTAAAACATCAAGATTCATTGTCGTGACACCAGGTTAGCAATGTCGTGACATCGGTTGAAATGATTAGAACAAAAGGTCTAGTGTCGCGCATCAGAGTCCAATCACAATTAGTAAGGTCGTGACATCAACTAAAGAGAATAGAGATAAAAAGTAATGTCACAACATCAGAAAGTAACCTCAATATTCAAGAACAATGTCACAACGACAACTCAGTGTTGCGACATCAACTCAATGTCACAACACTATAAAGGAAATCTCGTGACATCAGAGTTGATCTACAACACTGCATCTCAATGTCACAACATCATCACGACATTGACTAATCACTAAAAATTGAGAAATGCCCAGGAGTCTTTCAATGTCGCGACATCAAATTCAACCACGACATTAACAACTCCGATGTCGTGACATCACCACAACAATCACCATGACATCAATATCTAGGGAAGAATTTCTGGGCTTTTCGAAGTACATGATTCTATTCTCGTTTTTAGGGCCCAAAACCTAAGCCTATAAATAGAAGCTCATAGAGAATAGTGCAAAGCTTCCGGCCGCTTTTCATTAAGTTTTTGTACTTTTTGGGAGAGCTGAAGTCTCATTGTATATAATTCTCTTTTATTTTCTTATTTTTCTTTTTATTTTTGTTTCTAGATTTAGTTTTCTTATTTTAGATTCAAGTAGTGATCTGAATTCAGATTCGAAGCTGGATGAATGTAAATCAAAGCTTCATTTATGTCTGAACTTTAATGGAATCTGGAAATTTTTCTAGAATTCATTTTTCTTCAGTTTTGAGTACAATTTCAATGAATTTGTTTAATCAACTAGTCATTGTCAATTGTAATCCAGTAATGAAAGGCTAAGCTCCCTCTAGGAAAAATTTGTTGTTGGAATTATGGTTTGTAGTATTATAATGTTGTTTTGGGTATGAAAATTGGAGTGATTTAATTGGTACTGTTCTATCATTGAACTATTCTGAATATCAGTGTTGGGCACCCAGAAAGAACTGTATCATTGCTCTGATTTCTAGGAATCCCTCTGAGTGACACAATTGAGAGCAAAGAGCAATTACTTGGAGGTAAATTGCATTGATATTATGTGAACTAATGAACTCTTTGGATCACTCTGATATATCACTGGTGAAGATCTAACCTCTGATTTCAAGGTTCCCTCCTGGGTGACAGTAGGAGTGTTCTGAGGAAGAAGATAAAGCTTCTTTGGTTTAGCGGTTCCCAATTCTGGGGTTTCACCTCGATTGAGAAGAATAAATTCAATCCGGTGTTGTGAGGATTCTAATCAAGGAAGGGGATTCTTGTCTAATTGATGGGTGAGAGTGCCAATTATATTGGAGAGGGAGCTTGCATTATCACGTCTATGGGGACGAGCAGATTTTCTGGTCTAAGATATGGTGTGAAGTGCGAGAAGGAAGAAAGCGGTCGAATCTTAAAGAGGATCAAGTCCTACAAGTAGTTGTTCAAACCCATTGTCTAGAGATAGAAATGTGGTAAACTGGAGAGTGAAACGTGTAGTGCGAGGAGAAATCCAATTCTACACTACCTTACTCTTAGACAGTTCCAAAGTTCATGTCCCGTCCTTTTTACCTTATTTGGAAGCTTGTAAATTAATGGTTGCAACACTTATTTCATTTCCAATGTTATTTCAGTCCAGTGAACTCTCTAATTCATGTATTTTTAAGATTTTTTTTTTATTCAAATTCTTTTAGACATATAATTTTATGAAATTAGAGGTTTAAATAGTGATGATCTTAAGTAATGAGGATAGTTAATCTTCATATTTTCAAAATCAATTCTCGTGAGAATGATTTATGGACTTATTTTGTCCACTTTATTACTTGTATGACCTGTGTCCTTGTAGTGATTTAGATCAAAACAAAATTTTAATAGCAAATTATTACTTATGAAGCAAAAAGTTGATTTTATATATTGAGTAAAATAACTTTTTGTCATAACTACTGGGGATTGAATGATCTTTGGTGGCAGTGCTAAGAATATGTTGTTTTTGGTCTATGTTGAGAAATCAGTGTTTTCCAATGACAAGTTTATGGCGTCGTTGTCAGGGATTGAAATGAAAGTAAAGTTTAAAAATCAATATTCTTACCAAAGAGAAAATTGCTAGTTTGGACAATTTTCTTTTATCTCTTATAAAAAAATTTCAAAAATAGTTTTAACTGCAGTAGCTGCCTTAGCTACTGATATTTTATGAGAGCATATCATAATATATTTCCGTTAGCTATTGATCTCAGTGTATTTCCATTTCAGGAATTTATCACATACACAGAATACAAGAAGCAGAACTGCTGCCACTAGACACTAAATTGGAGAGGACATTGAGAAATCTGAAGAAAGTAAGAAGTGTTGAATCAACAGTCATGGCAGAGCAATAAGAAACACATTAGAACATCCCAGCTTTGGCAATTGAGAGACCTTAGAGGCAGAAGACAATGGAAGATTTCTGGAGACCAGTCATCAGAGATGAATATTCTGCTGTAAGGCAGCCTGCCATAGAGACAAACAACTTTGAGTTGAAGCCAACTCTTATTACAATGGTGCAGTAACATTAGTATACTGATCATCCCAGTGAAGACCCCTATAAGCCTATGGGTAGATTTCTTAGAATGGCCAATACAGTGAAATCGAGTGGGGTGAGACCTGAAGTGATAAAGTTACAGCTCTTTCCATTTTCACTGTGAGATGTGGCAGCAACTTGGTTTGAGTCACTGCCTATTGGACCAATGAACAACTGGGAGGAGCTTGTGGAGGCATACATGAGTAGTTCTTCCCTCCTGCTCTCACTTTAGAGAATAAATGAGAGATTATTGTGTTGAAGAAAGGAGAAGATGAAAGCCTTTACAATGCACAGGAAGATCTGAGGTTGTTGAAGATACTTGATGCATGGCATAGATCTGACTACACAGATGGACATCTTTTACTATGCCATGAATTACACCTCCAAGGGGATCATAGATGCAACATGCTATGGAGCATTCAAGAGAAAGAGTGTTGAAGAGGTCAACCAACTTATTGAAGATTTGGCTAAATGCAACTATAGAGCTCCATATGAGACTTCAGGAAGCAGCAGCAGACTAAGAGGAGGTGGTGTAATAGAGATGCATAAGATGGCTGCTATAGAGGCAAATCTTGTTGCATTGATGAAAAAGTTGGGAAACCAGAATAGAAGAATTCATTCAGCGCATGAAGTGGGAACAGTGGAAGGAAATAAGCATAAGAGTATCACTGATGAGGGACTTGCTCATAAGGGTCCTTATCAGGTGGAGGAGGCTCAGTTTGTGGGTGGAAACATAAGTTACGATTTCAAGCCCAACACCAACCTTCTAACCCACTACACACCAACACTGAGGAACCATGAGAATTTCTCATATGGAGGTATAGCACAGCAAGGCCAAAGACCTATGCAGAACTACCAATAATAGTATGCTCCACATGGGTTCCAAGGACAGCAATAGAAAAGTAGTCAAGGAGTTGAGAATCAGGGCCAAAAGAGGTCCCAATCTTTTGAGGAGCAAATGTTAAGCTTCATGGGAGAGAATAAAAGATTGTTGAATTTTTGTGAACAAAAGTTTGCTGAGCTAGACACATTCCAAGCAAACATAACTGTGTTCGGGGCTTGATACACGTGCCATAAAAATCTAGAGACCTGAAGTGGGGCGCTACAGCAATGCGGAGACTAATCAAGGATTCCTTCCCAGTGATACCAGAAGAATCCCCTGGGAGCGCATGGCGGTGACTCTAAGGAGTGGTAGAGTTTGAAACAAAGCGGATAGAGAAAGGAAGACTAAGGAAGAAGCGGCAAAATTGAAGAAGAAATCAAAGTGGGCGGAGTTCAAAAAAGGCAGAGGAAGCGAAAGGAAAAAGTGAAGCAAGAAGCGACCAATAGGAAAGAAGCACGAAGAAGAAAGAAGAATTTTAGCACCTTATGCCCTATGTTCCTTTTCTTCTAAGGCAGCAAAGAGCAAAGATGGAAGAGCAATTCTCTAAATTCTTGAACATATTCAAGAAGATAGAGATAAACATACCTTTTGCTGAGGCATTGACTCAAATGCCTAATTATGCAAAGTTTCTGAAGGATATTCTGAGTAAGAAGAGGAGATTTGATGAAGGAGTGGTAAGTTTGACAGCCACCTATAGTGCAGTAATTCAGAAGAGTTTACCTTTGAAGATGCGGATCAGCTGACTCACTATCAGGTACATGTGAGAATTTTAATGGGAAGGCTTTATGTGATTCGAGGGCAGAAGTATCAACAATACTATGCGTAGTGAAGGGGCGAGTTTGGGAGCTTACTCCAACAACTATGACCCTGCGGATGGCAGATAGAACTATGGCTCAGCTAGAGGGAGTCCTTGAAGCTATACTCATCAAGGTGGGAAAATTCTTTTTCCCTATGGACTTTGTGGTAATGGACATGGAAGAAGACACACAAGTCCCACTACTACTTGGGAGGCCTTTCTTGGCCACAGGAGCTACCTTAATAGATGTTAAGAAGGGAGAACTCACTTTTAGAGTGGGAGATGAAGCGGTACATTTCAATCTAAATCAAATCCTGAAACAATCTGATTGTGAAAATGTTGAAAGTATGATTGTAGAACAATTTATTCGCATCAGATCTAAATTGATCAATGATTGTAAAAACTAAAATTCAATGAATGAAAATGAGATGAATTTCCAGTATATTGAGACTCATGATGTTGAATATCTGAATTCCAATTTTGAAATTAGAGAAAAAATACTCAGTCTGAAAGAAATCAGTACAGAAAAGTCAAGCAGCAGTGAAGATAACTGACAAGAAATGGAAAAAAGTTCTAAAGGGCTAATTCGTAAGGAATTACCCAAACATCTGAAGTATGCCTTCTTAGGAGCTAAAAGAGCACAACCTGTAATCATAGCAACTAACTTGATGGAAGAAAATGAGCAAAACTGATCATAATCCTCATGAAATATAAAGAAGTCATTGCTTGGTCAATAGAAGACTTGAAAGGGATTAGTCCTTCAATTTGTATGCATAAAATCCTCTTGGAGGAGAATGAAAAAACATAAATTAAACATCAGAAAAGATTGAACCCAATGATGAAAGAAGTTATCAAAAATGAGGTATTGAAATGGCTGAATGTAGGATTTATCTATGCAATCTCGAGACGGTATGGGTAGGCCAGTTCATGGTTCCCAAAAATGGTGGATTCACAGTCATCAGAAATGAGAAAAATGAACTGATTCCAACAAGAACCGTGACAAGATGGAGGGTGTGCATTGATTACAGAAAACTAAACACAGCAACCAGAAGGAATCACTATCCTTTGCTCTTTATTGATCAAATGTTGGACAAGTTGATTAGACACCCCTACTTCTGTTTTCTTGATGGATATTCAGGATACAATCAAATTGCCATAGCCCTAGAGGACCAAGAGAAAACTACTTTTACATGTCCTTATGGCACCTTTGCTTTTAGAAAGATGCCATTTGGATTATGTAATGCTCATGCCACCTTCGAAAGGTGTATAATGTCCATGTTTTTAGATTTAGTAGAGGAGGATATGGAGATTTTATGGATGACTTCTCTGTATATGGATCCATTTTTCAGCATTGCTTGAAAAATTTAGAGACTGTACTTTAGAGAATTGTGAAACCAGGAATTTAGCTGGGTGGGAAAAATGTCATTTCATGGTAAGGAAGGAATTGTCTTAGGGCATAAAATTTAACGAGTTTGGGCTGAAGTTATTGACTAAGGTGTCTATCATAAAAACTCTACTGCCACCTACAACAGTGAAAGGGATAAGAAGTTTCCTAGGACATGCTAGATTTTACAGAAGATTTATAAAGGACTTATCAAAAATTTCCAGACCATTATGTAGACTGTTGGAAAATGATGCAAAGTTTGACTTTGATGAATCATGCAGGTTTGCATTTGAATAAATTAAATCCATATTAGTTATAGCTCTCATCATGGCAACACCAGATTAGGACAAAGAATTTGAAATCATGTGTGATGCTAATGACTATGCAATGGGAGCAATTTTAGGACAATGAATAGAGAAAATATTCAGAGCAATATATTACGATAAAACCTTCAATGAGAGCCTGAAGGAGTATTCAACTACATAAAAGGAGATACTAGCAATGGTATTTGCTTGCTTGAAAAATTTAGACCATATATTTTGGGGTCCTAGGTTATCACACACACTACCATGCAGCAATTAAGTATCTAATGGCAAAGAAAGATGTCAAATCAAGACTGATCAGGTGGGTACTACTATTGCAAGAATTTGATTTAGAAATCAAGGACAGGAAAGGAAGTGACAATGTGATAGTTAATCACTTGCCAAGAATGGAAAAACCAACTAAAGGGGAAAATGGGACAGAAATAGAAGAAAATTTCCCTGATGAGCAACTTTTTCAAGTGTCAGTCCAATTACCCTGGTATGCTGATATTATCAATTATTTAGCTTATAGAATCATGCCACCAAATTTCAACTACCAGCAAAAAAGAAAGTTGAGAACTAGTGTTAGAGTATATATATGGGATGACCCACTGTTGTTTAGAAGAGGCGTAAATCAAATCATCAGAAGATGTGTGCCAGAAGATGAGCAAGGTGGAAAAATTGATAATGTCATGCATCACAATATGGAGGACACTTTGCAGGAGAAAGAACAACCTAAAAAATTCTCCAATCAGGTTTTTACTGACCTACTCTATTCAAAGACTGTGCTGAATAGGTTAAACATTGTGATAGATGTTAGAGAATGGGCAATATAAATAGAAGAAATGAGATGCCCCTACAGGGAATCCTGGTGGTGCAGATTTTTTATGTATGGGGGATAGATTTTATGGGACCATTCCCACCCTCATTTGTAAATCAATACATTCTCCTAACTATGGACTATGTATCCAAATGGGTAGAAGCTATAGCTTGTCCAAGGAATGATGCCAACACTGTAGTGGGGTTTATGCAAAGAAATATCTTGAGCAGATTTGGAGCCCCAAGGACAATCATCGCGATGAGGGAGTTTGCCATTTGCAAACAAGTCGTTTGCAAAACCTTATGAGCGGATATGGAATCAGACATGTTATGGGATTAGCTTATCACCCTCAATCAAATGGACAAGCAGAAATATCCAACAGGGAGATAAAGAACATATTAAAAAAAAAAAAAAGCACTTACAGGAAAGACTAGTCAGTCAAGCTAGATGATGCACTATGGGCTTACAAGACATCTTATAAATCTCCTATTGGAATGTCCCCATACAAGAGAGTATTTGGAAAACCTTGTCGTCTCCCTCTTGAGCTTGAATATAAAGCTATGTGGGCCATCAAGAAAATTAATTGTGATTTCAAAGCTGCTAAAGAAAAAAGACTACTCTAAATGAATGAACTAAAAGAGTTGAGAAATAAAGCCTAGGATAATGCCAGAATCTACAAAGACAGACTAAAAAGTGGCATTATCAGAAGATTCTAAGGAAAGAGTTCAGAGCAGGAGAGCTAGTCCTACAATACAATTCCAGGCTAAAAAATTTTCTAAGAAAATTCAAGTCAAGGTGGAGTGGTCCATACACAGTAGTTGCAGTAACCCCTTTTGGAGCAGTAACGCTGAAAACCCATTCTAGAGAAGAATTCAAGGTGAATGGTCAGAGGCTTAAACATTACCTGGGAGGAAGACAAAATGAATAACAGTTCTAGATTTGAAGAGATCGATAGAATTTCTGAAATGAGAACACACTGCAACAATGTCTAGATGAAGACATAAAAATAAGTAGCTACTTGGAAGGCAACCCAAGCAATTTCCATTTTCTGTTAGTGTGATTTTGTTTAATTCAGTGTGCTTTGAATAGTTTAGAAGTAGAGTTGTTTTGTTAAAAAAATTTAATAGTTCAGTGTGTTTTTGCAATTTATTTAATTACAATCTGCTGAATGTTAGGATAATGAAGCTGTAAGGATATATGAAGGTCATTTTTGAAGCATCTACAACCAGATTGAGTTATGCAAAGTTAACTACCAAGGGGAGTCTACTTCCATGTCTTATTCTTTTGAAATGATGCATAACTAAGTTTGGGGGAGTGTAATTTATCTAAGTTAGAAATTGCATAGTAGCTTCATTGTACATTTGTTGAATAGTTTTGTGAAAATTTCTGCAAGACAATGAATGTATGCTGAATTGATTGAATTGAAAATCTAAGCGTTACTGTTCATGCTTGAATTGAGAATTTTTTCAATAGTGACAGACTTATATTCACAAGCTTGAAATGAAATTGCAGAAATAAAATGGGGAAAACAATTAAAAATTTTCTACTTGAAAAAAGAAAACTCCTTCTCAATGTTGCGACATCAACAGCAATGTCGCGACACCGGTTCCAACAATTTTCCTAATGTCGCGACATTATCGCAATATTGTTCCAATGTAGTGACATCAACAGGTAAATGTCACTATATCGCATTTATAGAAGAGCAACACCAAGAATGACCTTGAAGAAATGTTGCGACATCAAGTCAATGTCGTGACATTCCATTTCCAATGTCGTGACATCTAGAAAAGCAAACTTGAAAACCTAAGCAATGTTGCGACATAGCAATTTCAATGTCACGACATCAAGTGAGGCCAATTAGAAAATCTTAGTGATGTTGCGACATCGTCACGACATCAAGTCAATGTCATGACATATTAACTCCAATGTTGCGACATTACAGTTAGGGCAGCCCGCCTATAAAAGGAACACTTCGAGAAATTTTCATTCTCAAACCTAATCTCTCAAACTTTCAAACCCTAACCTTCTCAAAATTTCATAAAAAGCCAAACCATGTTGAATCCTAACTCTCCAACCCTAGACGAGGTTATAGAAAATGTAGTGGAGGAAGTTCTCAGAGAAAACGCAAAGGAAGGGAGCCAATAAACTGCAATAGAAGTGGTTCCTGAGGAGATAGAGGTGGTGGCTGTAGAAGGAGAAGCCAAGGCCTTCTACTCTAACAAATGAGCAGAAGTGTTCCAGAAGCATCTTGCCAAGAAGGGCTTTGTGGAGGAAAGAGGTTTCAAGCAATTGGTGTCGCCATTTAAGGAGGAAATCGAGTGATGGAGCTGGGAAAAGGTGAGCCAACATAGGGAGCTAGGGGTAAGGGCACTCATTAAAGAATTTTATGCCAATTTGGGCGAGTAAAAGAATCTAACATGCTATGTCAGGAGGAGATGGATCCCTTTTAGGGAAAGGGTCATCTCCCAACTCCTGGAGCTGAGACCAGTAGGTGAATGCGTAGAGTACGAGCAACTCTGGGAGAGCCCGAAGTTCAAGGAAATCGTCAAGGAGCTAACAAACGGTTTGGGACAATGGCAGAGGACCAAAACCATTAGCAACGTCTACATCGACAGAAGAGATTTGACAAAGGTGAATAAGGCATGGTTCTACTTTTTCAACTCTGTGCTCACCCCCTCAAAGCACGCCTCAACTATGAGATAAGACTATGTCCTACTATTGTATGCACTGGTCAAGGGGTGTAGTCTGAATGTGGGCAAAATAGTGGAACAGTCCATTCTAGACTACGCTGAGAACAATTTCTCAAGGAATCCCCACCCCGCTCGAGATCACTCTCCCGTACCGGGGTGTAATGATCAGCTGAGACAGGAGAAGTGCCCAAGATCCTCTCCTGTCACTCTCACTAAGGTCCTCAAAACTCTAGCATAGGGTGAAGAGGTAGAGAGAGCAAGAAAGAGGAAGAGAGTAGCTATAGAACTTCTAAGGGAGGTAGCCCCTACAATTGAGGAAGAACTAGAAACTGAAGAAATGGGGGGTTTTGAAGACTATCCAAAGAAACTAGTGCCTCCCCGCAGCCAAGAAATAAAGGCCTCGCCTCGTAAATGCACGAAAAAGGGAAGAGAAGAGAAGAAGAGTAAGAGAGCAAAGGATCCCGAAATGCTTCTTACCAGAGTATGAGAGAAGAGATGAAGATGAGAGGTTAGTAGTTCAAGGAAGAGCTGAGATGGAGAGATGAAAATATAGTTGCAAAAAACAAAACAAAAGAAGAAAAGTTTGCATCACTCATCCAACAGAGGGATGAGGAGTTGAGATAAGAGCTAGCAAAGAGGGATAAAGCCCTAAGGACAGAGCTGAAAGAAAGAGAGAGGGCATTTGTCCATGTTCAACTCATGACAAATCAGGAGCTAATTAAGATCATGGGGGTCAGGGAAAAAGAAATGGAGAAGAATCTACTCCAGAAAGCAGAAGTATTTAGGTACCTCTACAAGGAACACCAGAAGGAAATCAAAGCTATCATCTAAAAGAGGGATGATCAGCTAGAGTCCACCCTGAACTACAGGAAGAAACTATGGACAAAGAGCATTGATCTGGGAACCAGAACATGGTAAAAATGTATCAAGCCCAGGGTGAGTTTGAGCAGTCCCTGAATTCAATTGAGCATAGATAAAATGAGCTCATCAAGCAGTACTATCATTTTTGGTGTCGCAACAGTACATTCGAACACAAGAATGGTACCTCTTTAACAAGGATAGTAGTGGCTCAAACTAAAAACCGAACCCCTTAACTCGACCAATTCTAATGCTAGCTATAAGTTAGAACCTCACAATCTCTGGCCCTCAAAATACCAAAGAAGAAAAAATAGGCCTCTATTCCCTCTCTATCTCTCTATCCCTCCACCTTTCTAACTTCTCTGTATTGCTCTCTTGTAATCTATACAATGTAATTCTTCTCTCTATAAATAAAAGGCAGTTTTTGAAATTTGTGTACAGAATTTTCTTATTTTCTTATTTTCTTTTAATTTTACATTTTTGAGACCTATAATAAATTTGAGCTTGTGTTTGTTTGTCTGAATAAATGAGAATACTCTATGTTAAATGTAAGAATGCTGCAAAGTTGAAAATTTTTTGATGATGTTGCGTATTTTCTGAAGAGATGCTGTGATTGCTTGTTTGAGGATTGTGAAAGATTTGTTGAGATGTTGGTGTTATTGTTGTTGACCAATTGAAGTGAATTGCTTAATCAGAATGAATTGTAAAGTTGAACAATAACACAACAATCTGTTTTAAACCAAACAAAGCAGAAATCTAAAATGCAAATAGGATGAAAATTTGAGACTGGATTTTAAGTTGTGATGTCAAGGATCAATAAGCTAAATTTTTAGATTCTAAAAAAATTGAAATTAAAATCAAAGCTAATAAGGCTATTAATTCTAGTCAAATTGAACAGTACAGTTCAGAAAATGACGAAACTAACACATTGGTCAGAAGTACCTTAAAAACTGATTGTGCTTGGGTTAGGAAAACTTTATGAAACTTGCCATCAAAATCTCTAAAGAGTCCTAGAACTTGTTGCATTATTATTCGAGGCGAAATCCTAGACATTACAACCAATAGAAAATGATTTAGGCCATCCTTGATAGTTTGGGACTTTCAAAAGCCTACCCTTGATATGCTATATTTTTTAAAGCCCATGACCATATCTAAAATAACAAATTTTGAAACATTATTACCAAAAAACTACTTTCATAATCCCTAGCAACAGTGCCAAAAACTAGTTGAATGCTTAGTGTGGGCCTAATTTTTTACCCAATCTGCATTTGATTATGCATACCAAACTTTTGTCACTGCTACCAGGAATTTATTCAATCCCTAGCAATGATGCTAAAAAATTGATAGATTAGATAATTAAAATCTATTTTCTTCTGTTTAAGTAATAAGTTGTAATTTAAATTGGTTTTGGTCAAAAATCTCTACAAGTGCACAAGTCATACAAGTAACAAAGTGGATTTTTAAGTCCAGATATCATTCTCACGAGGATTGATTAGAGAATTCAAAGATTAACTACCCTCACTACTCAAGAATGTCACTATTTGAACTTCCAAATTTCAGGATATATTTATCTACTATAGTAAAATGAATCAAAGCAACAATGAAAGTCTAAAATACATGATTAGAGAATTCACTTTTTTGAAATAAAAATGGGAATGAAAATAGTGTTGTGACTATCATTTTGCAAGTTCCAAATAAAAGATAAAGTCTTAGGTATGAACATTGGAATTGTCCAAGAGCATATTAATGTAGAAATTGATTTCTCCTAACACTACACATTTCATTCTCCAGCTTACCACACTTATATCTCTAGACAGTGGGTCTGAAGAGCTACTTGAAAGGATTTATCCTCTTTTAAGGTTTGACTATTTTTCCTTCCTCACTTCAATGTTCATCTCAAAAGACTAGAAATTGCTTACCTCCACAGATAGCTTCACAAGCCCTCTCCAAAATAAATGATATCTCAACCATCAATTGAAAAGAATTATTTCCCTTGATTAGAATCTCACAACATACAGGTTGAAGGTGGCCCTCCCAATTAAGGTGAAACCTCTCATAATTAAATTTCTAGATCAATAAGTGAATCATATTCCTCGAGCACACACTCCTGTTGTCACCTAGGAGCGAACCTTGAAAGCAGAGGTTGGATCTTCACTAGTAATGTATGAAAGTAATCCTAAAAGTGTGTTAGTTCAAATAATATCAATGTAATTTACCCCCAAGTTACTACTCATTGCTCTCAGGTAGTCTCAACCTTGTGTCACTCAGAGGGATTCTTGGAAATCAAAGCAATGATACAGCTCTTTCTGGGTACCAAACACTGATATTCAGAACAACTCAATGTCCAGTGATGAGTCAATGTTATGACGATGTCGCGATATTGAAATCCGGAAGGTTGTAGGATTAACCTCGATAGGTCGCTGAAGATCTTCCCGTGTTACGGAATTGATGCTGCAACATTGAATTTATGTCGCGACATAGCTCGCTGGATGCCTTTCGTTTACTCTTCTACTCGATGTCAGCGACATCGCTTTATAGCTCACTCTTGATGTCAAGACATTACTCGCGGTTCTCTTAATCTTTTCATCCTCGATGTCGTGAACATTGCTAATCTAATGTCGCAACATTGGTCGACTAAGTTCCTTGTGACCACTCTAGGCTGATGTCGCGACATTGCTGGTCTAATGTCGTGACATTGAAACAATAATCTTATTGTTCTGAAGCCCTTGCCAATGTCGTAGCTAATGTTGCGACATTTCCTTTTAGTCCTTCTACTGATGTCGAGACATTGGTCTATTAAACTTCAACTGAGGCTTGCTTTGGTCTAATGTCGCAACAATGTTCAGCTAATGTCTTCACTGGTTGAGGCTTCTTCTGATGTCGCCATGATGTCATGGCGATGTCACGACATTTAAACAATTTAGTTCTTCCCACTGCAGGCAATGTCGTAGCAATGTCGGGGCGATGTCGCGACATTGGATGGCTGTTATAGTTTGACTGCTAGAGCTACTTTTGATGTCGCGAAAATAACGTGATGTTTGCCTCAATGTCTCAATGATGTCGCGACATTGGAATATCTTTGCCTTCCCCTCTTCAGCTAATGTCGCAGCTTTGTCGTGACATTGCAATAGTGTCTAGACCTTCTCCACAGAATGTCGTGACACTGGAAATCTAATGTCGCGACATTGGCTCTTTCTCCGCACAATGCTGATTTATGCTCCAATTTATTATGAATTCTGCTTCTTTTCCTTAAGTTTCTACAAAACATAAATTTGGGTGAAAGCTCCAAAATTTTGCATTAAAATGAACTTTGTAAGCCTGAAATATACTTGAAAAATGGGTTTGAAAATATATGAGTTTTAAACTCGTCAAACTCCCCCAAACTTAAAGTTTTGTTTGTCGTCATGCAAAGAAAAAGCTATTTGTTTGTCTTCAAACAATAAAAATCAATTTTTAAGGACATTTTTCAATTAAATCATCTTTTCAATCAGATCAGCATTTAGGCTTTATTAGTATTTCAGTTGTGACATCAATTCTAATTAAGCTTCATTTTTTCGCATCCTAAAAATTTTAAATTTAGATCATTTAATATATAGCATGTAATTCATAGTTAATAAACAGATACAATTATTGACTCGATGAGTGTGTGTTGGTCTTCCCTTTGTGACTAATTTAGCATATTAGGTTGCTTTATGAGAGTTACTTTGCAGGATGACATTCTTTCAAAGTAATTTCAAGTCCCATGGGCTTATTGGTCATATTATTCTCCACTAATTTAGACATAACACAACCCTCATATTCAAATAAGTATTTTGAGCTTGTAATGTATGGCTAGGGTACTTGGGTAGATGACTTGGACATTTTAGGCTAAATTTTACCTAAAATGCATATATTTCCTCAACATTTTGCCTTCATTGCTCATCCTATTTTTCTGCTACAATAGCCTCTTAAGCACCACCCCATTTATTTTAGTGCATTTTTCTATATTTTCTCCTCTGTGGCTTTTTCTTTTCCACTACTATTTTCACTCCCGCCTCCTGTGTTCTTATGCATTTTGTTTCAGGTTTGAGGGCGCACGTTTTACCTTTTGCTTCTACTATCTTTTAACATGCTTTAGGTCAGTAACTCTCATACCAGTTGGCATTAGGGTACTAGGTGAACACTCCTAAGGACTTAATTGCTCAAGGTTAGTAAGCTATAAGGTAAAACTCACTCCTTTAAACATTCATTCTTTTTCAGCTTCTCAATTTTCTGTTTGGCACCTCCTTTTTGTACACTTTTTCTTAATTGTCTTCATTTCTCCTCCTTAATTATCTTTCTTCATTTCAATTCAAATTTGTACTCCCCCAAACTTATGCTCTTGCTCATTTCTACTGCACTAATCTGTAGTTTTGGGTAAATTAAGGGTTCTTTACTGTAAGATAAGACTTAAGGAATGTTTAAGGCTTTTCTTTTTGGCTCTGATGATGAAATTGGCATTAGGCTCAAAATAGGTACTAAGGTATATGCATAAATCATATTAAGGGGTAGGCTTTTGAAAGTCCAAACTATTCAAGGATGGCCTAAATCATTTTCTATTGGTTGTAATGTATATGATTTCGCCTTGAATAATAATGCAAAAAGTTCCAAGACTCTTTAGAGATTTTTTATATTAAGTCCCATAAAGTTTTCCTAACCCAAGCACAATCAATTTTTAAGGTACTTCTGACCAATGTGTTAGTTTAGTCATTTTCTGAACTGAACTGTATTGTTCAATTTGACTAGAATTAATAGCCTTACTAGCTTTGATTTCAATTTCAGTTTTTTAGAATCTAAAATTTTGGATTATTTATTCTTGACATCACAACTTAAAACTCATTTTCAATTTTCAACCCAATTGCATCTCAGATTTAAGCTTTGTTTGGTCTAAAACATTTTGTTTTGTTCTTGTTCAACTTTACAGTTCATTCTGATCAAACAATTCAGTTCACTTGGTCAACAACAATGACACCGACATTTTAACAAATTTCTAATAGACTTCAAACAAGCAAATTATAGCCTCTTCACAAAATATGCAATAACATCCAAAAATTTCAACTCTCCAGCATCTTTACATTTAACACACTGAATTCTCATTTATTCAAAACAACAAAGTCCTCTTCATTTGTATTTTAGTTCTCAGAATTGTAAATTTAAAAGAAAATAAGAAAAGAAAAGAATATACACAAATTTCAGAAATGGAGGGATGGAGAGAGAAAGAGCAAGAGAGTTATTTTCTCTTTCTGTGGTATTGGGATTTGAAGGGCTTGAGGTTTACTGGCTCATACTTGTAACTGGCATTAGAGGGTATGAAATTAGGGATGGAAGGTTTTGGTTTTCCAATTGAGCTACCTCCATCCTTGTCAAACAGGTACTATTCTTATGTTCTAATATGCTGCTTAATGAGCTTATTTTGCCTCTGCCCAATGGAATTCAATGACTACTCAAACTCACCATGGAGTTGATACATCTTTACCATATTCTCTAACTGCATCAATGCTCACCCATAACTTCCATGTAGTTCGTGGTGGACTTAGCTCTTCTATCCCTCTTTGGATGGTAAATTCTTGATCTCCTCGCTAGTGTTCCTGTAAAGATACCCAAAGGCTTCACTTTTTAGCAGTTCGCTCCCATTTCCTTTTCCTTAACCTCCTCCATAAGCTCGATCACCCGATCTCTCATGAGCTGATCATTCACAAACACTCTTCCTCCTTTCACCCACCCTCAATGCTCTATCCCCTTTCTCTGCTAGCTCTTCTCCACCCCCACTCCTCTACTCCGAGAAGTGCTGCTAAGTTTTCTTCCCTTACTTTGTTTTTTGCAGCTAGATTCTCATCTCTCAACTTCAAATTCGAGCTACTCATCCTCCCTCATCTCGTTACAAAGAGAACACTCTGCAAGTGCTACTCTCTTACTCTTCTCGTCTCTTCCTTTCGCTCCGTCTGAGCAGGCGTGTTTCTCTGGGGAGAGTATCGCTACTCCTGGCAGTCTTGAAACCCCCATTTCTTCTCTGCTTTCTAATTCTTCTTCAAATGCGGGTTGCCTCCTTTGCGCTCGTAGTTTCTCTCTTTCTTTTTCTTGTTCTCTTTACCTCTCACCCTGTGCTGGAGTCTTGAGGACCCTAGTGAGAGTGAGAAAAGAGGATCTTAGGCACTTCTCCTATGTTTCGCTGAATGTTACACCCCTTTACCAATGCATACAAGAGTATGGCACGGTCTTGTCTCACTATTGAGACATGCTTCGATGGGTGAGAACAGAGTTTACAAAGTAAAATCATACCTTGTTCACCTCTGTCAAATCACCTCGGTCGGTGTAGGCATTGCGGATGGTTTCAGTTCTCTGCCATTTCCCTAAGGCGTTTGTCAATTCTCTGACTATTTCTACAAACTTTAGGCTCTCCTGAAGCTAGTCGCATTTTTCAAATTCACCCACTGGTCTCAACTTCAGGTTGAGAGATTGACCTCTCCCCAAAAGGGATCAACCTCCCCTTGACATAGCACGTCAAGTTCTTCTATTCGCCTAGATTGGCATACAACTCTGTAACGCCCCAAAAATACCTTAGAATTTTTATAATAATTTTTATTATATATTCTAAGTATGAATTGAGCCAAACTTGGGTTTTTCCGGGAAAATTGATAAATTGAAAATTTGTGTAATGTAAATTGAAAGTGTGAGCATATGATTTAATATTATATGCTAAAATGAGTTGATCGAACTTAAAATAACCCTGAAAAAGGCAAATGTGGAAATTTTGTAAAATGAGGATTTAAGAGTCAAATGATAGCTTAAATGCTAATATGAAATAAATGAAAAATGATAAGGAATGTGAATTAAAAAGTTAGAATGTCAAAAATGGAAAATTGATTTATCAGCGGCCAAACAAGGCCTTATAAGGAATAAGTTATTTAAGAGCAAAAAGGGAAAAATGAGAAATGAGAAAAAAAGGGTGTAGGCCAAACATGGCCTTACACTTAAAAGAAATTATAAAGACCAAAAATGTGGTCTTAGGGCTCATTTCTTTGAGCCATCCCGCTTTTTTGGCAGGGAGGATAGGAAGAAAAGGAGCATGAGCCAGTATCAAAGATCGATTTAGCGATCCCACTGTCCATATCAATCGACAGAGGTGAGGACCCAGGACGTAACTGATCATTTATGATTTTGATTTTGCAGTGCCCACCATGAGGTGTACGGATCACATCCGTCCCTCGAGTCATTTTGCGGATTCGCGATTTTTATACACACGAGAAAGATTGCATTTGAAATACGAAACATAAAATCACCATCACACCTACGGCCCAGAGGTACATCGCCGGTCGCACTTACTGCATAGTTATAAACCCGTGACCGGTAATGTGTCAAGGGTGTACCCGGCATGTAGTGTGAAGGGTAACCTCGTGACCTAAGATGTGTTATGGTGTACTGTGTACTGTGTTGGTTCCAAAGAGCCCCATTTTTTGCATATTTTCACGCAGTCCCTATATTCGTGTACCGATGTTTAGGAATCCTAAGAAATGAATAATGGGGGTTCAAATAAGAATAAGAGCAGTGAAAATCAGATCGCACTCACGAGGCGGCTTAATTGCGTAGTATGATTAATTGCTTAACCACTAAGAGTGAATAAATTGTATTTGACTAAATGCGGGTGAGGATGACAACCTGACCTAGGATTGATATCGAGAAAGAAACGGAATCGATAATTGGTTTGTTCACTGACCCGCTATCTCCATTTCACGTGTTCTGGTAGTATACCAAAATAGATTTGGAAAGTTTATTTCAAAGTGCATATGGATTTGAAAACGTGATTATGATCTGCTATGGAATGTTATTTTATGAAATATATATATAAGTATATATATATATATATATATATATATATATATATATATATATATATATATATATATATATATATATATATATATATATATATATATATATATATATATATTGATTTGAATTATTATTCGAATGTTTGTCAAATATATGCATGAGTGCGAATATTTGAAATCTATAAGGTTATTGCATAAAAGTAAGTTGGATTCAAATGTATTATCGAATTGACCAAACGACGGATTCACCAACCGAATTCACAGAAGGTAACCGTAATTTGATGTGGAATCACATTGCTACTCGAAGCACAAATGTGACAGATTCACCAACCTAACTGCCGTGAATGCTTCCATTTTTATAGCCATATGTGAAATGGTATATTGAATGTGAAAACCACATTGCTACCGAATGACAAATGTGACAGGATTCATCAACCGGAATTCGAATGTTGATTCTATAGCTATATGTGAAATTTACAAACCGAAAATGCAAAACATGATATAAAAGTGTATTTTGTATAAGTATCTTTTACATTATACTGTGCATTATAAAGGCATTATTTGATAAATGCAATGATATATATATCGAACTCGAAATGGAATAGAATCAGATAGAACCACTAAGCATGAAAATGCTTAGCGTATTGTTTTATCAATGCGCAGGTACCGAGTGATAGGCAGTGAAGCAAGACCCAAGATCGAGGAGCTCAGAGTCATAGAGAAAGAATTGTGGAGTATGCTCCGTCATATGCATTCACTCCATTTCTTTCGAACATTGATATTTTGTAAAACAATTTGAACTCTGAACTTTTATTTCGTAAATGCATTTTGTTAAATGTAAATGTTATGAGTCTTTTGAAATTGTAAATGTATATGGGCTTGCCCAAAATGAAATGCTTCCGCTTAATTAAAAGGTCTAAAATAGAATAACATAAAAAAAAATGTTTTGAAGAGATAATTGAAATGCCTATAACCGGGTTCATTGATCCGCTAACCGTGCCGATTCAAGGATTCAAAGGCGTACACTTTTGAAAACTAAAATTTAATAAAACGATAACTAAAGGGATTTGATTAATGGCTTCGGCCGGGCGTCCTCGGGATTTCAGTCCGGATCCGCCAACCGGGTCGGGTCGGGCTCAGGGGTCGCTACAAACTCTTTAACTATTGCCCTTACTCTTGGCTCCTGATGTTAGCTCAACTTCTCCCAGCCCCATTGCTTAATCTCTTCCTTAAATGGCGACACCAACTACTTGAAACCTCTTTCTTCCACGAAGCCCTTCTCGCCGAGGCTTCGAACTTTCGCCTTTGTCGAGAGAAGGTCCAAGCTTCTCCTTCTTCCACCACCACCTCTATCTCCTCAGGCATGACTTCAAGGGTAGTTTCTTAGCTTACTTCCTCTACCCTTTCTCTCGGAGCTTCCTTAGCCCTCTCTTGCAAAATTTCCTCCATTATATTTCCTATTACTTCGTCGAGGTTTAGAGAGTTAGGATTTGACATGGTTTGGCTTTTTGTGAGATTTTAAGGAGGATATGGTTTGAAAGCTTGAGAAATTTGATGTGACAATGAAAATTTCTCGAAGTGTTCCTTTCATATGTGGTTTTCCCTAACTACGATGTCGAGACATCAACCTGATAGCCTAAGTGTCTTAGTACAATGTCGCGACATTGTTGTTCTGATGTCACGACATTGTTTAGATTTTCTAAATGGCCTCACCTGATGTCGCAACATTAACCTGATGTCACGACATTAAGATTGCGATGTTGTGACATTGCTTATCTGACGCCCCAAATCCCGGGGGTCCGTTGACAACCCGTCAACCCGCAAAAAACCTATGTCTCATGTCAAGAGACCCATACATGAGTAAAAATGGCCACTTGTTCCCATACATCAATACTCACCAAAATCTAACCAACTATATTACAGCGGTTCAAGAGAGTTATTACATGACTCTTAACACAAACATATATTAAAAATTTAGAATTTAATAAATGTTTTACAAATTTACATCAGCCACAATATGGCTTCTTCAAAATGCCTCTAACGAGCCGCCTTCCGAACACCTCGCACCTGAAATAATGTTCCCTTGACAAGGTGAGCAATGCCTAGTAGTGGAATTATCCTACATGAGTTACTCCCCACCGAAGTGCACATGTAATGGCAACTAAACACACTCAAGCAAATACATGATCCTACTTGAATGTCTACATGATATGGATGAGAATGCGACTCACCCTTTCCCACTTCGAGCCCTCACCGACTTCACGCATGCCAGTTCAAACGCAGAAAACACCGGTTTTCAAAACAAAGGTTTTGCTTCGAAAAATGATACACCGATTCGTAAAATCTATCGACAACCCTCCAAGGGAGAATTTGTTGATAATCCTCCAAAACAATCTATGGGCTCCTCCGACGTGAATTGTTGGACACCTCCCAACCCACTCATATTCGGAAAATCTTCCATTGAAATTCCTTTCACAACCATTTTCCTTTTATTTTTTCATGTCATGCACCTCACACCTATCGCTCTAGGTGCCCTTCCTTAAGTGCATATGGAATGCATTATGTCATTTCCAAACAATTCATGCAAGCATATATAAATTCATGTATACTAACCGAATTTTAACTGACAACATCATGTTATTTATTCATATCAATAATATCTAAATTAGCTCACATAGGCTAATCAACAATCCAATTTAATTCCAATGGCTCTCACACAATTATATTTTATATAATTCAAACACTCGTGTTAACACACTAAATTTTCATGCATTAATAATTTCTTTCCATACACACTCCAAGCCATTCATCTTAAGTAAGATTTTGCTTACAACACACATGGACCATTTTTAGCCCAACAAGAAAACCAGGATCGTTTTAACAATTCCACATCCGCGCAAAGGCTATCCTTGGGCGCTCTCACGCTGTATGGAATTCAAATCCATGGCCATTTCCGGCTCAACAACATCCAAACCATAATTTAATGCATAAATTATAACACAAGCCACACAAACAGTCCGTGGACTATCCAAAACGTGTCCCAAATTTCCAGCATTTCAGTCCCAAGTTTGGGACTGATCAAACGGCCCCTCACGGCCTCATATCATCCAAACCATTTTAATGGCTTTTAAAAAAGGATTAAATCAAGTAGGAAAAAACCCCTACCTCCCAAAGTTGTCGAAACTCCGCAAAACCAGTGCCCACGCGTAGCCCTTGCCGTGTAGAACAACTTTGCTTCTTGGCCTAACGAGAACCGACGGTCCGAACACTAGGAAATCTAGAGAGAAGTTGGACTTTGTCTCTTTAAAAACCCTCTCTTTTTCAAAATCTGCTCTCCCCTCTCCCACTGCCTGATTCCAGCAAAAATGGAGTAGAGATGTCTTCTTTTGTCCCCTCATTGCCCACGTATCGAAGCCATCATTGGCTTATTTGATTCTTATCCCACTTATCCACCTACCTTTGATTTTCCTCTAATTAGGAGATGCTACATGTCCACTTGGGCCGCGCCAGGCTCGATTGACTCATTACACACGACACGTGGCACACTATGGGCACTCAAAATGTGCTAAGTGTCCGTGGCTACGGCTCGTTGCCTCAAAAGCGTTTCAAAGTCCATTTGTTTCAGAATTCAACGAAATTCGACGTGGTAGCTAGATTTCGCGAGACGATTCCAACGGTGAAGTCCTTTTTTTCATTCAAGATCTAGAAATTTTTTTGATTTTGACCGAAATTACCATTTTACCCTTTTTAAAAAAATTAGGATTTTCTCGGGGTTTCACAGCTTAGGTTTTCAAGTTGGCTTTTCTAAATGTCGCGACATTAGTCAAGAAATGTCGCGACATTGCTTATGCTCCTTTGTTGCTCTAGAGTGATGTCATGACATTAGATTTTTTTGTCGCGACATTGGCAAAAGGTTAAGCTTGATGTCGCTCTTTTATAACTCTGATGTCGCGACATTAAATTGTCAATGTCGCGACATTGGAGTAATGTCACGACAATGTCACAACAATGGGGAACTTTCTGGAGAAGGTGTTCGACATAATTGTCAATGTCGCGACATTGAGGAAGAGTATTCTTCTTTCAAGTAGAAAAAAAAAATTACTTATTTTCCCCATTTGAGTTTTGCAATTTCAATTCAGGCTTATGAATAAAAGTCTATTACTATTGAAAATTCTTAAATCAAGCAAGAATAATAATACTCAAATTTTCAATTCAGTCAATTCAACATACTTTCAATTTATTGCAGAAATCTTCACACCACTGTTTAAGAAAATGTATAATGAAGCTACTATGCAATTTCTAACTCAAATAAATTAAACTCCTCCAACCTTAGTTATGCATCATTTCCTAAAGAATAAGAGATTGAAGAACACTCCCCTTTGTAGTTAACTCTCCATAACTCAATCTAGTTAGAGATGCTTCAATAATGACCTTCATATATCCTTGCAACTTCATTATCCTAACAATCAGAAGATTGTACTTGTAATTAAATAAATTGTAAATAAATTCTAACAAGACTACACTACTTCTTAAACTAATCAAAACACTTTGAATTAAACAAAACCACACAAAAAAATGGAAATTACTTGGGTTGCCTCCCAAATAGCTGCTCATTTTTAAGTCTTTGGCTAGACTTTGCTATAATATTTGCTCTTTTCAAGATTTCTTCCCTTCTCTTCAAATCTTGGACTCCTCTTCATTCCAGATTTCCTCCTAAATAGTGCTTCAGACTTTAGCCATTAACCTTAAACTCATTTCCTGAATTTGACTTCAGTGTAATTGCTCCAAAGGGTGTAACTTCAATGACTGTATAAGGACCACTCCACTTTGATTTGAGCTTCCTAGGAAATAATCTAAGCCTTGAGTTATACAAGAGGACTGATTCTCCTATTTTGAATTCTTTCCTCAATATCCTCTAGTCATGCCTTTTCTTAGTCTTATCCTTGTAAATCCTTGCATTGTCATAAGCTTCATTCCTCATCTCTTCTAATTCATTCAATTGGAAAAGTCTCTTTTCTTTCACGGCTTGGAAATCAAAGTTTAGCTTCTTTATTGCCCACATTGCTTTATACTCAAGTTCCAAAGGTAGATGACATTGCTTACCATAAACCATTCTGTATATGGACATTCCAATAGGGGACTTATAAGCACACAATGCATCATCCAATTTTGTTGACCAATCTTTTCTGCTTGCCTTGACTGTTTTCTCAAGAATATTCTTGATTTCTCTATTGGATATCTCAGCTTGCCCCATTTGACCTTAAGGGTGTCGCCAAACCCATTACATATCGACTCAGTATCTGCTCATGAGTTTGCAAGCTGACTTGTTTGAAGTAAACTACCTAAATCACTTATAATAGTTCTAGGGGCTCCAAATCTACTTAAGATATTCCTTTAAATAAACCCCACCACTATATTTGCATCATTTGGGGTGACTAGCTGCTCACCATTTGAGTTCAAGGACACATAATCCACAGTTAGGAGAATGTATAAGTTTCGAAATGAAGGTGGGAAAGGCCCCATGAAGTCTATTCCCCATACATCAAAAATCTGCACCACCATAATTCCTTACAGAGGCATCTCATTTCTTATTTATATTGCCAGTTCATTATCGTCATAATGTTTAACCCATTCAAAATAGTCTCACGAATAAAGTTGTAATAAAACCTGGCGGAGAATTTTAAAGGTTGTTCGAGTCTCTGTAAATTATCCTCCACATGATGAATGGAATCTATCCAAAATTCCAACTTGTTCTGCCTCTGGTACACATCTTCTAATAATCTGATCTGCCCCTCTTTTAAAAAGAAATGGGTCATCTCAATATAAAGCCTAGCATCGGTTCTTAACTTTCTTTTCTATTGGTATCTGAATTCTGGTGGCATAATTCCACAAGCCAAAAAGTTCACAATATCAGTATACAATGGTGTTTGAACTAATACTTGAAAAAGCTACTCATCAGGGAAATCTTCTTTAATCTCATTCCCTCTTTCATCTTCCATAGGCTTCTCTAGTCTTGATAAGTGATCAGCTATCACATTATCAATGCCTTTTTTATCCTTGATTTCCAAATCAAATTCTTGTAGCAGTAAAACCCATCTGATTAATCTTGGCTTTCCATCTTTCTTTGCCATCAGGTATTTAATTGTTGCATAATCAGTGTGGAATATCACATGAGACCCCAATATATATGGCCTGAACTTCTCACAAGCAAAGACCATTGCTAGCATTTCTTTTTCAGTTATTGAATAATTCTCTTGTGCTTTATTAAAAGTCTTGCTAGCATAATATATATAACTCTGAAGGTCTTGTCGGCTTTTTGTCCCGGCTTGACTCTCATGGAAAAATCAGCGGCACACATGAGTTTTCAAACTCTTTTGTTCCCGATCTGGTGTTTCCATGATAGGGACTACGATCGATCCATCCTTGATTTTGCTAACACACTTATTTTCATCAAATTCAAATTTTGTTTTTCGGCAATCTACCGGTGGCCTTATTTTTGAGAAGTCTTTTATGAATCTTCTACGAGAATCAGCATGTCCACAAAACTTATATTCCCCTTTTACGCATGGTTGGTGGCAAAGAGTTTCCCTATGATGGAAACTTTTAGCTTGGTCAGCTTCGTCAGGCTGCCAGCGTGACCAGACAATGCCCTACGTACCATGAATGGCATTTTTCCCAGTTAAGAGCTAGATTTTTGTCTTGGCATCTCTGAAGTACAGTTTCCAAATTATGCAAACAATGTTTAAAACTGGATCCATAAACTGAAAAGTCATCCGTGAAGATTTCCATAGCCTCTTAAATCGAAATATAGACATCATACGCACTTTGAAGGTAGTAGGGCATTACATGACATCCTTCTAAAGAAAATGTACCATAAGGACAAGTAAAAGTGGTCTTCTCCCTATCCTAAAGGGGCTATGGGTTGATTATACTACCAAAGGTATCCGTAAAAACAAAAATGGGAGTGTCTTGCTAACCTGTCCAACATTTGGTCAATGAAAGGTAGAGGATAATGATCCTTTCTTATAGTAGTATTCAGTTTTCTGTAATCTATACACACCCTCCATCCTGTCACAGTTCTTGTTAAAATTAATTCATTCTTTTCATTTCTTATGACAATGAATCCACCCTTCTTGGGAATCACATGAACCGGGCTCACCTAAGGGCTATCTAATATTGCATAAATGAAGCCTGCATTCAGCCATTTCAATACTTCTTTTCTGACAACTTCTTTCATCACTGGATTTAGCCTTCTCTGATGTTCTATTGAAATCTTTGCATTTTCCTCCAAGAGGATTTTATGCATACAAATGGAAGAACTGGTTCCTTTTAAATCATCTATTGACCAAGTAATGGCTTCCTTATACTTCCTGAGAATTTCCAGCAATTTATGTTCACTGTGCTCTATCAAATCAGTTGATATGATTATTGGTTTAGATTTCCTAGCTTCAAGGAAGGCATACTTCGGATGTTTGGGCAATTCTTTCAGAATTAATGTAACGCCCCTTCCCCCAACCGTGTCAAGTGAGGGGACGCCACATAGGACAGGGACTTCTTAACCTGATTTTTGACATTAGTGGACCCATTTCAATCATAAATTCATAATGACATAAAACTTGTAAAAACTGGCTTTCCTGCGTAGTGGTATTTAAAAAGTTCTTGTACGCATAAATTACTGGAGGATCCCATTTACTTGGCCACTTACAATTCCACTATTACAAATTTTACATTTACATTTCAAAAACAAGATCAAGCACTTATGGTGGACTCACAATGTTGTGTTGGCCACGTCTATGCGAGGATGTCTGCGAGCACTCTTCGTACTTACTCACGGGATAAAACACACATTAACTAGAAACATAACTTAGTAGGAAAACATATAACATATATGACCACATGCAGTGGTCCTCAATTACAATATACATATAAAATAATTCGCATACTAAAATATTCATATCTCCCGTAGGAGTACATAAAGGAAATCTTGTAACATAAAGTACTCATTCCTTTTCATTTTCTTGTTGTTCATTACTCATCACACATATATATTTTTTTATTTTTATAACCAAAGCCTTATGCCTGCATTTTCCAATGGAAATGGACAACAGGAAACATAATAATAATAAGTACTCGGCCAGGTACATCATTGTCACCGGGACCGTGATAACATGAAAAAGTATGACAACAGGAGACTTTAAGTAATGACAACGAGCCCAGTAATATTTCGCCGGGGCCTACAAAACGATAAGCTACAACATCAGAGATCCCTATAGGCATGCTTATCTTTCCACAACCCGAACATAAACAGGCATTCAGTTATTTATGTTTCCAGATTTGTCGTACCAGTATCCTTAACATAGGTTCTTTCACATATTTATCATGATCGTTTTAATGGATTTGCACTAATTCATGTAACATTAATGCCTTATTCACATCAGGCATCATCTAAGAAGGTTAGGCAAATGCCTACATTATAAACCAAAACAGTATGAGGCAAATCCCAAGTCCATTTTCAAATACAATTTCGACCCAGGAAATGAGGTTTTTAGACAAAGTGATCCTCTTACAAAGTGTTCACCTATGTCTTAAGTTTCCAACGGCTCATGAATCGAGGTCATTTGGACGAGTAGGGTATGCTAAAAATTCCAAGCTTGCTCTTGGACCGGTTTCGGGGAACATAATCTAGGGTATTGTTCCTATATTTGAGGCACTACGGGGAGCGATAGGGGACATGGTGACCCATACTTTCTTCATGAAAGTTACTATCCTAGGTGTCTAGTTTAAGTATAATGTTGATTCACCTCATTTGGATCAATATAACTCAAGATATGGTCATCCGGGACTATTCGGCTTGAGGTTTCGGGGACAAAATTGTTCCTACTTTTGGCCAGATATCTCACGTGGTAACAATGGGGACTAAGTACACATTCTGTTCTTCATGAAAGTTTTTATCTCATATCTCTAGTTTGTAAAGATATTTTAATCACACTATTTGGATCAACAAAACTCAAGTTATAATTTAAACAACATGAATTACTCCAGTTCAGGGGACTGTTATGAGACAGGTTTCAGGGACATAATTATTCCCTTAATTTAACGAATTTATGGTAACAATGGGGACTAAATTTACTTATGCTTCCTTCATAAAAGTTGTTCCCCCAGATGTATAGTTTGTACAAAAATTTGAATCACCTCATTTGGATCATTATAAACCAAGTTATGGTGCAAACAACAGGAACTACTCCTGTAGAGGGGATAGAACCCGTATTTTGCTATAAAACTCTTTTTCAGGGTTCTTAGAGTAGGATTTACATCTTGGTCTCCTCTAGACATTTGTATTTCTGGTTCTTAGGTTTCCTCTCTAACTAGAATCATCAAGTGAGGGTCCATAGAGCCCAGGATTATGGCCAACACAAGAACCACGGGTGCAGGGAGGCTTTGGACCCGAAAAGCACTTCCTGGCTTACCTACATGTCTCTTTACACAATTTTTTGGTCCTTATCAAGGACAATTCCAACCAAGAACAAAACAGATCAAAGCCAACTTTAAGCCCAACTCAAACAAGCAAAAAGCAAAAACAAAGAGGGAGAAAATTAGGATAGTTTCTTAACCTTGATTTTCTTGAAGACTTCAACCAAGCTTTCCTTTTTCCTCAAGAACCTTTATTAACATAGACAATTAAACTCAAGAGATGAAGAGAAACAAACTAAAAGTTGGCTCTTCTTCTCTTCCTCAAACTTTCCTGTACAACTTTCTCCTTTAGCCAAAAATGAAATCCCCAGCCCAATTATAAGACAAGTTTGTTGTCTTGAGGGTTTCTACGGTTCATTTTTGCATTTTAGTCCTCCATGTTTATTTCATTTGCAAATCACTTATCATTATCCCACCATAACATATAATCTTCTATCCTAAGGTCCTTTGAGTCCTTAATTTTACAATTTACAGTTATCTTTTAGACTTTTTTTAAAAATCTCGGTCATGTCCTTTTTCACATTTAGCACTTAAATTTCCGAAAAATGTGAATTTAACTTTTATTATACCCTAAACATTTCATAAAACTACCAGGGTATAATTTGGGGATTGTTGTTAAACATACGACTTGTGTTTATTTAAAAACCTTCTCTTCATAAGCACCCAGTTTTTACGTACTACTTTCATTAAGGCGAGTACTAGTTCCTTAAATATTGAGAATTGAATTCAATTTCAACCTCAAGATACTTACTCAATATACTAAATTCATCTCACATTTTCATTCATTGGTCGAATCTTACAATCATTTCTCGGTAAGAGAAGCCGATGGGAACCTTTGTTTCTAATCTTACAATTAGCATTATCAAATTCAGATGTTTCAAGTGGAGTCGCGGAAGTGCACTACTTTGCATCTCCAACCCTAAGGTAAGCTTTCGCTTTCTTGATCTATCAATGCTGCTCACGAGAAAGGCCTTTGCGCGGTAGTGGTGCCTGTTTGATATTTCTTGATATCAATAACCACAAAGTCTACTGGAAAAATGAACTTTCCCACTTTGATAAGCATATCCTCAAGGATACCCTCTGGTTGAGCTAAGGTTTTGTCTGCCATCTACAGGGTCATGGCTGTGGGAGTGAGCTCCCCTAAACTTAGTCTTTTGACAACAAATGAGGGCATCAAGTTGATGATGGCTCCAAAATCACACGGTTCTTTTCCCATTTCAAAATCTCCTATGGTGCAAGGAATGGTGAAGCTGCCTGGATCCACCATTTTCATTGGTAAAGTCCTGAGATAGCACTACGAGGGTTCTTGTCCCGGGTTCACTACTCCCTTCTTCAAAACAGAGCTACTTTTACTCAGTACATATCCTTCATAAACTTAGCATAGTGACGAATTTGAGTCAGTGCCTCAGATAAAGGGATATTTATCTTTATTTTCTTGAACATGTTCAAGAATTTAGAGAATTTCTCTTCTGGTTTAGCTTTCTGCAGGCTTTGGGGGAATAGAATTGGAGGCTTGTAAGCTTGCACCTCATCTTTCTTTCTCAGATTACCCTCTTCAATTGGCTACTTTTGCTGCACCTTTATTGTTCTTTCTCTTTCAGTAACTTCTGAACTGTTCTACCTTATTTCTTCTCCAATTTCTGCATGTCTCTCAATCTCAACCATCCTATTCTCATTTTCTTCTCTTTCTTTCATTTCTCTACCACTCCTGAGAGTCACTGCCATACGGTCTTTAGGATTCTTCTTAATATCACTCGGGAAGGCATCCTTTGACTGATTCTGCATTGCTAGGGCCAACTACCCTACTTGTGTCTCAAGATTTTTTAGAGAGGCATTTATGTTAGCCTTAAGCTGCATTGTGATTTGCCTAAATCTTTGCTAGTTCGACAAATTTACGTTCATGAATGTTCAATAGTCTCTTGTTTTCTCCCATGAAGCTTAACATTTATTCTTCAAAAGACTAGAACCTTTTTTAGCTCTGGTTCTCAATTCTCTAGTTGTTTTGTTGATGTTGTCCTTGGAAACCATGTTAACCATCTTGCGTTGACAATTACGTATGGGTCTACATTTGTCCTTCTTGCGTACTTCTGAGGTCCCATATGAAAATTTTCATGGTTCCTTAAAAGAAGCTGAGTGTAATGGGTTTGGAAGATTTGTGTTGGTCTTGAAGTTGTAACTCCTATTGCCATTGACAAACTGAACTTCCTCCACATGATAAGGACCATCATTAGCAAGTCCTTCATCATTCAAAACTCTTTGTTCATCTTCTACTTTTCCCACTAGATGGGCAAATTGGTTTCTTCTTTCCTGCATGCTAACTTTGTTCATCAGTGCATCTAATTTTGCCTCTATAACTAACATTTTTGTTGACTCATCACTACTTCCTCTTAACTGCTACTACTCCACGGGGTGAAATGGGCTTTGTGGTTGCTTTTTCTAGATCTTCTATTAACTGGTTTGCCTCTTCAACACTCTTTCTCTTGAATGCTCCATATCAAGTTGCATCTATGATCCCTTTGGATGTGTAGTTCATGGCATGGTAGAAAATGTCCATCTGTGTGATCTGATCAATCCCATACATTGGAAATCTCTTAAGCAACTTCTTATACCTTTCTCAGGCATTATAGAGACTCTCATCTTCACCTTGCTTGAATACAATGATTTCTCCCCTCCCCTTTAAAGTGAGAGCATGAGGGAAAAATCTAATCATGAATGCTTCAACCAACTCCTCCCAGTTGTTTACTGATCCATAGGGAAGTGATTCAAACCAACTTCTTTGTTGGCATCCTAAAAGAAAAAGAGGAAAGCATTTTGCACAACAATCATGTCAAGTCTCACCCCATTCAATTTCACAGTATTAGCCATTCTATGAAACCTCCCCATATGCTCATTGGGGTCTTCACTAAGATGCTAATGGCCCCGGTTACCTTTAGAGCATAGTGATGAGTGCGGCTTAAGCTGAGGCCGACGCGCTTGATTGTGGGTTACGGCGCGAGAATAATCATCTCCAATAACAAGCCTCCAAAAGTCTTCCAGTTCTCTATCCTTGAGATACGTCAGCATGGCCCCGGAATGTTCTGGCGTGCTCCCTACGCTCTACCATAACTACTACTTCGGCAAATCCTAGCTTTCTTCCAGGTACCCTTCAATAATCCATCCGATTCGTGATCGATGGAAGAAGCCGGTTCAGCTTTTTGGTTTCGATGCATGTACTTACCACGAAATGGAATTAAAGGAGTGAGATCCAAGCAAAGTCGTGACGACAACAACTTATATTATGATAAGCTCATATAAATCGGTAGCTAAGTCAGCTGTGCGAGTTCAAGCGTTTTTGAAAAATTTTTTGTTTAATGAAAAAGAAAATTTTTGTCCAAAACTAGTTGACCTTTTTTGGTAGAGCTATCAATCTTTTAAATTTCAGGCATTTCAATCCGAGCAGCGCCAAAGCTTGTTGGCCCTTGTCGCATCTAAATACCAAATTTTGAGAACACTATTACCATACTTTACTTTCTTAATCTAACAACGATTGCCAAAAAACTGGTAAGAATACACAAGTGGACTGTGTTTTTGACCCGATGCATTTGATTGTGCGCAAACTTACGTCACTGCTATGAGGAATTTTATTCAATCCCCGTCAATCATGCTAGAAAGTGAGTAAGATGAATAATTAAAATATCGTATTCTTACGTTTAAGTAATAATTTGCAATTTAAGTGGTTTTGGTATTGGTAAAAAGCCTGTCTCTAAGTGCACAGGTCATACAGAAATATTAATAGAGTGGATGTTTAGAGATCAAATATCATTTCCACAGGATTGATTAAGGGAATTCAAAGAGATTACAACTACCCTCACTACTCAAGGGTATCCTCACTATTTGAGGAACTTCCAAATTTCAGAGGGTGTTATCTTCTACAATAAAATAGATCCAGCTTAACAATAGAATACAAAATGATTGAGAGAATTCTGGATTGAATAACGGGAATGAACGGTCGTGTGACTATCATTTTACGAGGTTCCAAATAAAAAGATAAAGTCTTAAATTTATGAACATTGGAATTATTTTAAGGCTTAGGATTAATGTGAAATTGAGTTTCTCTAACACTACACATTTCACTCTTTCCGACACCACACTTCTATATCTGGAGCGATTGGGTTTGAAGAAGGTACTGTAAGGATTTATCTCTTTTAAAAATCTCACTATTTTCCCTTCTCATTACTTCACGGAGTCATCTCTTAGAATTTGAGTAGCCTACGCCCATAAACCCGGGGGTCAATGACCCTCTCTCCAAAATAAATGACATCTGACCATCAATTAGAAAGAATTCTTTCTACCCGCTTTGATTAGAATCTCGGCTAACACAGGGTTGAGAAGTTATTCCTCTCAGTAAGGTGAAAACCTCTCATAATTAAATGTCTGAATCGATAAGCGGATCACATATTCCTCGGGGCGCACACTCTGTTTGATGCCCTGGGAGGGGAACAGCGAGGTTGGATCTCGCAGTGATGTATCAAAGTAATCTAGAGGTGCGTTAGTCAAATAATATCGGTCTTAATTTACCCAGGATTACTTCTCATTGCTCTCAGATGGTCACCAGGCCTTTTTCTGTAACTCCGAGAGGGTTCGCCAGTATCCAAAGCAATGATACGTATTGCAGCTTAAGCTGCTTGATATTAGAACAACTTCGACAACAGGAGTAATATAAATTAAATACTTCTAATTTTCCTTTTGAAATAACATTATGACACTACAAACAATAATACCCGACGACAAATTCTTCCGAGAGGGGAGGCGGGTCCCAAATGCGGATCACAAAATGACAATAACTGGTTGATCAAACAAATTCATTGAAGTGGCATCAAAGCGGAAAAAAAAAAAACATGTCCTGAGAAAATTCTACATATTTCATTTAAATTCAAATAAATTTTAAGCTTCGTTTATTCATCCGGCTCAAATTCAGGTTCAAATCACTACTCAATTTGAAGAAGAAACTGAAATCACAGAAAGCAAACTAAAAAATAGAGAAAACAAAGGAAAATAAAAGAAAATAATATTTATACAATGGAACTTCAAATATATAAAAGCACACATATTTGATAAAAAGCTTGATGGCGGGCACTCTTCCCTAAGAGCTATTTATAACTGGAGTCTTGGGCCTTAAGCGAGGGCGAAGAATCACGCGCCGAAGAGCCCCGCCGTATTGCCCTAGCTATTGATGTTGTGGTGATGTCGCGACATCAGAGTTGTCAATGTCATGGGTTACATTTGATGTCGCGACATTGCCTTTCCTGTGCTGCGACATTGAATTGATGTTGCGACATTGTTTATGTCGCAACATAGCTTGTTGATGCCTTTGCTCTTACCTTCTTGCCTTGATGTCGCGACATTGCTTATAATTCACTTTTGATATTAGGTGACATTGCGCTGCGGTTTTGATCTTTTAAATTAATGTTTGCAACATTTCCTGTCTAATGTTGCAACATTGATTCGATAAGTTCCTTTAGCGGCCACTTTCCCAGGTTCTTTGATTCTAATGTCGGCGACATTGAATCTTGTTGTTACGAGCCCTCTTTGAAATAATGGTATGATGTCGGTGACATGGCTATTAGATCACCCATGTTGATGTCACGACATTGGTTTGTTAAACTTCAATTGAGGCTTACTTTGGTATAATGTCACAACATTGCTTTAATGTCGCAACAATGTTCAACTGATGTCTTCACTGGTTGAGGCTTGTTCTGATGTGGCCATGATGTCGTGGTGATGTCGTGACATTTAAACAATTCAGTTCTTCCCACTGCAGGTAATGTCGGGGTGATGTCGTGACATTGGATGGTTGCTATAGTTTGGCGTAGGCGCTTTTGATGTCGAGCGTAGCGGTGATGTTGCCTGATATCGTAATGATGTCTCGACATTGGAATATCTTTACCTTCCCATCTTCAACTGATGTCATAGCTTTGTCGCGACATTGCAATAGTGTCAAGACCTTCTCCACATAATGTCGCGACACTGGAAATCTAATGTCGTGACATTGGCCCTTTCTCTGCACAATGCTAATTTGTGCTCCAATTTATTCTGAATTCTGCTTCTTTTCCTTAACTTTTTACAAAACATAAATCTGGGTGAAAGCTCCATAATTTTACATTAAAATGAACTTTTTAAGCCTAAAATATACTTGAAAAATGAGCTTAAAAATATATGAGTTTTAGACTCATCATATATGCACATACCTTAATACCTATTTTGAGCCTAATGCCACTTTCATCATCACAACCAAAAAGAAAAGCCTTAAACCTTCCTTAAATCTTTGCTCACAATAAGAATTTGAATTTTAAATTACATATCAGAGCAGCAAAAATGATCAAGATGATAAGTTTAGGGAGTACAAATTTGAGTTAAAATGAAGGAAAATTAAGGAGGTGAAAGGAAAACAATTGAGGAAAGTTGTACTAAAGAAGGTGCACAACAGAAAATTGAGAAGCTGAAAAAGAATGACAATTTTAAATGAGTGAGTTTTGCCTTGTAGCCTGCTTACCTTGAGCAATTAAGTCAGCAAGAACCTAGTAGTACCCTAATGCCAACTAGTATGGGAGTTGATGATCCAAAGCTTGTTAAAGGGTAGTAGAAAGATTAAAAAGGTAAAACATTGCACCACTCCAAACCTGAAACAAAATGATAGAAAGAGCTTTTAAAGCAGAATTGAAAATAGTAGTGGAAAAGAAAAAGCCATAGAGGAGAAAATACTATTAAAATGCACCATAACAAGTTTGGTGGTCCTTGAAAGGCTAGTTTAGCAGAAAAAATAGGATGAGCAATAGAGGCAAAAATGTTGAAGTGTATGCGAGATTAGGTAAACGAGGCCTAAAATGTCGATTATCTACCTAGGCGTTGATTTGACTTGCCATTACAGAAACTCAAGAAGACTGTTTTGTTCGGAGGGACATTGTTGCATATCTGTGAATGGAAGATGTTGCGACCATTTGAAACACCTACCGGGACATTCAATCTCGCCTCACGAAAGATATCATTACGTATGGTAAATCTCATAAAGCTAACTTATCTGCAATTAGTCATAAAGAGGCTCGATCCAACACACTCACATAGTCCAGAAGCGTATACGTTTATTAACTTATGAATTACATGCTAGTAATTATCTAAATTGAAAATTTTTAGGATTCTGAAAATGAAGTTTAATTAGAATTGATGTCATAACTGAAATACTACTAAGGCCTAAATGCTGATTTGATTGAAAAAATGATTTAATTGAAAATTGTTCTTAAATTTTGATTTTTATTGTTTGAGGACAAACAAAGAGTCTTTTCTTTGCTTGAGGACAAGCAAAACTTTAAGTTTAAATGAGTCTATATTTTTTTAGACCATTTTTTTCAAGGAAGTACATATTTCCCAGCTTAAAGTTCGGTTTAATGTAAAATCGTGAAGGCTCACCCGGTTATGTTTTACAGGAAATTAAGGAAAATAAACATAATTTAGCATAAAAATGAGCAGAAAGCAGCATTGTGCAGAAAAGGGCCAATGTCGCGACATCATATTTCCAATGTCGCGATATTATGTGGAGAAGGTCTTGACACTAGTGCGATGTCACGACATAGCCACGACATGTCGGCGAGACAAGGGGAGAGGCAAAGATATGCCAATAATGCGACATCATAGCGACATTGTCACAACATCAAGTCAATGTCGGTGACAACACAACTGTCTTCGTGACTGTCAAGCGACCTCGGCAATCAAACTACATCGAGCATCAATGTCGCGACATCACCTGTTTTATGGCTACGACATTGGTATTAGTGAAACTTAAATGTTTAATGACGTAACATCAGCAAAGGTTGTCAAGTGATATTATCAGTTGACCAATGTCGCAACATCACTACGACATCATAGCGACATCAAAACAAGCCTCAACCAGTGAAGACATAAGCTAAACGTTGTTGCACCATCAAAGCAATATTCGCGACATCGAGATCAAAGCTTAACCCTAGGGACATTGCGAGACCCGATGTTGCGACCTCGACCGGCGAGGACTTGGGCAATGTCCGGCACGCCGGTCAAGGCGAACATTAGAATCTAAACATCAATGTCGTGACATCGAACCCGATAATAATCGACATCATACTAAGAGTAGCTAAAGTGGTAGGAACACAGGAAATCGATATTATGACATGGACGACAATGTCGTGACATCCGCCCGTGACGATAACCGAAGAAACTTGAACATCAAGATTTAATGTCGGGAGTACCCGGGTTAACAATGTGCGACACATTGGCTAAATGATCAGAAACAAAGATTAGTGTTGCGACATCGACATACGACATCAAGTTTAATCATAATGAACAGATTACGCCCAACATCATTCAGTGTTAGGCATCAGTGAAGTGATGGGGTGAAAAAGCAATGTCACGACATCATAAAGTAACCTCAATATTCAAGAGTAATGTAGCGACAACAACTCAGTGTCGCGACATCAACTCAATGTCGCAACACCAGAAAGGCAATGTCGCGACATCAGAGTTGATCTACAACACTACATCTCAATGTCGCGACATCGTCCGCGACGTGGCCCGATCGCAGTAATGCCCGGCCGGTCTTTCCAGTAGGTGATAGCCGGGTGATTAACCGCGACATTGACAATTTCAATGTCCCGAGACATCACACCACGACAATCCCACGACGTGAGCTGGGGCGGGGTATGGGCTTTTTCTAAGTGTGTGATTCTCGCCTCGTTTTGGGGTCCCAAGACTTGAGCTTATAAATATAAGCGCTCTAGGGGTATGGTCCTTCCAGCACGCCTTTCATCAAATTTTTATTGCCTTTTTGGAGGCGAGAATCTCATTGTATATTATTCTACTTTTATTTACTTTTCTTATTTTTATTTTTATTTGTTGTTCTAGATTTAGTTTTTCTTATTTTTAGATTAGAGTAGTGATACGGGTGGGATTCGGGGCGGATGAATGTAAATCAACTTCATTTATGTTTGAACTTTAATGGAATCTAAGAATTTTTCAGGAATTCATTTTTCTTCAATTTTGAGTACAATTTTAATGAATTTGTTTAATCAACTAGTCATTGTCAATTGTAATCCAGTAATGAAAGGCTAAGCTTCCTCTGGGAAGAATTTATAGTTGGAATTATGGTTTGTAGTATTATAATGTTGTTTTGGGTATGAAAATTGGAGTGATTTAATTGGTACTATTCTATTATTGAATTGTTTTGAATATTAGTGTTGGGTACTCAAAAAAAACTGTATCATTGCTCTTATTTTTCTAAGAATCCCTCTGAGTGACACATAGATGGACTACCTTAAGGCAAATAGCAGTTACTTGGGGGTAAATTGCATTGATATTATGTGAACTAATGAACTCTTTGGATCACTCTAGTATATCACTTGTGAAGATCTGGCCTCTGGCCCCAAGATTCCTGCGAGTAACGGCCGGGAGTGTTTTCAGAGGAATAAGATCAAACTGCGGTCTAGCAGTTTAATTCTAAGGGTTTCACCTCAATTGTGAGAAGAACAAACTCAATTTGGTGGATTGAATTCTAATCAGGAGAAAGGGGGATTCTTGTCTATTGATGGTGAGGTACCAATTATATTGAAGGAGCTTGTGATATCACGTCTATGGGGACAAGCAATTTTTCGATCCTAGAAGATATTGAGGTACTAAGAAGGAAAAACAGTCAAATCTTAAAGAGGATAAACTCTTGCAAGTAGTTGTTCAAACCCATTGTCAAAATATAGAAATGTGGTAAACTGGAGATTGAAAATGGTGCAGGCCAATGCTACTACCTTACTTCTTAGACAATTCCAAAGTTAGGTGTCCCGTCTTTTACCTTATTTGGAGCTTGCACAAATTAATGGTCTAACCTTATTTCATTCGGTGTTATTTCGGGTCCTGTGAGACTCTCATCTAATTCATGTATTTTTAAGATTTTTTTTTGTTTTTATTCAAATTCTTTTAGATAGATAATTTTTACAGAAATTAGAGGTTCAAATAGTGATGATCTTTATTTGTGAGGGTAGTTAATCTTTAGATTTTCAAAATCAATCCTCGTGGGAATGATATCCGGACTTATTTTATCCACTTTATTACTTGTATGACCTATGCACTTTCAGTGATTTAAACCAAAACCAAATTTTAATAGCAAATTATTAATTATGAAGCAAAAAGCTGATTTTATATATTGAGTAAAACAAGTTTTTGGCATAACTGTTGGGGATTGAATGATCTTTGGTGGCAGTGCTAAGAATCAATTGTTTTTTGTTTATGTTTAGAAATCAGAGTTTCCTAATGACAACATGCACGTCATCTTTTCTTCATCCGTAAGTTGTATCCTTTGGTGGAGGTTGAACTTCACTTTTTCCTTACCAACAAGTAAGGTCATGTCCCATGTTCTTCATCAATCCATGCTTGACTTGTGGCATTGGAAGGTGTTCCTATTGATGACATTTATTGGTCCTCTTCCATGCCCAAAGTCACAAAGTCTATGGAGAAATTGAATTTGTCAATCGACAAAATATTTTTGGTCATGGATGAAGTTGCTCTTGACTTTACTCTTTTCCAATAGCTCTTCCTCATTAGCAAGTTCATTCTTTTTCTCCTCAACCAATGTCAGTTCTTGGATTTCCTCCTTAAAACTCAAAGGCACAAAGTTACATTCTCCTTTGTCCTTATCCTTTATGTCACTTGGGAGTGGCCTTGAATATTTCTCCTCTAATGCATGGGCTAGTTGCCCAATTGGATTCTCTAAATTTGTCACAAGAGCTTCTTCATTGATGGCATGATCTTTCATTTTGGCCTCCCATGCGGCATGGTCCTTCTTCACCTCATTCCATAAGGCATAAAATCAGTCTTCATCAAAAGGTTGTTGGATTTGTTCTTGATAATTGTAACTTGAGCCTCCTTGACTTTGAAAATTTTGGCTTCTATAGGAAATCACCAGTGTCCTCGACCGAGATGATCTAATATCTCCGGTACTCTTCTTTGTAGGGGTTGAAAGTAATGACCTTCATTGTAGTTGAGATAATGAGGTGCTCTTTGAATTTGTTCGTCCATGAGGTTTAAGAGAGCAACAATCTTTTTCTCAAGTGCATATAGGCGCTCATCTATCGATAGATTGTTCATTTATGCAGCACTATAAAGAAAAAAAAAATACAAATAAAAAAGAAAGAAAAAATGAAGTATACTAAATACAAATAGATACAAAGAAAATATGAAAAAGAAAATTTGTTCTCAAATTAGCAAACCAGCGCCAAAATATCAGTAAACCCAAATCGTACCCTCTCCGACGGTGCGTAACTTGTTCAACAGTGGCGTAGTTACCAAGCTGCGTTAAGTCTCGGCAATGGCGAAAAAGCTTGTTAGCGTTTTCCGCAACACCTGAGGTCGCGCCAAAAGAAATACGATGGTTGCGCTGGAATCGAATGCTCCGATCCCATGAAGGTTAATGGTTTAAGCGAGGATTGAAGTACCCCAGGTATTGAGTCATTGCACTATTTGGCACGACTTCGATGACTTAGGTGAAAAGATAATGCTGACTCGCGCCCCCGTACCCGACACCAGGGTAGGAAGCCCGAACGGATCCGGGATGCATTCCTCTTTTTTAATCCAATTCCTTTTTCTTTTGTCCGGTAAACTTACATTTCAATACTCATTTTGTAAAGGATATTTATCTTCATGAAAATATATTTGTATATACTAATTCAACTTAAAGGGGGCCCCATCATTTAGTTTTCAATACACATTTCGTTCAATATGGCATTACATGCCCATTTGCTACATTTCCCCAGTTTTTATACATTACGACATTATAAGTCGTTTTCAATACTAAAATATTTACAAAACAAAATCATAGTTTGTACAAAAAGTGTCAAATATATTTCATGAATGCATGGTTGGAGCTTTACTTCAACTCCGTGAGGCCTTGGCGTTGACTCTAAATCGCTACGGTATTTTCCTTTGTACTTGTTCACTTGGTACCTGCACGATGATAAAACAACGCGCTAAGCACTTTCATGCCCAGTGGTTCTATACAGTTTTCTCCTCATTTCAGTTTAAGTAAATCATGCATTTTTCTAAATAAATGCCTTTGTATAATTTTTCAATAACCAATGCGGTACAATACATATATGTATATTTTCATTTCGTATACATTCAAGTAATTCATTGGTCATTTCAATCATGGAGTTTCATGTGCAATAAATCATTTTAACATAAATCATGCATTTCTAAATTTCTTATTTTGCCCTTAAGCAAATTTTCGGTGCCTGAGGATAATGAATACGACCGCAGGTCTCGCTAATAGGCCGGTATAAGGTTTTTATAATACAATACGGTCCAGCGAGTTGGCCCGGTTATTAAATCATTTAAAGTGTGAACACTACCCGATACTTGTCCACGGCCCCGGGAGATACGGATCGGAGTGACACATGATACAGTTCGACAGTCACCGCTCTGCATTTGCTCCCTGTGGTATACCAATCATCCCTTAACTTCCGGGTATTTAACGGTTAAAATTCTATTAAGGGGTGCTTTCAAATATTCATAGCAATTTTAATAGTGTACTTACCTGTTTACCTCTATCAGCTACTTGGTTTCCAATACTCATACAATTTTTCATGTTGCAATTCATTTCTGTCCGGTTGTATCAAATCAATTTAAAACAAATCAGCAACATATGCAATTTATCGCAATTAATTTCCAATAAAATCATATTTAATCGCTTGAGCATTTTTAGAAATAGAGAGAGAGAAGTGGAGAACAAACCAATTTATTTATGGCTCAAACATAGCACACATGCATATTCATATAAAACCTTTTAGATATATTTTGTCAAACAAAACACAAAACCGAAACAAGAAAGGAAGTGTGAAGAACAAACCAAAAAGCTTGTTGAACTTTGATTTCAATCCTCGGAATCTCATTTTGTTGGGCTTCTCCTCGTCGACCCCTATTCAATACAGTGGCACCAATCATATTATTAGTCATGTATTCCCCACCAGGGTTCTATTTTTGGTTTACTCTACCCGACTCCCCTTTTCCCTTGTTAGCACTGCTTTACTTTTCCCTAATTCCTCTCTTGAAAATCTTGCTTTGTTGTTTTAAGCTTTTGTTATTATGCCTCATTTTTCTTACAATCTTGTTTGTGTGGGCTATGGGACGCCCACACCGGGTTCACTACACTTAAGGTGTTCGGAAAAAAGAAAAAGGCGCTGCAACATCAACACAGCAAAAGCAAGAACCATGGTTTGCGATGCCCAGGTGCTCAGCTTTTCAGATACCAGGTACTTAACATCATCTGAACCTTAAATCACTTTAGTACCGGGTACTGACTTTGGAGAATGTCGATTTGCCCAACATCCCTCTGACTAACCGGTTTTGAATGCTTGGTGCTCAACCTTCGATCACCAGGTACTCAACATTTACTCAGGCTAAAAACCACATTGATGCGGTATCAACTTTCGATACCGAGTGCTCACCTCTTGTTCTGCGAATGGCCAGTCTTGCCATTTCACGGGGAAACTTCCAACCACAAAACTAACTTGAACCAACCAAAATACACATGTATTGAAGAGTTAGGGTTTTCCTAGACAAAGAAAGAGTTATGATAGTTTTCTAACCAACAAATCCATACAAAATTTCCAAACATGAGTTCCAAACTTGGATTTTCTTCTTCTTCTCTTCTTCCTTCTTCCTTCTTCCTTATTTTTCTTCTCTTCTTCTCTTCTTCTCTTCTCTCTTTCTCTCCACCGTAACCCTAGCTCTCCCTAATCACAAATGAGAAAAACCCCCTTCTCATGAGACCATGTTTGGTCTTATACAATTTTATTAACTTTCCATTTTTACACCATTGAGGTCATTCCTGATATTCAAATCTATTTACAAATCAACTTATTCAATTTCTAACTTAGCATATAATCTTCTGGTGTTACGACCCTTGGGTCCTCTTTTTATAAATTACCATATTTATTTGGTTGCTGTAAAATTTCCAGGTTTTTATCATTTTTCGTTTTTAACCATTTAAAATCCAAAAAAATATAATTTAATTTATTTTACCACAGGCTGTATTGCAAAGCTGTTGCATAATTTTCGAACTCAGATTACAAGGGTTTTTCTAAACTAAACAAAAAAGAAGCAAAAACAGGCTCAAATAAAACAGGGTGTGATTAATGTCCACCCATAAGGAATTGAGTAATATCAAAGGCATATAACTCAAGGAAATATTATAGGGTTGATTGTCTCCATTGATGCATTTATGGTTTATATTCATTAAGCGTTGATCAAGTGAACGCACACTTGTGCATGTCCAAGGAATCCGACATGAGGTTTACACTTTCGTGTCTCCCCTCAATTTCTCACACCAACTCTCTATTTTCCTTTCGGTCCATCTAGGTCATTAAGTATGGTACTTTTATAAGGTAGTCCTTTCCTTAGGAATCCTATTGGTCACCTCTCAGTCCATCTGATAAGGATTTGCACGAACTAAGCTGGAATCGATCACCTCTCGGTCCATACGATCCTCACATAATGCGAGAGATGGTGCTTTACTCTAATGAAATCCATCTAGTACTAGCAGAGCACTCCCGATCCCTAGACTTCTTTTGATTGGGTTAATGGTATTTCAGGTAACAATTTCACCTTAGAACTTGGGACGGAATTTTAAAAGTAATCAGCGTCACCAGGATGCCCTAATTGTGGGGATCAAGGAACCAACTCAGTATGGATTAATTAGTTAAAACCATAACAATTCAAAGTACTACACCAACTAACATCCACACAGCATGAATTCACAAAACCATTCTAAAGATATATAAATCAAACATCAATTTAAATAATAATCAACCCTAAAGGAAGTTTAGCTACTCATTGCAAACCCACCAATCTATCAAAATCATGTCTATTATCCATAACCAGCCAGAAAGAGATGAGAAGAGAGTGAGAATTAAAGATACAAAACAAATATAAGATGAGGAATACTCCAAACTCAACTCCAAGGTTGAATGAGGTCCTCTAGTTGATAGATTCTTCAATGTCACACCAAATCCAAAGTAAAATAAACAAAATCACAAACCCTAAATTGATTCAAGAAGAAGAGAGGAGAAACCCTAAAGGAGGGTGTTCTCCCTCAAAGAAAGCCGAACCCTAGAAATAATCTTACAAAATATCTGACCCTTAAGCAATGGAAAATGGGTCGATGATGGACTCAAAAATGGATTGTTCTTCGGTCCGACCCACCGTCTCGCCTTGGTGAGAGCTTCCGCTGCGCGAGGCATGCTTCGCCTTAGCGGAACCGAAATCGGCGTTGTTTCAAGTGTAAAGCTGCACCTGCAGAACCAGAATGTATCGGCAATTCAGATTTGACCTTCGAACTCCAAACGATCATAACTCTCTCATCCGACCTCCAAATGCGATGATTTTGGTCTCTACAGAAAGCTAAGAGAGAGTAGAATCCATAAATATCAAGCTTGGAGTTATTGGAGGCCATTAGGTAGAATTAAAATGCACACACTTTCAGGGGTGCTGCATATGGTGATTTGGAAAACCCTCCTTTGACTTCACGAAGCCATATCTTTTTCCTTCGAACTCCAAATTGGGTGATCTTAGACTCGTTGGAAATATTGAGAAGTTTAGAATCCATGAATATCAAGCTTGAAGCCATGGGAGGTCATGGTACAACCCATAAATTCATCTTTTTGGTCCCCTTTATTCTCTCTTTGCTTCAAAATGTACCTAGATCCATAAGATGATAAAATTAAGCATTAGAGCCGTTAAAAACACCATAAAAGTATATGATTGATAGCAGGCGTTAATGAGGAATAAAATCGTAACCTTAAAATCACTAGCATCTACGGTCAATAAGGAGCCGGGTCTCGACTAGCCCAACATCAGCGCGACTACTAACATATGCATTGGAGTAGCAAGTTTGGTCATACAATACCTTTGACTTAGTGCAATCACGAGCAAAGTGACCAGGCTTCCCACAATTGAAGCAATTCATGTTCTTGCTTTTGTAGCTTGTGCGTCTTTCGCTCTTGCGTTTATTTCCGCTAAAGTTGGATTTATCACCTCCCTTCCTCTACTTTATTACCTTACCCTTTCATTTCTTTCATCTTGAGTTGGAGGCTCCAATTTTCTTAAACTCATTCATATAAGCCTCTCCATAAGGCTTATCAACGAGAAGGCGATCCTCCTCAAGCTCGACATGTCGTGCACATCATCAAAAGTCTTGATGTTATCTTTGTGGTAGTTTATGCGACGGGTGCTCCCAGTACTGTAGAGGAAGTGAATCCACCGGCGCGGACTTACTATACTCATGAGTGAACTCATGGCTGACACCCACCCAGCTCACGTGTCATGAACATGATGGAGGTCTTTGCACTCGGTATTATTGATTTGGATTGCTTCTTATAAGCATCAAGCAGTGTCAAGCGTCGACCTCGTGATCAAGGTCCCACCATATTGAACAGCAACCGGTGTCCCAGAGGGCGCTAATGCTGAGTGATGCTTCTCAGTGCAACATCAAGTCATTCTCATGCTCGACATCGGGTATGCGACAACTCTTAAACATAGGTGACCTTCCATATCTCCTATGTTGGTGTTTCTATGCTCGAGCTCAACCATTGGTGATATTGATGGTTTCCAACATGTCTTGTTCTTCTAGGAGATAATACTGGTACTACGATGTCATACATCACTTAATTCTTATCGTCGGTTGTCACCACACGGTTTAAGTTAGTGATAATGCTTTTTGTGACAACCATTTCAATCGTTTAGCTATTTTAAAAAAGACCACAATCAACACAATTCACAATTTCTAATACATTTCATGTCCTTGATATGATCAATAATAACTTAGCTTTAAAATATCATAAACAAAGTATTGTTATAAATCCAATCAATTCCTATTAACAGGTTCCATTATTAGTGTTCAATTTAAGCATGTGGCTCAACTTATTGTGATTTACTACCAGCATCAACTAATATTCACACAAAATAATAGCATATTTGCACATTTTCCTCAAAAAAATGTGTATTCATTGCATGTGAAAAGAATGTTTGTGTTACATCATATAAATATTCTATACATATTTCAACAACAAACAAGTAATTGTTAACAAGTATGCTAAATATGTTATAATGTCTTTTTCCAATTCATTCATCCTCTGGGTAGACTAGACATTCTCTCTCAGCAAATTCCCTCAATGTTAATGTCTCAAACATTTTATTCATCCATGGGAATGTATTCATTGACCTACTAGATCGCTTAATACTGCTTTGTATTCGGCTCTCCAATTGGTTCAGTTCACTTACAATATTATTATAAGTTAAGTCGCTTATCCTTCTTGTAAGCGTCTTTCCTTCATGTTCCCATTAATCAAGCAAAGAATTGAGCACTATCCATATCTTTTGTTCTATCGACAACTCATAATGCTCATTGTAGGTCACATGGAATGTCTACAGTTTGTTGTACATCACATGAATGTCACTACTAAAAATAACCCAGGATGCCAGACCAAATTAGATAAAGAATTGATTAGATGGTGATATCACGACCATTTAGAGACCAAATGGGGTTTGGTCAAAAGAAAAAGCCCTACTACCAAGACCGACCATCATTTGCCGAGCCAAGCTTAATTTTTGGTCGAAATTGATAAGTGGCGGGGAATTAGCGCCAAGACACCGACCAATTGCAGACCAAGTAACGACCAAAAAATAAGTACCATGAAAAAATGGTACGGTCAAATAGGCGACCCAAGAACCACCAGAATTACCAACCAAATATTTGGTCGGTAAATGGTCGATATTACCAACGCTTTTATTTTTCCAATAGTATTTTCCAACCTTTTAGGTCCCAAGACTAAGCTCCATAATACATATCTATATATTAATATATATTTCTTCGACATGTGGTGTTCATTTTTTATAAAATTTACTTTTATTATAAAGTCAAACATATACCTAGAAACACTGTGGGGAAAAAGAAAAAAAAATTGAATTATTTTCTAAAATTGATTGATTAACATGAAATAAATAAAAACATATTTAAGTTTAATATTATTTTTATATCTATTAAATAATTAAAAAACATATAAATTGTTAAATAAGATTTATTTTTATTTTAAAAATAAATATTAGAAAAAGTACTTTTAAATTTCAAATTATTTTTAGAAATGAAATATAATAAATAAATACGAATATCCGAGATTATCATTTTACTCTATGTTGGCTTTCAAAAATTATTGGTTTAAATAATATAGATATAAAAATGATCCAAAGTAGTTAAGGAGACTGCAGGATTAACATGCGGGTCATAGGTGCATTTTTTTAATATATGATATAGTTTTAAGGTAGTAAATTACGTTCTATTCGAACCCAGAGATACCTTTTAGCGAGATGCTCTACAACTTTGGATTGGGACATGATGGACACATCTAGACCATGGTTAAGGGGCGAAAGGCCCACAGCCCTTTGAGTTTCCACACAGCATTCTTTTAATGTTCTCTTTTTATTTTTCAAAGAAACATAACCGTAATACGGGAACAACCATGAATTTGGAAAAATTATAAAATGTGCTTGACAAGAGTATTGAATAATACGAGGAAAAAAAATATCTCCTTATATTTCTCCTTTTTGCACTGACCAACATGTTTTTAGAATTTTTAGGAGTAAACAATAAAAGTAGAATCACGATTATTTATAAAAATTTGAAATTATTTATGGTATAAGAGTGTATCCAAAGGAAATGGATTTCTCATTATAATCATTCATTTATCTTTAAGAAAAGATAGAAAGCACGAGGGTGATTATGGGGTATGTGGAATCAACTTTTTGCTTTTTGATATTATTAGAAATCATAAAAGGTTCACAAGTCATCATTTTCCTTGAAACAAACAATATAAGGGAATTTTGTTTTTCAAACAAAAGAAAAAGAACTGCTTAATGAAGAATTAAAGAAAAAAATATGGGGAAGAAGCATAAAGAAAAATTGGACAATGTTGAGTTAGCGGGGAAGGCGTATGTGACCATAAAAAGAAATGGAGGAAATAAATTGACTAATGTTAAATTGAGAAGATAAAGGAAAGAAGATTCAAAGGAAGGACAAAGCATTGCAATACCCGCAAAAAGGATTAAAGGAAATCATTTAACTCTCACTCACTCCCTCTCCACATTTCACACTTCTCCCTCTTCCTCTTTCTCGTCTCGTCTCTGTCTATCTTACACATGCTTCACCCAGATCAGTGTTTCGACTTTTAAATATTCTGTTTCATTTATAATTTCTGGTGTTGTTATTTGATTGGGATTCAAATGTTGGCTGGGAGTTTGTTGGGCATATTTGTTCATTCGCGAGATTTTAGTGTGTCAGTAGCTTCTAGGATTTTCTTATTTTGCCGAAAAAAAAGCATGCGGGTATGTCGGGTGTTTTGATTAATGGGTTCCGTGGTTTTCTGCTTTCATTTGACGCGGGGTTCTCAGGTGAAATGCGCAGTTACGCTTCCTTTAACAGAATTTATCTGGGGTTTTAGTATGTAAGGTTCCGGGTCTTCGATTATCGGGTTCTTTATTCTACTGGCTGTTTCACTTCTTATTTTCTGTTTGTTTGCTGAGAAAGTATAGGAAAACGGTGGAAAAGTCTACAAGGTATCGAGTAAATGGGTTGGGCGGGTTCATTGTTATATGGGTCGAATCGAAAGCGTAAGTATCCATCATTCAGGTAGTATCACACCTGTAATACTACAAACATTCGTCAAGAATCAGATATACATTTCGTGATGCACCCGACTTTGTTTCTTTTTCTCCGTTTTCTCGCCATCAAACAGGGTTTAAGACTTAAAAAATTTTGATTTTTACTATGAGACAAGGAATAACTGGAGCACTATGTTGTTCCATGAATTTTAATTCTTCTATGGGGTGTTTATATGTTACTTTCGACAGGTTGGGCTTATTCGTTTCACATCCCTCGAAAATTTCTCAAGTATCCTACTAGGTATCTTGTTTGGTTTCAGGAAAATACCGCCAGCACTTTGATGTGCCGACTAAAAACAGGATAATTTGTTTGTGGTTGGTTTTATATCTTGACATGATTGCGTTTCTCAAATCTATTCATGCTTTACTTTCTATCACTATGAATGTGTAACCACCCAAGTGCAGGATTGTGAAGTTGAAAATTAGCTAGTGATGCAGAGAATTACACCTTGCAAACCATCTATTTTGGGGCTTATGAGGAATAATTTCAGTTTAATTTATTCTAATAAACTATGGTTGAGGTGCCAAGTAGCTTAGAGATTCATGGCTGATACAACAGAAAAGGACCATGGTGACACACATAAAGTTAACTTCATTGCAATGGTGGTCCAAGCATGATAGGTTCAATGACACTCCTATGGACCTATTGCTGCCTTCAGGTAGAGATTGAAATAAAGTACTTAAGCACGTAATCATTAGAGAAGGAGAGAGTTTTTTTCTATACTTTAACACTCAAAATTAAAAATAATTCATACAACTATGGTGTAGATCAATACTTAGAACAACAGAGTTGATTATGATTATCTAATGCGGGTTTGTAATTCTTTCCTCCATCTTGGGTTCACTTGAGCTAGTTTTTGTTTTTATTATTTTTCTTTGAGCTAGTTTTGGTTTGTACTGTCAAGAAGAGCCAAGTACGCAAGTTGCTCATTTTCTTCAAGGATTGCAACTTGTATAACTCCTTCAAGCAGACTCGCAGGTAGTGTTCTAGACTCTATAGAAAGCCCTTTGAGTCTAGAATCCACCCATATATAGCTTGATAAAATTGAGCTCATATCCTATTAGCTGAAATGGCTAGGAAATCAAGGCTCTGGTCGCAATTACAGAAGTAGTCGATTTTCTTCATGATTTGAAACATGCATAACTCCTTCATTAAGAATTTGGATTTGGGTGTTCTAGACTCCTATGGAAAGCCCTTGGAGTCTAGAATCCACCCATATATAGCTTGATCAGAAAGTTTAACTTTATATTAGATTCGAAAATGACGAAAAACAGTGGTTGCCGCTGTCGCCGCATCGCTACAAGTTGCTCATTTTCTTCAGGATTGCAACTTGCATAACTCCTTCATAGATCACATGTGTGTTCTTAGACTCAGAAAGCCCTTTGAGTCTAGAATCCACCCATATATAGCTTGATCAGAGTTGAACTCATATTAGATTCCAAAATGACGAAAACAGCTGGTTGTTGCCGTCGCTGCCATCGCTACAAGTTGCCTTACATTTTCTTCAGTGGATTGCAACTTGCATAACTCCTTCTCTAGTAGATTCCTATAGGTGTTCTTAGACTTATAGAAATCCTTCGAGTCTAGAATCCACCCATATATAGCTTGACTTGAACTATTAGATTCGAAAATGATGAAAAACAGCTTGTTGTTGTCGATTCATTGGCCACTACCGCCGTAAGTTGTTCATTTTCTTCTCGTGGATTGCAACTCTTGCATAACTCCTCTGCTAGACTCATGAGTAAGTGTTCTCGAACTCTATGGAAAGCCCATTGAGTTTAGAATCTGACCATATGCTATTTAATAGCATTGGGTACCCATATATTTCCTAAATTTAGATTAGAAAATAAGTGTACTAATCACTTGAATGAAATTTATAGGAATATATGAGTTGATTACATGATATAGTATGAATTTATGAATGATATGGATATAAGAACATGTGATGGATTAAATTGAAGAAAATCGCTTAACATATATAAAATTAAAATTTTTTTGTTTGAGACGACAAAATCGCTGCATTCTATTAGCAAATTCCATTTGAAATGCATCATCGTAGAACGACATTAAAGTTGCTGCTTGATTCATATAGTTACCAGACATCCGTCCAGTTGTATTACAACGAAGTTTGAATACACCGGATTGTCCTGAAGGGATGCGCTTTACGAAAGGACGTTAATTAAATGATCATGATTTAATTTAAATTGGGTATTATATTATGTGTCATTTCTGTTTCGTTTTCCTCGCCGCTCTCCGGTAGACATAGATATATAAATAGTAATGCAATTTGCAACCAAGCGCATTATGCATTATTATTTATATATCTTATTTAGTGTACTTGAGAACCACGCCGAGAGGTCGAAATGCATACATAATGAACAAGTAATCGTGATCTTTTTTAACGTAACTTTGTAAATGGATTAGACCAAACCTATTGAAGAGAAAAAGAACTTTCGACGTGGGTGGAGGTGGAGGTGGACGGTAGTAGGTCAGATATCACACGCGTAAAATAACTTTATCTGAACTACAATAAATGGTTAATGAACATAAAAATAATTTGGTGACAATCGTTTGCTTACTAAATTGATTTTTGTAAATTAGTTATGGAAGACGATCAAATGGATGTACAGGCCTAATATGAATGGAATGTTCTCTAATGAATTCAGGGGATAAAGTTGATGAATTTGTCAAGGTTTCATCGAGATATATCCCAAAGTGTGAATGGTGGCGCCTATAAGGTGTCCTTGCACTTTAGTTAAATGTCGAATAAGAAGTTTTCGAATGTTGAGGACTGGTGGAAGTGTGCATTTGTATAGAAATGGTTTTGGCACTGGATACTATGCTCGATATACCATGGTGAGAAGCAAGTCCACCGCAGGTGTTCAAGTTCAAGATGTGTCAAGGTATGAAACTGATCGATTTGTCTCATAATATGAATCACACTACATACCATAGAATGGTTTCAGGATGTCAAGGGTCCCCGAATTCAACCCTGATGAGGAACCCAATGCCGAGGCAAGGGAATTTCTATGACATGATTCGAAATGGAGACAAACTCCTGTGATGAGGGAAATTCTAAGTATATCAACTATCTGCACCACAGGATGTGTTAGAAATAAAGCGTTGCATACAAAAATTCATGTGCATGTTTATTGATATGTCTAATTTCATTCAAGAATCAAGGTTACAAGATATTCGATGCCATTGGATTTCTACAAAGACGAAGAAGTTAGAACAGAGGGTTGGGATTACCTGCATGTGTCATTCATTGTCAGAACAACCTGTATGATATAATCGGGTAAATGGATGCTGACCTAACATTGTAAAAAATGTGGCATTCTCAGAAAGCAAAAAGGTTAAAGGGAAATGCATTGTATATACTAAGTCAAGGTGTCGATAAGAAGATGCACTATTTTCCAATAACACCTAGGTTGCAGAGTCAGATGCACTCAACCGCAGCAGCCTAATGAAATGGAGGTGGCATTCGTGAGCATCATATGGAGGGATTCAGAAGATGTGTCAACCCTTCCGATGCCCCTGCCAGAAACATTTTACGGGTGTTTCCCGATTCATCCAAGTTCGAAAATGTTAGGTCGGGTTTATTTCACTGATGGTTTTCAAATTTGTCATCAATCCGACAAAGCACATTCTCGTGGCCTCGTGGTGGTGACGCCATATAACTTGCCTGCACTTATGTATGAGAGAGGAACTTTATGTTTTCGACCGTGTTAGTGTTTCAGGGCTCACGAATCTAAAGGAAGATAGATGTTTCGCAGCCACTGATAGCTGAGTTGAAAGTCCGTGTAAGCCGGGGTTCAAACCTTGCGATATTTCCAAATGGCAAAATTTTCGACGCGCTACGCCTCATGTGGACCATAAATGACTTTCCAATGTATTCTATGATGTCTGGGTGGAGTACTGCTGGTATGTTGGCATGTCCGCATTGTATGGAAGACTCTGATGCTTTTAGATTAATTAAGAGCGGAAACAAATGTGGGTTCGACAACCATCTAAGTTTTGCCCATGAATCATCCGTATCGACATAACACCAAAGACTTCATTAAGAAAAGAAAGGTTACTAAACAATTCCCGGGGATTAGATCTGGGGATGCAATTCTGCAGGATTTGAATAATAGAGGGTTGAGGAAGGTGATAGATGTTGATGTTGAGGCTAGAATGCCTATATCTAAGACTCAGGTGGAATAAGAGTAAGTATTTTCCGATTTGACTCATCGTTGAACACTCTCGCTTCGTGCACACCCGATGTTATGCATATCGAGAAGAATGTGTTTGACAATATTTTCAATACAAATATTTAACATTCCAGTGGAAAACTAAGGACACGCATAAGTCAAGAGACGAAATAATAAATATCAAGCCGCCATCCCTAATTCTGTACAAAATTCAGCCACCAAGAATAATTCGATGTGCCATTTGTTCCAATAAATCATGTATAAGGATTTGTCGGAGGGTAAAAAACTGAGATTTTAGATGGTTATGCTTCTAATCTCTGGGAGATGTGGATGCTAACAAACTTAAGATGTTTGGCATGAAGAGTCATGAATGTCATGTATTCATGCAAAGGTTGTTACCACTGCTCTTCGAGAATTCCCGCCAAATAGAATAATGGAGCCGAGAACCGGATTCTTTTATTCTTCAAGCAATTGACTTCTTCTTCTTTGGATCGATGAGGAGTCGAGGATTTTCGATGAACAAATTCCCGTTATCTTATGCACCAGAAGATCTCCCTCCGTTTTTCGACTAATGGAACATCTTCCTGCACTGGGCTTACGGCTAGGATTGTCGGTCCACCCATTATCGTTGGATGTATCCTCTTGAAAGGTAATATTAATTCACTCAACCAATTCTTTTCATATATATATATATATATATATATATATATATATACACACACATACATGACTTGTAATATTCAATAATCTTCTTGTAGATACTGAGGAAAACAGCATAAAATCATGAATAAGGCCTGCAGAGGGTTCTATATCAATTGGGTATATTACGGATGAGGCCGCTGCACCCAAGATCATTCTATTTCAAAGAAGGAGATCCAACTCCTTCCACTAAGGAAAAGCGGAATGAGGTTTATCTTGATGACATTGTGGATGATGTATGTTTGAGTTCCCTAAGCCTCCTGCAAACAACCTGCGTCGAAGGGAAACCAGATTCAGCGTACAATGAATATAATCGCAGCCTTCATCTATATGTCCTAATGAATTGTCTAGAGGCTCAACCATTCATGTAGTAAGTGAAGTCATAAAAGTCAAATGAGATCTATTTAGCATGTTAATTTACTATTTCCTCTCAATGTATCCATTTTCTCTAATTTCATTTCTATTTTGAAGGTATTCATATTAAAAACGTAAATGGGGCTTCCAAACTCAATGAATGGCCGCCACCGTGATTCGAGCAAGAATTTCCATCATGGTTTGAAAATACGTATGTTTACTTTCAAACATGAAAATCACAAAACAATTGTAATAACTGATACAAATTTATAATCGTAATCTCAACAATACACTACTTCCGACATGTGTTCATAATCGTGCAAATAAATTTCCAATCACATCTTCGAACTATAGCACGAGGGTCCCCTAAGAGAGGTTAGAACTTACAACGGCATTGTGTGGAATGGTTTTAAATTTCACACTGGACTGGGATGGAGTTACTCTAGCAAATGCATTAAATACTGGGTATGCATTAAAGGATCCGTATACACGAAACCGACCGACTATTACTGGACTCGACATCAAGGGATCGAAGAATTTAAAGCCTCCTGCAAGTTAAAAGAACTGTATTATTCAAATGTGAATGGTTCGGACCCAACACCACATGCCTGGGTGATAGTTGTCCATCCTCGATATAACTTGTTTATGTGTACCATAAAAATGATTCAACAAGTATGAACCTTTTTTTCTACTAGCACAAGCATCACAAAGCCTATTATCACAGGAATATCCTGGGTCGGACCTACCCTAGAAAGGATTGGAAAGTCAAAAGATCAAAGCTAGGCTCAAATTGACATCCCCGCATCACCAAGTACTGATGTCATAGAACCAGCATTTCAAAATGATGACAATGATGTTATAATCGGTTGCAGTGTGACCTAAGATTCCTTTTAGCTGCACTCCGAGATGGATACAAGTGGGGGATGTGGGATAAGCCGTATGAACATTTAATTGATCATGAGGAAGAAAACGGCGATGAAGAGGAGTTTGAAATGTGATGTTACTTACATCTCGACAGTTAAGACGAACCGATTTAGATGTGATTCCTTGATGAGAATGAGTAGTTAGTGAGTTTTGAAGCTATTTCCAATCGTTAATCATGTTTGTTTATTTCACTGGGTCTTATGTATTTTACTGATAGCTTTACTAACTTCACACGTGATGTTTATTATTTTTAACATATATGGCACGTGGATCGAGGTGTAGGCAAAGACGCTGCCGTGCTGCACTGGGCCTCGGGCAGAGGCAAAGAAGTACCTCATGCCCGATCTTGGTAGAGGGTCAAAGGATGAGACCCCACAAGCAGCATGTGTAGGAGGTCAGGAATGTACCGCAAAGAAAGAAGATCGCTGAGAATCGATCCACATCATGGTCCCGAGATTGTGGGATGAATGATCAAGAGACGCGGAGGAGAGGGAGGGAGAGATGGAGATGTCGAGAGTCTTCTCCTCAGAGCACCTCTACAAACGAGACTCTCCCTATCGTCGCTGATCCGACAATCGATAATCCAAGATACGAAACTTAACCAATGATTTATCTATTTCCTTAATCTCTTATTTCTTACTTGCTATGAAATTTTAAGGTGATCTAAGTTAGAGCTCAGTCTGTTCAATTTCTAGGGTTCTCGAGGACAAATTTTCGTGAAGTCCTTAAACCTCATGTAATATACTGTGTCACCGAATAATAGACGCTTGATGATTCGAGAGAATTTTATATATATATTACTACTTAACATTTTTACATCTTTTTTATTTATTCTTTTGTTCACTCGATGAAATATGTTTAAATTATAAATTTATAAAGTTTATAGTGGACACAAACAAGGAGGCGGTCAAAAGGGTGTTCTACAAACATGTCACAATGCAGATAAAGACAATCGGCACGAGGTCAAAGATAAATGGTCAAGAAGAAAGAGCAAGATTCGAGTGTCCCCGATCATGTTTTCCAAGAGTGGCTAGAAGATGGGAAGACCCCTGATTATAGGAAGAGGTGGTGAGAAATGTAGCGCGGCAATCAAGCGTCGTGAGCGGTCGAGAGGGTAGTGTGGTAATGTCTACACACACCAGGATCTCGCTCTATGCGTGAGCACGAACGAGCACTGATATTATTTCTAATCTATACTTCTTATGTTTATTACTTTGTGAATTGTGTTCACTATGCCTATTTTCATTTCTCGTATGATTTTTTTTCAATTGAATTAACGTATGTATTGTTTGTAATTAAAGACACTAAGGAGGTAAGGTCACGTCTCGGGCTTATTCAGATACACACGCACATCGAAGGGGTCATGATGATCGTAATTTTGTCGACGTGTAGATCTCGCAGCAAATGTAAGTTTCATTAAAACAAACATTTCTTTTTTTTTTTTTGAAGATAAATTAAAAATACTCTATTTTTACTCATTTATCCGTATGTGGACCCTGTGGTTTGTGTGAAATTTGGATTCCAACAGATACATGTAAAAATATAATCCAAAGATTCGTTTATACTTCTCTTATTTTTTTTTAAGATCAATTAAAATACTTATTTTACATGTTTATTAGATAAGATATGAGAATGCAATGCTATGCACTCAAGCGTATTCTTCAAATTTGTCAGATCATTTACTTTAATATATGTTTGAATTATTACTGTATTTATTAACACTTGAACCATGTAATATATATAGTTGATTGGATATATTTTTGTGAGTAGTGATGTATGAGCCTCCAAGGGCCATTTTTACTCATTTTATCCATATGTGGACCCTGGTTGGTGGGAAATGTCGGGACAGGTCACATTCTGACATGCTGTATTTCGTAAAGCCCCGTACAAAGTGAGACTCCGCCTGATTTTCGCAAACTCTAGCCCCGAGAAAGGACTCACGATGGTGTCTGGGTTACCCGACATCCATGAATATTCTACGAAGTTGACGGGTCGTCAAACGACCCTAGAAACATGTAAAAATATAATCCAAAGATTTGGTTTATACTTCTCTTTATTTTTTGAAGATAAATTAAAATACTATTTTACATGTTTATTAGGCAGATATGAGGAAATGTTGGGCCGCGACCAGCGTATTCCCGCCTACTTCAAATACATGTGATGGTGCAATGTAGTTCTCATTCATCACCCAATCGGCTGGATACGAATCGACGGTATGAGGTCGTTGATGGCAGCGGAGAAGATGCCCGCCTATGGCGCTTACTCGTCGACATCATTCTACTCGCATAGGCGAAAGGAGAAGTCTACCAGACCATTTTCGAATTTGTTCTCGACGATGGAGGACTTTCAGGACGTGATGCGAAATGCGATACAAAGATCGGGCCGCCGATACCGAAAGACGCGATGATCGACTATGAGGATGATAGATGAGTCAGCGCCTGCGCTTTGACCGGGCTTACAGCAAGTGTCAGAAGGTGGACCGTAGCTTCAACTCGAGGATCTAATTCTGATTGTTCAAATAATGCTCCAAACATGATCTACTCCAAAGACTCTACAAGGAAGACCTACAAAGAATCATGATCGTGATTGAAGCAGCTATACACTCTACCCCCAGCATCCGACATCTCACCATACTTAATTTATACATCCCCTGATCAATGATGATGACACTAGGTTGGATGATTAAGGTATTACACACTTTTTTTATGTCTTATACTGATTGGGAATTCATGTTTTATTTTCTGACTTATTTACTATATATATGCAAGATATATATTAGTTTGCTTGTTTTAAAATATTTTTTACTTTATATAATATGCATGCACTATTGTACTTTCTTTGTTTCAGAATCTTAATATATATATATATATATATATATATATATATATATATATATATTAGGCAGTATATATATATATATATATATATATATATATATATATATATATTTAAAGAAGATATCAAACTCCAAAATGGAAAAAAAATATTTAAAAATTCACTTTATTGCACTCAAATCACAATTCAAAACCGACCAAAAAAATATTTAAAAATTAATTTACTCGAATTAATTGAGATTCATTTACCGACCAATGATATTTAAAAATTTCGTTTATTGTCAGTAATTGTCATGATCACAGATTCATTTGAGATTCATTTACCGACCAATGATATTAAAAATTTTCGGGCTCTGCTGTCTCAATTGTCGCAGAATTACCGATCATTGAGATTACTTCATCACCAAATCTCTTTCATTTCAGAACGGTCTAAAAAATAGCCTAAATGGTTCGTTTAAATGGCCTGCACTTACCGACCATTCGATTTTGTCAAGTGGAAATACCAATGCATTGTGGAAATCATGACTAAATAATTTGGCCTGTGAATTATCGCTTACCCCACCAAAAAATCGCCGGTAATCTCGGTGATTTTTAGTAGTGATGTGTTCAGCCAATGAATGAGTTGGATCTTTTCTATATGCACATAGTCGTTCCAAAGCGTCAAACATTATATTCCTCACTATATGTGAGAATAAAATGTAATTAGTATTAAACTTTAAGGCATAAAAGTATATTCTTATTATTTTTTTTAAATATCAAAAGACCACTAACTCATTTGAAAATATGTTCATCAAATAGGAAATTTAAAAACGAATGTTTTAAAAAAATTCATTGGAAACTAAGTCCCACGAGATCAAACGACCTCGCAAAGTTTGGGTCAACAACAATTAATGATGTTTCATTAATGTCACATCAACAATCGGTGGCTGAAGTTGTTGTCGATAGCCTGGCTGCATATTGTAGGTTACTAACAGGAAGTGCCACCGGTTTCCGGCCGTCCATTGTAGCCGATCACCAATTGAAAAGACCAAGAAAATATCAAATTTTCCAGAAAGCTTTAAAAAATTATAGAAAACCAACCATAACTCAGAAAATTATGGAAAAATACTCGTTGGAAAGCTCTCAACGAGATCTTTTCATCCATACCAAATTTTAACCAAAACACAGTGATCTAAGGATCCAAAAAAAAATTGAAGGTTCGGTTTTTATAAATAAAAAAAACTAGACACCTAAAGCACAAAGAGCACCTTTACTGCTCTAATACTAAAGTAAACCAATCTTCAGCGGAAATAGAATATAGTACTTACTTGTTGAAGTCCAAAATGCGATGTCTTCAATGCCTCAAGCGAGGATCAGATCATTCTAATGGAATATGTTTGAAGTTTTCACAATACAAACTCCCTTTCTCTCTTTGTATTAGGATGGTTTGCTAATATAGGAGATTTTTCTAGAACGGGAGAATATCACGTTTTTTCAACCTCTTAAGGTGTCGTAGGTTCCTACATTTATAGGAACTTGAGATACACTTTTAGGGAGACACATCCCTTGGATGTGTCTCTTGGGTTACGGGTCGGGTCAAGCCCCCATGCCCATAATCCAACACAAACTGTTGTGTTTAGCTGGTTAGAGGATCGTGATAATAACATGTTGTAAAGTATGCAATTATAATACAAAATAAGATTGGGAAAAACTTATACTACTTTTTTGTATTTCATATATAGTGGAAGAGAGTGATAAGATATTGGTAAAGGAATATAGAGAGAGAGATAAAGAAAGATGTCTTCTCGAATGTGTATATCATATACGAGATGGAAGCCTTAAATAGGCTTTGCCATGTAACCTTCAATTGCTCCACTTTTTGATGAGCAATGAAGGTTATTACAAGATACATGAATGTAGTTGTTCTTCACAAGTTACAAAGTGAATGCAAAGGTGATAAATGAGGGTAATTATATGTTCTATGAATGTGATCATTCACCACATAAAGAAATCATTCATTTACAACAATATTGTATTTGTATTCTCTTTTCCGTGATTTCTTTAATTTATATGTAATTACTAATTGCTTTTCATTGTGTTTATTATATATTTTTTTATAATTATCTCTTATATTCATATTTCTTTAAATTTGAAAAAAAAAATTATTACCTTTTCACCATCTTTAAGGTGGATTTTTTTTTTTGAAACGAGAGATAATTTTATTGATTCAAATTAATAGTACATTCAATAAAAGCCAAGAATCAAATTCACTAAAAACTTTAGAAAATGAAACAACATTCAGGTTAATAGCATAATGGATCGGCTCAAAGGCTACACATTTGATAATTCTATAATGATTAAAATACCTATGACTCATATTCTATAACATATTAACGGCTACGATTGATTCGATTGGATGCCTCTGCCTTTTTGATCTGAATATATTTTATCGCCCTTAATCACCACACACAAGTAAATGTCGTAACAAGACAACGAAAAACAAATTGGTGTACCAAGACGACACAAACCACACGCTATAACAAGACGATGACAAAAACACGAAAATAGATTAAAAACCGAGATTTATGTGAAAAAACCACTTTATTGAGAAAACTGATATAAATAAATGTAAATTGGTGATTTTAGAGCAAAAATGACAAAAAAAATCTCATATTTCCTTACTTAAGGAACACATACTAGAAAAGAAAAAGATAAAGTGGGTTTAAATAAAATGATAATATATGTTTTTTTAAAAGAGATAAATTTTATCATCTCTGCTAACAATAAATCTGTTAACACATAATCAAGAGTGCTAAAACCCCCACACCTGCATCCGCATTAAAGCAAAAAAATACTCGCTCAAGGTCCACATTTAGTAATCCAAAACGATCATCACCCTAGCATTCCGCATTCAAACATACTAGCTAACAGATTTGGCACGACGACTCTAACGGATGTAAACTTTCCTTTCAAACGCCAACGCAAAACCCCATAAAGAATCCAACTGTCAATAACATAATTGCACACCGCAATAAATCGTTGACAAAATACACAGGTCAACAACGCCTAGAAGTGTAAATATGGGATGAGCCCAATGAGTCAAGGTGGGCTAGCCCAAAATTTTGAAGGGTTGGATTGGAAAAATACGGGCATGAATAGAACCCGAGCCTATTGACCAGACTTGAATAAGCCTACAACTTATTCGGGTTGGGGCCGGGCCATCCCATTTTGGCCTATTTTCTTTAAAAAAAGATTATATAATATATAAATATAAAGACAAAACCCTAGTTGACCTCTCTTCTCGTCATCTTCTAAGGTTGGTCGTCAGTTTGTACTTTTTTTTTTTTTTTTTTCCTTCCCATTTTCTAAGGAACCTAACAGAGGAGAGGAGGAATATGGCGGCCTTGTCGTAATTGATGATGAGAAGAAATCCACTTAAGTGAAGCTCTTCAATTTCTAGAGCTTCGACGAAGTCCAAGTTCAAATTGATCTTTGGAGAGAGAGAAACTAGGGATGGGATGGTCTCACTATTCTGTTTCAGGATTTTCTCTCCCTACATTTTATCTGATATTCCATCTCTGTCAAAACTTTCTCTCCTCTCTCTGCACTGACTCATAAATCTTCGTTTTTATCCCTTATATTTTCTAGGTTTTGTTGGGTTTTTGATCGAAAAAGAGGAAGAAGTCTATCCGTAATTATGTGATGTGATCTTGTTTGATACGATGACAATTGAATGAGAGTTGAGGACCCAAATGATAAATTTCCCATTGGTATACGAGTTATCGCCTTTGAAGATGATCTAACTTGTCTTAGGCTCTTGGACACTGCTTCTTGACTTCATTAGACCTAGTACCATGGTTTGATTCTTTGGATTTCTGTTTATCATTTCTTTGATTTTGTTGCTGGGTTTTTGGATATGGGTTCTTGGATCGGTGCACTCTGATTCTTTGGTTCCATTTGTCATTTATTTGATTTTGTTGATGGGTTTTTTTATATGGATTCTTGGATCTGTGTACTTTTGTTTAGATTTTGTTGCTTCATTGGTAGGAGTAGGTAGTATAGACTTTCTCTGTAGCGCTCTATTGTTAGAATTTGTTGTCATTTTTCTTTTTTCTTTTTTTTGGTCATTTTTGCCAAAGGATTTGCTAGAGAATATGCTAAAACAAAATTGAGTATAAGGGACATGAGAGAGTAAAAAAAAAGGACAATGGGACCTAAAACGGAAAAGGAATGATAAAAGATAAAATTTCAAACAATTTTTTATTTTGCAATAGGAAATAGTTTTCTTAAAAACAGTTTTAAAATAATTATCATGATAAATTTAAATTAATGATTTTTAAATTTAAAATATATAACCGAGTCATTTCTATTTCTATTTTGGCAAAAGTAAGAGATCCCAAGGAAGGTTCACAACTTCACATAGGAAAAAAAACAAAAAAAAAACTATGAAATTTACATATTTTAAAATATTTTGGCCAACTTGGCTTGTAGCTCGTAGTGACGTGGCCACTGTGGTTAAACTGATCCAAATAAAAACCCGCTGAATCTCGGTCGACCCATTTTGCTACGACCCAATTAGGTGGGGCCAAATGGGTCGGGCTGACCTATTTCTTGTCTCTAGCGACAACAACACGATTAAACGAAGGAAAACCCAGATTTGTGTAAAAGAAACCAGTTTATTGAAAATAAAAACCCTAATGATGACAATAATATTTAGTTACATTAATCTAACTAAAATTCTAACAAACATAAATTATCTCCTCTAACCATAGTTTTAAATTTGAAAAACACATATGCAATTATATACCTTCCCCAGTAAAATTTTAATTATTATTAATAAAGTTATACTTTTTTAATGTAATAAATTTATACTTTTTTTAAAAGAGAAAATTCATTGATTTGGATCAACGAGACATTACATCTTAATAGAAATCAAAATGCTAAAAACATTAAAGAATAACATAATATTAAAGTTAATAGCAAGAATAAATGGCTCAAATTCTACATAATTGATAATCATAGCACGCTCGTACTCCAAGCATTCTAATTTAATTAAACATACTACGAATTAGATTTATATGATTTCTTTTTATGATTGAAATGGGGCCATTGCCCGAATCACTCACACAAAATCAACGACAACTGACGCCGACGACGACACAATCACATACCCATAAATGCCAACGATAAAAACACAAAAAATAAAGGAAAATTGAATGACAACTCATATCGGATGGAAGAATCTACTTTATTGAGAGGGAAAGCCTAGGTTTAAATGGACAAAGGATGGGAGGGCGATTTTGTGCCAAAAAGAAAAAAAAAACCAATTCTTTATTTCACCCATATGAAAAGAAAAAACACATAAGTAAATATGGGTTTCAAGAGAAGAGGAACCATAAGTGTCCTGTCTAGTACACTATGATATTTTAGACATAGTAAGAAAAAGAATAAAATAAGTAATTATGATGTATATAAAGTTCAAAGCCTCAAACTTCATATATGTTAAGAACCTTTATTTTGTTATACATTTGAAAATATTGAAAAAAATTGGGATTGAATGAAGTTTGATGGGAAATGGGAGAGTTGAGTCGTGAGTATAATTGTCCAGAGCATTTGTTGGGTAATCGATTTTTTTTATGGGCTTTCTAATTCAATTGATTTTTCCTTCACTTGGACCCGCCCGTACTCAGGGTCGAGCCTAGGTCCGCTTGAATAAAATTATACTTATACAAGTATTAATTGCAACAGTTTTCGAACCTCCTCCTCTTGTGTAGAAAATATTTATTTTATGTAGTGTAACACAAATCAAGCTCTATTCATATTTTCATTCATTTCCATCCTTTGTATTAAATATCATAAAACCTTTTATAGTAACTCACCTTTTTATACAGTGTTTTAAAAATCGGATCAATCAATAGAATCGTCGGTTGATGATCTCTTCAGTCCAATTGCACTCAATTGATGAACCGATTACTTTTTCAAAATCATAAATCCGATTTTTAAAACATTACCTTTTACGATATCGTGAAATTCAATCCATGATCATTTTGTTTAAAAGATTATTTGGAATATCATATTCATAACCCTTATCTTCTTTCTAGCGTCCTAACAGTATACACTCATCATTTCTATTTCCTTTTTACAATTAAATTATTGTTTTTTGGCAACATAATCATGTGCCTTTAATCAGTCTTCCTTTGGACGTTCATATAGTGGAAACATTGTTAAAAGTTAATTAAGGTTATTGCATCTTGGAAGTGACATCTATACATAGGGGGACGATAATAGCTTTAAGACAACACATGATCACATGTCTCACATAAAAAACAATTGTTTTTATTTCTATTACATTTGATTTAATCATAATTCTTGATACTTTTTTACTTGACTTAGTTTACATATTACCTTGTAATTTTACCAATTTGTTATTAAAAGAATTCGAATTTAGGATGTCTCGTAATCTCATCCCATCTTTTTATTACTTGAATCAAATTTCAAGAACAATTATAATTTTTTATTTTATTTGATAATATTATAATTCTTGATTTATTAATTCTATATCAGTTAATTTAAGATATTCTATATAAATTTTGTTATTTAAAATTATTTCAATAAAACCTTTCTCTCTTACATAAAAGCGTACCTACCTACAATCCAAATTCTAGGAAATGAAAAGATCACATTTTTTAAGGTCGTGAGCTTTGTTTTCTTGCCAAGAGAAGGTACAAGAAATTTTTTTCCTTATTCCCATTTTCTTTCCTTTTGGATTTTTCTATAATGAAAATATTAGATCTTTTAATCATATAATGTAATTGTTTAGATTCAGTAAGCAATGAAATGAGAGTCAATGAATGAATATTAACTTGGTATAGGAAACAATAGAAAGAAAATCAATCAAGGAATAATAACTCAGGAAAATACAACAAGAGATAGTCTTATAATCTTATCTAGTAATTTGATCTAGAACAATGACAAATCATACAATACAAATAATATGATAGTATAACTTAATTTTATTTATCGAAGATATTGTAAATCCATGAATTAGGGAAAAAGTTAGGATATTGGATCGATACCTATAAACCCAACTCTGAATCATGATTGATAAAAACAAATAATGAAATTTATATTATAGAACGATAATACAAACAAATAAGAGTAATATATAAAATTATAATAAACTTGGTTTCGAAGTAATGAGACCTAAACACCGACTAAATATATAAAATTGAATGAATTAATTAAAAAATAATATATAAGTAAACGAAATAGAAAAGTAAAATGAAAACGAAGACAGATTCCAAACAAACTACTCTCATCCCAGTTATTTAAATGAATTCTCATTTTCCTCCTAATGTAAAGTTTAAAGTTTAAACAAAAATTTTACTTTAGACTTGCCTCGTTGTTCCACCTTGCGTCGTTTTTAATTATTTATTTATTATTATTTAGGCGGGATGGGCAGGAAAAAAAAACCAATACAAATGTCGTTAAATTTGCGTTTGAGCTTTCAAGGCCTTTCCACGGGGCCCACAATGTGGTGTGGGGTGGTCAAAATGCCCGTGCTACGATAACGACTTGTATTCGTATTCGTATACTTAAGGTATACCTCAAACATAGATACCCGAATACGAACAACGGGTCAATAATTAAAATATAATTTAAATTATGAAATTCAAATTCTTTCTTTCTCAACTCTTATTCTATCTAACCCATTTTCTTTAAAGAATGATGAGTAATTTTTTAGTCATTCTTATCCTAAATCACCCCTCTAAATCTCTTTTATACCATTTTTCTTATTCAATAAAGTGTTTATTCAACAAAAATCTAGATTTTTAATTTATTTTTTCATATTTTATCGCTATCTTATACAAGATGCTGATTCAGATCGCCTTAATACGACTAGCTCGGTTGGGCTGCCTTCATCAAGGCTTAGTATGTGAGCGATTCAATTGTAGCACTGACAAGACATTAAACCAAATTATAATCGTCACATATTTACGTTAATCCAAAGTTCACATATATTTTAATCATTATAGAAATATTAAATATGTAAGCTTTAAGCTAATTCATTTCATTATGCTACTAACTTGGATGTGTCATTCTCTAGAGTTTTTAGTGATTTGATTATTTGTTTTCTATCAGATGTATTACTAATTTAAATCAATAAAATTATTCTCTTTTAAATTTTTTTTATGAAATTCAAATCATTATGTTATTAAGAAAAATGAATAAAAATAAAACTTTTTTTACAAAATTAATTATTTTCTTTAAACCAAAAAAATAAAAAGATAAAAAGACATGGTGCCATTGAATTGGCCTATTAGAATATACTTATAATAAATGGATTAGAGAAAAACATCATAGATTTAGTTTTTTTTTTTTTTTTTAAATAAAAATTTCATTAGTTAAAACTAGTAATATATATAATTGACATATAAAATCAAATTGGCTAAAAACTCTAAAGGTGACGTAACATCCAAATTAATAACACTAACATAATGATTCGACATAAAACCTATAAATTTGAAAATTCTAAGATAACTAAATTACATAAAATTTCAGTTCTATAATATTGATGACCTTGATTTGAATTGATGTCTATGTCTGATTAAAAATGTTTTGTCTATCGAATCGTCCATGCACTAAAAGTCTGTCGCAACAAAGACAATAAAAACAAAAATCATCATACTAATATGACACAAACACATATCATAACAAAGACAATGATTAAAATTAGGAAAACAAAAATACAGACTAGATTAGTAAAGAAAAACCACTGAAAAATGTGAAAGAAGCATAAAAAAATATATAAATGAGATTATTTCAAGCTAAAACTCACAAAAAATCACCCATTCTTTTTAGAAAAATCAACTAAAACAAAAAAAATCGCAACAAAAAACTCAAATCTAACTTTTAGAAAATACAAAATTCTTCTTGAGGTCGAAACGATGCAGAGGAGGACGATCGGAAGTATTGAGGCTAATGAGATTTAGTTATTATGCCATAAATTTATCTCTACATTTTCAAGAATATTTTTATGCTAAAAAAAAAAAAAGATGTGGTGTGGATAAATTTGCCTATAGGAATATAGTTATAATAAAATGATTAGAGACAAAACATCAGAAACGAGATTTAGTTATCATACCAGAAATTTATTTTTCATTTTCAAAAGTATTTTTATGCTAAAAAAAAATAAAAAAAACGGTGGTGCGGACAAATTTGCCCCCTATGAATATAGTTATAATATGAGGGTTGGGACAGAACTTAGGAACTTAGTCATCGAGGGAAAGATTTATCTTTATACTTGTAAGAGTATTTTATGTGAAAAGGGTGATTTTCTCAAAGTTATTTTTATTGGAGGTTATTTTTGTAAATATTTTTGGGTAGAAATATTTCGTAAAAAAAAAATCAAATATCCTTAAATTTATGAATCTGATATTTTTTATATATTTTTTTTAAAATAATTTATTTTAAACAAAAAATGTTCTTCATATCATCTATATACTTTGTTTATTGGAATAAGTGATTATTTTTACAAGAAAATAAAAAAGACATTTTTATTAAAGATAGGTAAAAAATTGATACAGTCGGTTTTCAAAAAATTATTTCAATCAAATCACCATTTTCTAAGTCCCTGTTTGGATAAACATCTTAATTAAACACTTATTTTATAATAGTTTATTTGATGATAACTTATATCATAAGTACTTTATTCAATAAATTATTTGTGTTTGAATGCCTACTTTAAAAAACATTTATGTATTATTTTAAAATGTTTGGATGAATTATAACTAGACATTTATGAATGCCTAATTACTAGCATTTATAACAATTAAAATTACTGAAAATACCATCATAAATATTTATAAAATTGAAGAAGTTTGAATAAATAAACACTTGTCATAATTTAAAAAAAAAAAAACTAAAAACTAAATAATTAAAATTAATATATATATATATATATATATATATATATATATATATATATATAAAATTAAGATTCACTATATACTCAAAACATTTATCATTTAAATGTAATATCTAGTATAAAAAATAGTTAATGAACCATTTTCTCATATTCACTTTTGTTTTACATGCGTCAAAGATATTTTAAAAACTATATACTCAAAACATTTATCATTTAAATGTAATATCTAGTATAAAAAATAGTTAATGAACCATTTTCTCATATTCACTTTTGTTTTAAAAGAAAGGCCAGTATATTTTAAAACTAAAATATTATAGCTTTTTCTTCATTAAAATCTTAACGCTTTATAAATCGAAACATTCAATTAGCGAACTCATAGCTTATTTTGTGACGTATCGAAGCCCTCAAAATTCTTGCGACCTTGAGGCGCAATACGTAATTGAGGCATTCCAGTTTTGCTCGACACAGAGACTCTACCTAATATAAATAAAAATTATATATCTCACTAAATATTATCTATAGTTTTTATCTAATAATAAAATACAATAAAGTAAATAACATCAAACATAAAAATCAAACATCGCTGGTACTTCTCATCATCACAAATATTTCCAAAATAAAATAATAAATATCATTAATACTTCCAATCATCACAAAAATTTTAAGTTCCAAAATAAAATAAACACTCATAGATCTGCATCAAATTCTAAATCAAGAAAATTATCATCAATATCATTATTGTCATCGTCAATAAAATCTTTTTCTATTTTTTAATTATATTTCAAAAAAATTTCCTCTTTTTTTTACATAATTTTTTAAAACAATTTACTTATTTTTGACATCTTTTTTTAAAATTTGTTTTCTATTTTTCATTAATTTTCAGAATTTTTACATAATTTTTCAAAATGTTACTTATTTTCTAACATAATTTGTTGGAATTTATTTTCTTTTATTTTCAGAAATTTTTCTTAGTTTTTTACAAAAATAAATTACCTTTTTTTTTTTGAATTTCTTTTCTATTTTTCAGATTTTTCCCTATTTTTTACATAATTTGCCATGTACATGTATTTATTAAGATTATCAATTTTAGTTTCCTCAGATAAGTTTTTTAAACTTATTTCAAGGTGTTTTTCCATTTAACTTATCAAATGTTACTTGAAAGAGCCTTATAAAATCATGTTTATTTTTATAAACTTTTTTAAACACATATAATTTTTATTAAAAATGCTTACATGACAAGAATAAGCTCAAATAAACCCTTTCAAACTTACCCTTAATCCAATTTCTCCAAGGAAAAATGTATTATTTATTTATTTATTTATTTTAAATGTTCGTAAACATAAAACAATAATTATGATTAAATTACAAAATAATAAAGACAAAAATAAAAGGAACTGTTACCCGAATTTGTAACGAGAGCGGAGGTCAAATCGATAAGAAACCGAGTCGGTGTGGAAGGGCAGGCCAAGTAGAGGAATCGATGGAAAATGGAGGAAAAGTAGAGGATAAAAGGACTGGTACATATCATCAACTCTCCAACCTCTCCTCTCTCTCGCTCTCTCCAAACGCTTCGTTTTCCTGTCTCTCCTCTGCTTTTCTTGGAAACTACCCGCTGATCATCCCCTCCTAATTCCCCTCATCTTCGGGATTCTGTGTAAATTGATCCACTCTCCTTTTCTCCTCTTCTTCCAAGTTATAATCGCTCAAACAGAGAGTTGATTCAGGAGTGGAGTCCTAAATTGCATGACGAGCGCATCGGAGCTTTTCTACTCCAGAAGGTCTCGTTTGGGCCGAGCCGCACCTCCCGCTGATTTCGTGGGGCTTGAATTGACTGATGACCGGAATTTTCATTACGCCTCCAATCGACGTCATCACCACCATCGCCATGATCCCGATGGCTGCGACCCTCTCCGGCGGGCTCCTCATTTCCGGCACATCTCGCATCGCGGCTACCGTCCGGTAAGTTTGGGGTTTTTGTTTTTGGGATTTGTGTGTTTGGTTGGTTGGAAAATGGAGGAACCAAACAAATTGCTGCGTTTTTCTTCTTCTTATCTAATTCCTAGGTTTTCTGTTATTTATCAAATTCCTAGGTTTTCGGTTATTTCTCGTCATGAATTGGGCGTAGATATAAAAGCTTACTCCCTGTTCGGATTTCTGCAGATATAAAACAAAATCCTAATTTTATGATTACCGTTTCCCAAAATTTAAATCTTGACAACTTTTCAGTTTTGCCATTTCTTTGCTGTTTTAATTAATTATCAGTCCCAGCACTAATTTTTGTATGTTTTGGTTACATGTATCAAATTACTTGGAAATCATTCGTTTGTGTTTGGTATTGCAATAAATTCATCTGTGTTTGATGTAAAGTGTGGTAACCAGAAGGGAATGGATCCATTTGGCTACTTTAGATTATATGTCTGCCACTTTGCCTTATATGCTTTACTTAAAGGGCGCCATGATCATTGAATTAAATTATGCTAGTTTCACCTAATTCTTCTGGTGGGTCCGGTTATGATTCGGGTAGGCAAGTCGATATAAAGAAAATATAGCAATAACTGTGATGGCTAAGAAAAAGGGAAAGAAGAGGGAAGAAATCTATGGAAAATAGAGCTAGTAGGCAGAGAGAGAAAAAAAAAAAAGAATTAAAAAAAAAAAAAGCCAAACAGATTATGAAAGATATAACAGACATCTGGAAAGTTGGCTCATCTTAAAGAAACTCTTACGTCAAAACCTCGTATTTGACTTTATTATTTGTTTTCTTAACTTGATGCAAGTACTATTATCCCTATGAAATTATTGACTTTTAAATCCCAAATAAATCGATTAGGTTTTTTTGTGTCAATTCATGCTACTATTAAACTTCTATACTCATCTTTATGACGGATTTGGCGTGCTCAGGATCGGGAATTTGTTCGGCTGGACCAAGGCACACGGCCGTCCAGTTCTAGTGGCAGTACAGGTATGTCTAGTGGCAGTACAGGTATGTCAAGTGGCATGAGCAACAGACCAAGACTCAGTGGGAGTGACAGGCTTCCTGGAGCTGTGGTTCTTGCGAGGGAAAGACTTCTTGCAAGATTGAGTGGTGTCCCTCTTTCTGGAAACAGGTTGGTTCTCTCATTTGTATGCAATTTTGTTATTTCGTAACTTTTTCACATCTCTACTATTATCACGTATACGCCCTGATGGTTTCTAGATTCAGATGCCTTGTTACTATTGTATCAATGTAGTAGGAAAGTGCCATTGCCATTGCTGCCCTTGCCTAAAAGTGGTGCAGTGGTGGAGAGAAATTGGATGTGAATTGTTATTTTGCCTAGGAGTTATCATCTGTCAACAACTTTGGGTGTTTGTGTCTTAGTTTCTCTTTAGATGAGATGCAAGCTTTCAGGACACATGCAGAAGATTGGCATCCCACCCTTTTAAGATGTTTGCTATGGATTTGGTTTTGGATTCACAGTAGGAAACGTAATTGATCTCACATGTCATCTGGAGATTGCATTGGATGACTGAAAAATTCTTGGACCTCAGGCCATTTATTAGAGTGATTAATTTAACACCTTAAATCCCTATTTTTGGAGATTGGAAGCTGGAGTGATAAAAGTGCTGGAATATTTTGAGAAATAAGAAAGCCCTTGTATTAAATATGCTTATTGATAAATCTGAAGTATTGCTTTGTTATTTGAGTTCATGTGCTGTTAATGAAAATACAAGTCCTATCATGCAATGTCTTTTCAGCTTAAAATCATTCTTTAAATTTTTATCCTCATTAAGTTGATTTCCAATTGAAGATTGTTTTTCCAATTATTTGGATTCCTAATTACGCCTTGTTGAACATTTTCTGAATATTTTTTGCCCTCAACCACTACAACGCCTCCTACCCTTATTGTTGTTTTTGTGAATAGAAATATTTATTTTAAAGGATTTTTTGGCTAGACATGGAACATATTTTCTCTGGTGATATTTATTGGCTTCTTACATTTTCGATAATTTGAATTGTTTCTTTAAATAGATGGATGATTGGACTATGACCCACATTGGGTTCTTTCTGAGACATCCTTTCCACTACACCCATCTCCGAATGCAAATGTATGCTACCCCACTTGTGTTAAATGGTATGACCCATTATGTTTGTCTTTTTGTTTAGGAGAAGCAGCCAACCTTCATCAGACATCCATCTTGATGATTACACATTTGGTGGTGACTTCAGGCTCGTTGACATAGGGGACTTGGGCACTGGTTGGTCGATGGTAGGCACTCCCCTTTCCGATTCGGATTTGAACGCTGAAACAATCCATCTACCTTTGATGCTAGAACCAAGCAAGAAGAAGCCCCCTGAATCACCAGAGGCCCTGACTCATTGTTCGTTGTTTTCAGCAAGATACAAGGTGCATATGATGTTCGAGATCATTCACCGGGACTGTTCATATGTTCAGATGTGCCATAGTGGTATATGATGCTTCTGACTGCTTCATCTCCGTGGCACAGTCCATCTGCCCCGCGTCTTATCCACGCAAAGTTCTTCACTTGGTGGAGATCTGTCCATTTCACCGTCGTGAAAGATACGGTATTACGGTGGTTCTGCAAACAGGCTGTATAAACCACCCATATTAAACAGACTGGACAATCCTTACAGGAATTTTGTGAATCTGGGGTTTTTCTTTAGATTGTCGCTTCAAGCCGTATTTAATCAAATAGTAAAATACCACAATCTACTATGTCAATATTTGTTGTACAGCTAATTCTCTCTGTTAACTGCCTCTGAACAAACATGGGCACATGTGATCGCCTGTTTAGAACAGCATGTCGGTTTTTCATCTAATATTTTATATCATATTATATTATCTGATCCATAAATTTTCTGTAAAAGTTTCATTACGATCCAGTGTTCCGCACATCTTCATCTGGCTATATCCATATCTTTCTTTTGTATGCCTTATTTCCTATCCTTCTTATCTTAGATTATCGGGAAGGTCTCTGTTATTATCATGCTCATTCCATAAATAGTCTCCAACTCCAATCTGAATTGAATGCCATTACACACCTTCAATAATAATATAGAGAAAACATCATTGAAGTCGCTCCATTGTGCCAAACTGATATTCCATCCTTGGTCATAATGTCCTTTCATGAATCACTTCCATCCAAAAGGATGTTTTATAAAACAGACCTTTAAACATGACGTCTTTAAAAATCACTTGAACAATTATTCTTATGTTTCAACTAAAATTATGCTGTAAGAATATTTGATTTATGTATGACAAAATATTATGTAACTCATTTTAATATAACTGAAATGAGCAAACAATTTTCTTACAGATCAAGATACAAAAGTACAAACATTTAAATTTATGTGTAGAATATTACCTAATTAATGATGTTCACCAAAATGGTAGAAGTACGCACAACCCTATTCTAAATTATATATATTGACAGCTATAAAAACTAAACTAATCTAAATTATTTTATGTAGAATGAATCATAATAAAAGAAAATGATTAATAGGAGAATAAAAATGAATAAAAGGGTAATTGAAAATTAACATATATTTGATCTTTATTACTTAATTAAAACGATAAAGAATTTATGATCTGATACGCAGAAAAACCCATTTATCAATCTGTAATAAAGAAGACAATGAAGCGAATAAATATAAAAAAATTTTTATGTATCTAATTTGGTATAGGAATGCCGAAATATAAATATTTTTTTATCATTTTTAACCAATTAATTCAAATAAAACATAATATACATTAGTAAAAACCAAAAAAAAAAAAAAAGTAAGGGAGTGACCAATACATTTAAAAAAAGGAAAAATTATTATTTAAATCTTGAACTTTTAAATTATTGTTGAACTGTAAAACTTGCTTTATAAATATATTAACTTCCATTTTGTTATAAATAATAGCAAATCTACTAAGTTGCCAAAATCGGTGCTAATAAATGTCATTTCGCAACCCCGATCAGTGTTTTCGCACCCCGGTCAAAATGCTGCCTTACCAGATGTGCCAAAACGCGCCATTTTTAATAATTAAACTGCCATTAAAAATATAATTAAACTGCAATCTGCATATTTTAACGTATATTTTTCATAACGATTGTAATTTAACCATATATTTGTATAAGAATACTTAAATTTCAAATTTCTTCAAATTTCAAATTTTTGTCCGCCGAAATTCAAATTTCAATTTCAACCGTTGAAATTAAATTTGAAAATTTTATCGCCAAAATAAAATTTTAAAAATTATAATTGCCTATAACATTAGAATCTAATTTCATGTTTTTCTATCCATCTATCTTACATTCTCTTTCGCTTTCCTAATATCTCCTTCTCTTTGAATCTCTTTCATATTTTCTTCATCAAGGAGATAAATCGCTTTCCCTAATATTTGCATCCTCAATATCTAAGAAGATAATGATGATTTGATGTGTTGTATGTCGAACTAGAAGGTCCCAAGTATGAATAAGGACTCGATAAGAAGGCATCGTGGTTCCGCTCCGTGCTACAGAATGTTTAACGCGCGATAGAAATAAAGCGTCACGAAAGACTCTACCGTGACACTATTTTGCTACCCTCACAGAGGATGAAAGTTTTTTCGGGCGAGGTTCGAATGAATAACCCTTCTTCGAATTGTAAATGGGGTCGAATCAACACGATCCATACTTCATCCAAATAACATACCGCCAGCTCACTTAGTCATCCCCAAGATAACGCCATGTAATTCCCCGCTACGTAATCAATGATTCTCGATGAACATAATTTAATCTTACAGCACCCCATGTAGAAGCTCCGGTATTGGCCTGGTAGTCAGTATCGCAGGCATGTTCGCTTAATTCATTAATTCCTGAGGTCACCAAACAATATCGATATTGCTCGATTGCTACAAATGGGGGAACAATGTGGCTTTCCGGCATGTTGTGGAGTATCAGATGCACCGAAGTGGAAAATCTGTCCTACCGCTATATAAGGTATGTATAATCGGGTCATTGTCACAACCAACAATCGCTTTTTAGAAGTCAGTGGACATCTCAAGACTGGATATGGCCATCTGGGTCTACCCTGTTCATCAACACATAAATGTTCTAGATAGTCCCTGTTTTTACATTATTAGTAAACGGGTCATGCTCCTCCACCAACTATATAATTAATGGTCACAGCATGAACGGTGATATTATTAAGTTGATGGTATTTATCTAAACTGGTCGACATTCAGAAACACCGGCCCACAAGGTTTGAAGAAAACATTTTATGAAAAGACAAGAAATACAAAGAAAAGATGTAGAGCAAGCATTCAGTACTTCAAGCCCGCTTTTGCAATCAGAGTGGACCAAAGACGTTGTGGATGAAGAAACACTTGCGCATATTATGAAAGCGTGCATAATAATGTATAATATGATCATCGAGGACTAATACATGGTGAACAAATGACTCTGATTTAAGCTACGCAAATCCGCCTCAGAAGTGTCACATGCGTATACACCGCACTGTAAGACTTCACGCAAACTCAATATCGATCGTGACAAAGGTTACCATTCTCAATCGCAATGATCTTATCGAGCATTTCAGGGCAAACGACATGACGACTAATAACCTCTATCAATTTCTAAGTCAGATTTTCAATTCCAATTTCTATTTCATGTTGTATTTTAATTCCAAATTTCAATTTCACGTTGTATTTTAATTCTCAATTTCAATTCCAATTTCATGTTGTATTTTCAATTCCAATTTCAATTTCAAGTTATATTTTCAATTCCAATTGCAACATAATAAATAATGACTACAAATTAAAAATAATAACAACATAATAAATAACAACTAAAAATTAAAACACCGCTTTTTCATAACCTCTATCTCCAGGTTATTCCAATATGCTGCGTAAAGTGGGTCTATGCGCAGACGCCTATAATTTTCATCTCATTTCAGATTCAATTTCTCGAGAATCTGCCTTCAATTTCTAACCTGCTTACGATGTCGTCTAACGCTATTTCGCTGAGCATAAATTTTGTTGCGTCGCTTCAACTTTTTTGTCGCTCCACTTCCATTCTTCATTCCGAAGCAGGACGATCTAGTGATCTTCAACATCGGTTTGCTTCTCTTTGTTTTTAAGTTTCGCTCCGCCTTTCCGCCACGACCTATCGAGGTCGAGGACGGCGGTTCAAATAATATCCCTTAAATACGCTGAAATAATAAATATGATTCAACACGAATGATTCAACGCGACTACCAAATAATGAGTTTTTGCTCTCTTATTAATGGTCGATTACTACCCATTTCCTCTCCATTTTCAATATATTCCAACAACGTCAGATTGAAATGGTTTTCCAAAGAATCTTAGCAAAACATTTTTGCTTCATCAACCTCGAAAATACATAATGATTCAATTAATAGTTCAATATCAAATCATACTAGTGTCTAAATTAAAAGTTTATATCTTACATTATTTTTCTCAATGTTCACTTTGTCTATCTTTCACCTCGACTATGAAAAACGACAAATTTGTCGTGATTTTGCATTTATATCACCAACGACTTTTAATAAGATCGAGAACGCTTCTTCATGATTGCCTTACGAAGTTTTGGCACAGAATATTCTTGCCGAACGCACCACCTTGTTGCTTCATTCCCAAGAATTGCATCTTTTGCTCATTAAGCCACGCCAGACACAATTAATTTATCTTCTACGCAGGGGGTTCTTTGTCCTTCAGGATTTTCTAATCTGTGAATCGACTCATTTTGTAACGGCGCTTACACGCGATTGCCTCGACAGATTAATATATAAATCCCAGCTGGGCTGCTCATAAACAAATCGCTTAAAGAACCGTCATATTGCAAATCCATCTACAAAAATTAAAAAAAAAATCTAATCAATTTAAATAATGAGCAATTTATAAAGTATACAAATAAATCTATCAATTATAAAATTTCTAATTAATTTAAAGAATAAGCAATTTATCAATTAAAAAATTATAAATTTATCAATTTAAATTTAAAAAATCAATTTGTCAATTTAAAGAATGAGCAATTTATTAATTAAAAAATTTATAATCAATTTAAAAAATGAGTAATTTATGAAGTATATAAATGAATCTATCAAAAATAAAATTTATAATAAATTCATAAATTAGCAATTTTATCCAAGCTTTGAATCAAACATTTAAATTCAAAGATTTAAATTGCAATTTATAAGAATGAGCAATTACTAATTTAAAAAATCAGGATCCTCGAATTTAATAAAGGCGCAATTACCTTTACGCCTAAAACGTGATTCTTCCTCCCTTCCTAAAAACGACTCCCGCTCTTCCTCCTCCTTCGCCCGCCTTCCTCCTCCCCGCCTCTCACGTAACGGATCCGTCTCAGACCGCGACCGCACCGCGCCTCTTCCTCCCTTCGCTCGTCGCGATTTTCTCACCCTGGCACCGTCTTCTTCGTCCTCCTTCTTTCTTTCCTCTTCCTCCCTTCGGCGCTAAATCCACAAGGGTTAGGTTCCTGGACAATATCTCAAGGAAGCCAGTGGTCTCAGCAAGCTGTGTTTCGCAGCGATTCGGGCCGCATGTTCTTTTCGCCTTTGAATCTCTCAGATTTTTATGATTTTGAAATAATATAACCAAGTAAGAAGTCAGTTGAGATGTGCACAGGAGTCATCAACTGCTTATTTCCAGATCCTTCTTCGCATCTCTCCAAAGGCGCTCAAATATAACCTCAAAACTCACGTATTTACATTCGCCACCCGACGCCATCTCCGTCGAGCATGGTTTCGCTGATTCAGCGCCATTTCGACACATGATACAAGACTCCCCGATACAAACTCCCGTTGGAGTTGCTCTAACCTAGTAATACTCGAACCTAACTCCAAACCTAGGCCCTAGCTTACGTGGCAAACAAAAAGGAGGTCAGTTTTTTGTAGAATGGGATAAATGTAGCTTAAAACGACGTCGTTTTAAACATCATCTTCACGTTCGTCTTTTTCTCCGGCACCATCTACCCAAAATCGCCACGCTGGCTTGTCCTTCCTGGACATCCGTTTCAACTCGTTTTCCGGAACCGTGTCTTCGGCGACAACACTCAAGCCGCCAAAAAAATCCATTGCCGGGATTGTCATGAAACGTCGCTTTCTTACTACATACAGGGCCCATGAAAAAAAATCCAAAAGGGATACAGACTAGGGTGGTGAAAACACCTTCGAACCAGGAGACCCAGATCAGACCCATTAAAACCCATTTCTCAAGAGCTCATTCACCCTACCATGGAATCGTCGATTTTTAGCAATTTGGATCGAAATGAAAGTTAGATGTGATGAGGAAGTCCATTTTGCCCGGAAAAAACTAGAGGAAAAGTGGGGTTTACAGTGTTTCCAGGATTTAAAATTGGGAGGACATTAATCGAGTCTCAGGTTTATCTAACTAGCATGAATTGTACAGAGTAGTAACACGCGGTTTCAGTGTGTAGAGAACCGAAGAAATTACTACACTCAAGGCTACTCTATTTGGAGATCAGAAAACAAGCTGGAAATGGATATGGATTGTAATGACATGACATCTGGAGAGCTTTGTTTGTGGATTGATTATATTGATACAAAATAAATACTCAAGTTGGAGCTTCCTGGTCCAAAGATGCCTGGTTACTACTATATCGAAGAAGGAAACTTCGCAAAATGCATGTTAAAAGATGAAGATGTTTAAAACGACTTCGTTTTTAAGCTACAAAAATGCCTTTTGTATGACATGGCTTGGTTCTACAAAAAGACGTGGTTTTTGTTTGCCACGGTCAAGGTATAGGTTCCGAGCTAGATTCGAGTATTCCAAAGCAAGAACTTCAACAAAAATAGAAGTTAGTATACTTAAAACACAAGTTCAAATATAAAAACAATAATTTTCAAAGTTCAACATTTAAACAGTAATTTTCCCTACAAAAATTACAAAAGATATGAAGGTGTCTTAATCATTAACCACTCTTTATTCCACAATAATATATTATTAAATTATTAAATTATTAAAAAGAAAAAGAGAAAGTAAAATTAGCGATTAAGAAAAAAAAAGGTTCTAAAGCGTGTGCTTTAGCCTTTTAATCCCACATCCTTTCCTTCTTTCTTAAGCATTCATCCCTTTTAATGTAAAGCTACATCTATTTGCCTAAAAAGTCTTCCCTAAAAATCTAAGCTATAAATTTTACCCAAACCGCGTTTTTTCTTTCTCTGTTTTTTTTTTTTTTTAACTTTTACTTTATTTTCTTTTCAAAATTTTCTTACTCTATTTATATTATATCGGAGCAATATGTTGAACTAAACCGCGTTTATAATCCCGATCTAAATTCGCTTAATTTATAATTATTTAACAAACTCTTTGTTTCAGAAAAAAAAAAAAAAAAGCAAACTCTTAACAACCGATTAATTTTTCCACTACAAACAAAAAAAAGTCAAAATAATCCACTTAGAAACTTTGTTTCAAAAAAAAAAAGAAAAAAAAAAGCAAACTCTTAACAACCGATTAATGTTTTCACTACAAACAAAAAAAAGTCAAAATAATCCACTTAGAAACCACAGGATTTTGCTGTGATCACGCCTTAATTGAATTCAGTAAAAGATTTTTGTTTTTCGTTTTTATATTGTTTCAATTTGTTTTTGTTTTTTTTTCCATTTTTTTTAGTTGTTAAAATTTCAAAATAACATTTAAATCCCACGCGGAAGGCTGGCTTGCTGGTATTTTTCTCAAACGCGTCATCTTCTTCCCGCAGTCTCCTGGCTCTCTCTCTCTCTCTCTCGCTCTCTCTCTTCTTATTCTTCTTCTTCTTATTCGTCTTCTTCAACCCATTACACCCCAGTGATTCGACGAATTACAGAGCATTTTTCGTTTTATCTGTGAAATTGAAGGGGTTTTTTGGAAAGGGGGAAGAAGAGGATGTTGCGTTCGTGCTTGTGCAGACCTCTGGAGAGGTGTTTCGGGAGAAGGAGCGGGGATGGACTCATGTGGAACATGGACCTCAAGCCTCACGCCTCCGGCGACTTCTCCATTGCCGTCGTTCAAGCCAATTCTTGTCTCGAGGATCAAGGTCAAGTGTTCACGTCGCCCTTCGCCACCTACGTCGGTGTCTACGACGGCCACGGCGGCCCCGAAGCTTCTAGATTTGTTAATAAGCATCTATTTCCCTATCTCAACAGTACGCCCTTTTTAAACCCCCTAGATTTCTGTGTGCTACTGTTTCGAAATGCGCGTAACCGTTTGTTTTTTTGGATGCAGAATTTGCCTCGGAGCAGGGAGGGTTGTCGGCGGATGTGATTAGGAAGGCGTTTAGTGCGACGGAGGAGGAGTTTCTGCATGTGGTGAAGAGGTCGTTGCCGGTTCGGCCGCAGATTGCATCAGTGGGATCGTGTTGTTTGGTCGGTGCGATTTCGAATGGTGTACTCTATGTGGCAAATCTCGGCGACTCTAGGGCGGTTCTAGGGCGGAGAGCTTCGGAGGGGCGGAAGAATCCGGTGGTGGCGGAGCGGTTGTCGACGGATCATAATGTTAGCGTTGAGGAAGTTAGGAGGGAAGTTGAGGCGCTTCACCCGGATGACTCGCATGTTGTGGTTTATACGCGTGGTGTTTGGAGAATTAAGGGCATTATACAGGTAAATTTGGCTTATTCTTTCTTATTCACTCGTTTCTGTTTGTTAAGAAAAATCAAGCTTCCACTAATTAAAAAAATTTGTTAGCTTTAGGTCAATTTGAATTTTCTATTGATTTCATTGGTGTTTGGGGATTGTGTAAACATCCACTGTTTGGTTTTATGACAAATGGCTGAGCCTCTGATAATTTTCCATGGTGATTTGGATGTATAAATTATAATGGTTGCAACTAATTAGTCCCAGCACTCTCCACTAGTTTATTGGGTTATTACTTTGTTTCATTTGCTAGTTTATTGTGTTGGGAATTCGAGTCTCGGGTTTTATTTTCTCATGGTATTGGTATTACTTTTGAACATCATTGGGTTCTTCTATGTGAAATTTTATGTTAAGCTGATTGTGAAGTTATAGATTGTGAAATAATCAGAGGCAGAGAGAGTTACAGTTTGTGTGTTTGATTGGAACTCTCCCTTGTTCTGACAAGGAAATCTGGGGATTTTGTTACATACTACTTATAAAGGTTGTTTAGGCAGTAAACTACCAGAACTGTAATTGTGGTTAGGTTTTGTGGATAATACGTGTTCTAACCTAGTATTGAGAAGTGGCAACCTCATTCTGGTTTTCTCATGTACTATTGTGGTTCCGGGCTCATGTATCCTTGCCATTGTTGCATCTTTCTTTCACCCTGAGAAAATTCATTGCTAAATGCTGCTATTGTGTATTTTCACTTCATGTTGTGCAATAGTTTGAAAATCTTTATGCAGCAAAAGTTATGCCTGTGCTGCAAATATGATTAGAGCATTGGTTCATGATGTGTAAAGCAGTAACCTGCCAGGAAAGGAACAATCTTCTTTCTGTCTTTGCATGATAAATAGCATATCATGAAACCATCATTTATAAACTGGGAGCTGGTTCTGCATTTCAGCTAGCCGCCGAAACTACTAAAGCAAAGAAGCTAAATGGAATCAACAGGAATGCTAGCTAAATTTTATCATGGATCATGCATGACACAAACTGATATTTTCTTATTCATCCATCTTCTTTTCACTATTAGCAAGCATAAATCTCTTTATAGCTATTTTTTGTTTATATTATCTGTTTAATTTTGCTTTCTTTTAGCTTTATAAAAGATGTCTCTTTTGCATCCTACACTGTAGCCAAATTCCGTTTTATGCATTACCACTCGTGCAGGAATCACATGCTTTGCCTCTTAGTCCAATCATTTCATGCAGCTTAGATCAAAAGTAGTATATCTGTGTCTATGTGATGTAGGTGAAGCCTCCTAAATTTTAATACTGCAATAATGTGACTCCAGCGACAAATATTTATTCCTCTTCCTTGGCATCTTGGCAATCCAGAAGACCCGATTCCCCTGTCAATTGCGGAGAATTTTTTTTTTTTTTTATAAAACCCTGTCAATTGCAGAGAATCACTTTTGAATTCCATCCTCTATGTCATTGGTATAGCATGTGATGTTTGATCTTTGTCCTTTTACAGGAATCCAAAAGTGAATAGCTTCCTCATGAATGCCGTTACTTTACCTTCAATGTTCAATGCCTTTTCCATATGGACATGTGACAGAAGATGCTATTTATCAAAAAAAAAAAAAAAAAACATGCGACAGAAGATGCTGATCTAAAACCCTTTTCCCTTTTTCAGGTTTCAAGGTCTATTGGTGATGTTTATTTGAAGAAACCCGAGTTTAACAGGGATCCAATTTTCCAGCAATTTGGAAATCCTATCCCTTTGAAACGTCCTGTAATGACAGCCGAGCCCTCTATCGTTATTAGAAAGCTTATGCCACAAGATTCATTCCTAATATTTGCATCAGACGGTCTATGGGAACAACTTACTGATGAAGCAGCAGTAGAGATTGTCTTCAAGAACCCAAGAGCTGTGAGTACACATCTTTTGACTTTTTTTTTTATTCTTATATTGTTTCTTTATTTATTTGTAGCCCTCTTGGCTCAACCTAGCAATTTCAATTTGTCCATCCCAGTTTGTTCACCAATTTAGTTCCTGCTATTGCCATTGATGCCAATTGTTACTTTGCCCTTGTTTGGATGCTACAAAAATGAAATGTTTGGGTTTCACTTTTGGTTGCATCCAAAGTTGCCAACAATACAATTAAAGAGTACCCCCATTGATGTTTCAAAATTTGTTTTTAACTTTTAAGTATAATAAAACACACAAAATCAATTACTTAGGTTGCAAAGAGAGAAGAATGGATCACCCCTAGAGTGTGCTCTTTGCTAGCATTTTGCAGAACCCGTGACATGATTTCATTTTGATTCTAATACACAGGGAATAGCTAAGAGATTGGTTAGAGCTGCACTTCATGAGGCTGCGAAGAAGAGGGAGATGAGTTACGGTGACATAAAGAGGATAGAAAAAGGAATAAGACGACATTTCCATGATGACATCACTGTGATTGTGATCTATCTGGATCACCACAAGGGCTCCATCAACATAAGACCTAAACACAGTACCATTAATGGCATCACCAGTGCCCCTGTCGACATCTTCTCGCTTAATGCAGATGAACGGGAAAATGATCTGCTGCATGCTCTTTCATGAGCAAACAAACCCAAACCCAACAAGGGGCGGGGTGGGGGGTAAAGCACACTGACTTCTGTTGTGGTTAATTTTATTAATTATACAATAATCAAAGATACTGTGAAGAGGTGACTTGGTGCCTGAACAGCCGAATGGTCGTGATCCCCACGAGAAGTTTTGTAGATAAATGAGGCACTGATGGAGGCTAATCCGTAGATTTTTTTTTTTACAAATATTTAAAATTATAGTTGTAATCATCTTTATTCTAATTCTCTTGGTTATCATTATATGTGATTATTACCTTTATCAATTGAATACATGACATGACCAGATTTCTTCATACATTGTTCATGATGGTGTTATGTTCTGAATAAGTGCCTTTCTGTGTGAACAAGGTTGAAGAATTGCCATGGATGTTATGAACAATAAAGGGCAAGTCATTTGTTGACATTAGCTGATAAGCTACATTGGTTGTGAGTTGGTGGAAGGTCACATGTGACAGAAGTGAGCCCTGCTCAAGGTATATTTGAAGATGGAGTTGGGCCTTTCGTGAAGCCCATTTGGCATGGTTTGTTGGTAGTGGAGGCCCAAATACTGTGGGTGGGCAAAGACGCTTTTTTTGATAGTGCTTTTATCATAAATGCTTTTATAGGAATCTAGAAAAAAATGTTACCATGTCATATAAATATAAAAAACATAACGTTTTTTTTTTCTATTATTTTTTTTGAAGAGAAAAATAATTTTATTGAGTTAAATTAGCGATACATTGATAAAAATATATAATCAAAATCATTAAAAATCATAAATGATGAAACAACATTTAAGTTAATAACATAATGAATCGGGTAAGTTTATACATTTGATAATTGAGACTATATATTTGATATTACTATTGTGATTAAAATATATATGTATAAACCCTCTTTTAGTGTTTTTATTATTGTTATTATTATTATAACTTTCTTTGGTTCATCTAAGGTAGAATCGTGGAAGCATGTTATTATCTTGATTTTTAAGACATAAGAGAGTGATAAAAATGAAAGAAAGGAGAGTAGAACATGCGGATTTTGAGACCCATAGAACTTCATTTAGCTACATTGTAGTAGCTAATTTTGTTTTGTTTTGTTTTATTTTATTTTATTTTATCATCATTTATCTTCTTTCATTTATTATGTTTATGGATCTTCATTTATTGATTGTTAAACATGAATATCAGAGGCCCGATTTATTTATTTATGATTCTCTGATGGGTTTGTCAAAGATTATTGCTTGTTGTTCCTACTTTGTTTTCTTGGTTGTTGTTGCAAGTTATCTTCCAAAAGTTATTTTGAACCAACACATCGGCATTTTGCCCATGGATGAGAGAATGAAATGGGATCTCACTTATAACTCTTTTTTGTTTTATATATCATGTATTTGTCTAGGTTCATATGACCCATTTTCTGTTTCAGCCTACATCAATAAAATTAAAAATTATTAAAAATAAATTAATACTATAAAATGAATATATTAAAATCATTTTACTATATATGAAAAATAATTCAAAATTAATAAAATGATAAATAATAAAAAAAAAAATATCTTGAAGTTTTTTTTATAAAATATCATTAAAAGAATTATTTTATTATTATAATAATAAAATCCACGAAAGTTAATAATAAGATAATAATAAAATACAAGGAATAATATTGATTAAAATATGGGTCCCGATCATCACTTCCATATTTAGAGATTTGAATAATGGATCTCCAATAACTTCATGCACTATTCACATCTCTAATTTAGAGAGTATGGTTTTGCTCTATATATAAAGATAGAGTAAAAAATAGAATATTGTTAGAGATAAAATATAGATTAGAAAGAGATAATTGTAGCAACCTTTTATAAACACGTGTTGAAAATCAATTATAAATCAAGGGGAATATTCAAAGAAATATTTGAGTAGGATCAGTATGAAACTAGTAAAGCTCAACTTAGTTGAATATCATATCAGTAGAGCTCATGCCAAAAACTTGTTTGAGATTTTTAAAGCATATTTATAATTCTTGTCCGTTAATAATTTCCGCTTCAACGATTGAAAGCAAATCTTAGAAGCAGCGTATGCATGGTTTTCGTCTTCTCAAACTACCACTCCCAACCAACTTGAATTGTTCTGTTGCCTAGTCCGCCTTTTTTGGTACCAATTCATGGTAAGAATTATTCCCAATCATATGGGAAATTGTAGGAACTTCTCAAAAGAATTAGGTTGATCCTACAACCTTTAATGCGATAATGTTGGGGAAATGGTTCTATTATATATTCAGAATCAAGAAGTAAGTTTTTTAGGCACTATTTTCTCGATCACTAAAATTTCTCCAGGATGGTAGCTATTCAACATATATTAAGTAGGTTTTTCTAGCCACTATTTTCTCTAAACATTAAAATTTCTCTAGCATAGTACACGTTCAAAATATATTCAGTATGTTTTTTGAGCCATTGTTTTCTCAAGTATTCAAATTTTCTTTGATGCTATGATAAATGCAATATATATTCTCAAAGAAAATAAAATAGGTCCAAAGACCACTTTAATACAAAAACAGTACAGTACATTATTACTAGATAATCAACACACATTAAAAGGTAGACTTAATATAATCTTGATCCACTAATACAATGTCATGACCGTTGATGTACATATGCTTACTACTACAAAAAACTAAAACAATGACAAGGATTGTAAAAAATATCATTGTTTAGTTAGATATATTAAAAAATTGACGTTTGTTAACTATGACTTTCTATAAACATCATTGAACTACATAAATTTAAAAGTCTTGTAGCTTATTTTAAGCATCATCCTATATAGACTTAAAATATCAAAACCCTCATAAGTAACCACTTCGAGTCATTCTATGTTCTCTGACATAGATCCACACCTGTATCTGGATTATCCGTCAATGGATCCTAAGAATCAATCACAACAACATAAAGTTCGGGTGGCCTAAGTGGCTTGTCACAGAATATCAGAATAATCTTAATGGATGGATGGTGTGTTTCTTAGCGGATTATCATAAAGAAGTTTGCAAGGAGGAGTTGATTGTCGACAACATCCCACAGAAGCTTTGATCGGTTTGGTTCCTATAAGTATTGATTCCTATGAAAAGCTTGTCACCTCCTGAAACAGATTTAGGGACTTGACGGTTATTTCACACCTCAAGTCTAAAGGCTTGAAGTACGAAACAATACAAAATCTCATTTCTTATAATTGGATTTTGTCCCATTACCAAACACGTAATTTTCTCAATTCATAAATTTTCCAAATTCAAAATTTCAAATTGACAAAAAATTATTTCTAAATCTTCATAACTCAAATACGAATCTCAAATAAAGCTGCTCAGAATGTAAAAATATTTAGAATATTCTAAATCCAACTTTGAACTAATATCAAAATGAAGGTTATTATTCAAGTGACATTTTCAATTAACTTCAAAAACTAAACATTCCACATAAACATGAAATTATTAGTTCAACATGGTCTAACATAAAATTCTAATCAAATCCTAATGATGACGTATTTCCAACCTAACCATCACTCATTGCGGAAACTAAAGGTACTTGAAAAGATGTCAACGGATGAGAGTGGGGTTTAAACTTAATAAGAAATACTAATACAGTTTTATGGATCAAAATGTTTTTAATCATATAACAAATAAGAAATATTTTTCTTTTCACAAAATCTTTGTATTCAAATGTGGTAGAACATTAAAAAATTTCCATCAAAACATTTTCAAATTCATTTCAAATATGATTCAAACAATTTCATATCCAATTCAAATATAACATTTTCATATTAATATCAAAATCAAATACATTTTTCCTATGGTCAACAAATATCAAAATGATGTCCAATCATGTGAGACTTTTCAAATGGTGCATAACCATGTGAAACTTTCAAACTGCATTTAAATACAAATCTAATTTTGGCTACTGACGGAACCAAACACTCGCCAAGATCGATAACCTTTAACCAAAACCCATTTTATTGGGTTCAAATTAATTACATTCACTCACTGCGAATATAAATATCAACTATTATTCTATCGACAAGCAATGACACAAGTATTATTCCCGTTAATGTGAAATTAATCCAACTGTGAAATAAATATTTCATTCAAAAATTCAAATGATAAAACATCATATCTCCATATTTTCTTTTATAAACAAAACAAATCTAAAAAGTATTATCATACAAAACCATTGTTTGATCCATGAATAATCAAATAAATAAAAAACAAAAATTTTCATAAACCAAAATGATATATAATTTAGTTCAAACTTTTTCATCGTCAAAATGACGTAAAAACAAATAATACTCTTTTAGAAAATCTGCATTAATATCTTTTACTTCAAAAGAGTACTCAAAAGTCTTGAAAGAGATAATCTAAAGAATTTCACCTAAAGGAAATATTTTCTCTAAGAAAAAAACTATCATCATTACTTATTTATTTCTAAAACTATAAATTTAGGGATCCTAAAACTTTCATAATTTGATATTCTTAGCATTAGTATTATTTTTAACTTTCTAATCCATAATAATAAAAGTTAAGGGTTTCTGAATATTTTATAAAATTTGTGATTTCTAAAGTTTATTTTATCAAAATGATTTTATTATTCACCTAAAAAACGTATTGATAATTATTTTCAAATGATAGCTACTTAAATTAAATAATTTTTCAAATTTTTATAAACCTTATATTCCTTTCAGATCTTATTTTAATAATTTATTTATCTACTTTTTTAATACTCTTAGTTTGAACTAAAAAGAAATATTATTGATAATATTTTATAAATTATATTATTATCTAATAGTCCTTTTAATCTTATATCCTAACAATTATCTCGCTTGATAACAAGTATTATTAACATATTTTATATCCTATAATTACTCAAAATTACCCTAATCACATTCCTTATCTAAATAAATTATCAAATTTTAATAAAATATCTACTTGGCAAAATATATATATTCTCAAATACTAATGAAATAAATATATTTATAAAGGTTTACTTTTTTTTTTCAAACTAATTATATTTGTTTATTATTATTTTCTTTCAAAAATCATCCTCAAATATTTGTTACTTTTTTTCTAATTAAAACAAATCTTGAATATCTAAAACTATATATTTTTTTCAAGCATCCATCATGGCTAAAATTTTCTTAGGCATCTTATACCTAGGTTTTTAAGACCTACTTTATGAAGGTTTGTAGTTCTAATATTTTTTTATTTAATGATATTAATCAAAACAATATGTCCATTTTCGCTTTTTACTACATGTCCTTTTTATATTATTCAATTGAACTAATAAAAATCATGTCAAGATTCCCCGTTTACTTTTCAACCCTATTTGCCATATGCATAGGATTAATCTCTTAATGTAGTCCCCCTACTTTTTTTTTTTGGTTCAATGGTCCATAACTCATTTTTATCTTTTTTTTTTCATTCACAATCTCATGGCCTAAGGTTAACATATTTCTTTATTCTTATTTTTTATATTCACAATCTCATAGCTTATGGTAGTTTCCTACTTTTTTTTTTTTTTTTTACTTTGTAATTCTCCTACTCAAAGCAATTTTATATGATATGACCAAACCTTATTTTTAAAGAAATAGAGTAATCTAAATCTGAAAAGAACCTAAATAAAAGAAATCTAGAAAAATAAAATAAAGAAGATCTTACCTTTTGAATTACTTCTTCAACCTTAGATCTAACATTCTAGTTTTTTCAAGATTCTATGAACAAGAAAATAACTCCTTAGGGAATAAGGAAAATATATATTTTTTTTATTCATTGTAATGACATATTGGAAAAAATCTTAACTTTTGAAATCACTTTTTCAAACCTTAGATTAGAGACTTAGGTTTCTCATGGTTTTAACGGTCAAGAGTGGGATGAAGGGTTTATTAATAATAATTTTATTTTCTATTAACACATAGGGTTGTTTAAGGGAATTATCCTTATACCTTAATTTTAATTTAAAAAAATTATACTTTTTTTTCTACCCTAAAAAGTTTACGGGGGTATCACAAACCTAGCGAAGGTTGGTCTTATCAAGTCGTTCTCATCTCCTTTGATTCCCTGAAAATTCTGAAATCTAGGTGATTAGATTTTCAAGCTAATTTCAAAATTTTACAGAAAGTTTATCTTTTTATAAGAGATGGGTATGTTCAATATTTTGCAGGAACAGGTGATCTATCTGGGTTTTGGTTTTTCCATTCTTCATCTTCCATCTTCGACGATGCCAATACCAACATTGATTCGACCGCTGTTTGTGACTCCATCTCGGGCCCAACAAATCGTCATCCCCCATGAAATAGGTACATCAAAGTATTCTTAGCGTGGGTAAAATCTGTGTGATCTATGTGTATTTTGTTATTCTGGGTAGGGATTCCTTCACTATTGCGTTATAAAATTTTCTCATCCTAAACATATACATTGATTTCCTTTGGTGAACAACGACAACGAAGATGAGTTATTTCATCTAAATTTTGATGTCTTTCTAAATTTCATTTTCTTTTTGTTTTTTCTACCATTTAGTATTTTCTCCTTTAAATTTCATTTTCCTAATGACTGTAATTTGTTTGTTCTTGGATTTCTTTCTTGGTATAGATTTCACATCTCAAATCTAAAAAAGATATATATTATGACTTTAACATTCAGCATGGAAAAATTACTAGGAAAAGTTTGGCTGCTATCCATTAGAAAATGGATTATTTGAGGGGACGACTGGAATTTGAGTTGCTGAGAAAATATCTTTATACCTTTCAACCTCAGATTATTGACATTCTTCCAAATTTGGATCCCGATATTTGACAGGAAATGCACAAGTCAATTGCACATAGAAAATTCTATTTGGGTATATCTGACATGGTTTCGGGTTTTAATGAATAAAACAGAAGTGAGATTCCACATATTGAAAAATGAAAATGCAGCAAAAATGATAATGGAAAAAAAAAAGTATCACTAGCTGAAAGTATCACAAGGTTTACTTTCATATTTCTATTGGAAGATTGAACTTCACTTCTTCCCTTGAATCTTGAAATCAATTTCCTTCCTCAAATCCTCAACCTTCTTTTGATTGAGTACATCCCATACAAGTCACTTCCAAATGCAATCATCATAGCACTAGACTTGGTTTACGAAGATCCCAAACAAAATAAGGTGGATTGATCATCTACTTCTGTACAAACATCCATATGATGGTTTTCCTATGTAGGTTACTGTACTACAACCAAATCAATAAGTTTAGACTTTGGGCTTTGAGTTTATTGTAGTATATTGTAGCATGATATAGTTTTGGGCACAAAATAAAATTAACTATATGATACAATCCTACATCGGTTTCACATAAGAGTGTGGAGTGATACTTAAGCTTAAGAGGTCATTCTACCTATTAGGCCGGTCATTTAGGTTTGGCTCTCCAATTGGGTTTGAGGTCCTATCATTGATACTTTCATTGAGAGACGATATGTAGCGGGAGAGGGCTACCTGGGAAAGGGCTATCTGGAAGAAAGCTACCCAGTGCCCCAAAGGTGGGTCCGGAGTGAATGCTATCCAGAGTGTGAGCCACCCATAGTGAATGCCGTCCGTGGACGTTTGATTTCTCAAAGGGTATGGAATGATACGATCTTACATCGGTTTCACACAAGAGTGTGGAGTAGTGCTTCAGCTTAAGATGTTCTCCCACCTATCAGGCCGGTCTTAAGAGGTTTCTCAAGGGGTATAGAATGATACAATACCACATCGATTCCACACAAGAGTGTGGAGTGGTACTTAAAGCTTTATGGGTTCTCTCACCTAACAGGCTAGTCTTTTGGGTTGGGCTCTTCCATTGGGCTTAGTTACTTATCACTATACTTCAAAACTCAATTGAGTCTAAGGCCTAAAATGAGTTTTGATATTGGAAAAAAATAATTCAATAAAATCAAATCAAGCTAGCCTTAAAATAATTCAATGAGTATAGATTATATCCTAGTTTAGAGATCATTCTTTGCTGATGTATAATTCATTTTTCTTCATCATTTTATTAGGGGATTTAAAGCTCTATAGCAAACAATCAAGCTTTATTATCGGTTAGGGAAATATAAAAAGATGATGGAAGCCTATAGGGTGATGTTGACCTATATAAAATTTGCAGTGATACGAAACTATAGTGGAAAAAATGTATCAATAACATCATGGATTTTGTTTTTGGGTCAGCTAGCCAAAATTTTGGGCTTTTGAAGGCGTTCTACCAGACTAATCTCAAGGCCTTTGAAGTAGCGAAAAATGAAGTTAGGGTTTTGTTTCAATGGATTTTCTAATGGAATTCACCATAACATATAAAAAGCACGGGAATTGGTGTGGACATGCTAGGAAATTATGGTATTTTTGAATTGAAACTGTGCTAAAATCTAACTTATGCTCAAACGACAAATGGATCCCATAGTTTCCTTGACAGTTCCCTAGATTTTAAGCAAAAATTACCTTGAAAATTAGATTGCATAGATTGAATTGAAAGCTAAGAGAAAAACTGAACGGACTAGCTTGAAAAATAGCAGATTTCGTTAAAGAATTGGACTAAAAATCAAATGCTGAAGCAAGAAAGCTTTGAATTGACAAAGTACTTGGAAATAACATATAAAACTAAGCTAGGAATAAAAATGCTATTGAAATTGTAGAAGAAAAGAGAATGCTTAAAATGCTTTTCGTATTGGTTTTGAGCTCTTGAAAGCCTACCATCCCGCTTCTAATCCTTTGATTCCCTTTTATAAGCATGTATGAGTAATTGCTCCAGCCCATTTTCTCTAATAACTGTCCATGTCTCTACTAGAGTCTTGTTCCCCAAGTAACTTTCCCCACTTTCAATAATTGCTCACATCCTCTGCTATGTCATGACTTGGAGAAAAAGCCTCATCCACCTTTGGCTTTTGAGGCAAAGTCTCACATTCTCGAATGGCAAATTTTGACAAATTTAAAAATCTGCAAATTCGTCATGTGGCCTGGGCTTTTTCGGATTGTCGTGCTTGTACGATTTGGCTCGATATATCTATTCGCCCAAAAACCATCACCCTCAAGCTGAAAAATTTTATTTTAGAGTCAATACTACCCCTTGCATACAATATCGCCTATGGGTCATGTTTGTATATTAGCTTCTTTTATATGTAAAAGGCTTCTTTATCTTGTTATCCTCATTCTCATCAAGGAGGTCCAGTGCGACTTCAATTTTCGATGGATCATCAACAAAAAAGAACGAGTCAAACCCCGAGCTTCACTGAGAATCAAGAAGCCTGTGAGTAATAATTCTCGAGAAAAGCCTCCCACCAATTTTTCTTTCAAACTTGCGGCTTTTAATTTCCCTTCTCCTCCACAACTAATTCCTTCTGCATCAAAAGACTTTCCTTTGGGATTTGAAAGGTTCCTAGGAAAAAATCCCTTTGATTTACGTACCAACCCTTTCACATTCTCTTATTTTTCTCATCTCTCAACCCATTCTTGGCCTAAAATCCCTGCTATAGTTTTTGCTCTTCGTCACCATCTCCATTGGAGCCGAAGTCGTCGAGACCACCGGCGATGGCGTCACTATGATTGCCTTTGGCTTTGCTGAAGTTATCTTCTGCAGCTTCTGCTGCCACTCCTTTTTCTATCACAAGTTTTGATTTTTTCGGCCATCCTTCATTGTCTGAACTTGCCTCTTGCACTGGTGAGTAGATCTCTCCCTTTTTTACTAAGTTATTTGCAGTGAATGTTCCATATGACTTCTAATGAGATATTGAAAGATTCATCCTCAATGAAGAGAAATCCTATAATCCAAGAGAATATTCCCAGTATTTCCAAGAACTAGGAAATTTTTTAGTTTTTAACTTCAAGCCGCTTTTTCAATGAAAAGTCCTTAAAAAGTTTTTTTTTTTTTTTTTTTTTTTTTTTTTTTTTTTTTTTTTTTTTTTTTTTAAAAATCAGAAAGACCCTTCGCTTTAAACTTCAAATCCTTCGTTCTTCACCAAAAAATATTTAGAAATCAAGAAAAAAAATATCTTTTTTAGGTTTTTAGAACTTCAAATCCTTCATTCTTCAACAAAAAAGCCTTTAAACATCAAGGGAAAAAAAAAAAAAATCAATTTTCAGATTTAGAACTTCAAATCCTTCATTCTTCAACAAAAAAGTCTTTAAACATCAAAAATCCAGAAGGAGTCTGGTTCTTACAGAAACTTTTCTCCTTTGTATGCAGATCTTAGTTTCTCTCCCTCTACTCAATCTTGCCTCGTCTACCAATGGAAGCATCGCAAAGGTAACTCCTTAACCTTACCATTTGATGGACTTGAAGAAATTGCCTTGGGGAATCTAGGTTGGGTCATGCCTACATAGTACTCGTAAGAGATTTTCTCATATACCTTCCCAATATAAGATTCCAAGGCTCCAAGGTTACCATAGTAATAACTACCATTTGAAAATTTCGAAAGTCTGTCATAAAAAAGAACTCATTCTGTTAATCTCTTTCAACATTCCATACACCTGATTTCTTCTTATTCCGCCCTATGCAGGTTCTACTCCATTTCCTGACTTGGCTGGACAATCTTCCTCATGGTAAGGACATTTCTTTACTATTTCTCCACTCATTTCATTTTTCTCTATTATCCTTGGTTCGCTGATACTCTTTTCCTGTGTTCCAATGCATTGCCATCTCTTTCTCCATTGCTAGAGTTTGGGATTGCCCATGCATTTGGAGATGTGGCTATTCTTGCCCTGGCCTTTTCGTTTCCTCTAATGTCACCATCAGAGATACTTATTGGGAAAGAACTACGACCTATGGTTATATCAACCAAATCATGGCCTAGGGCATTTGATATTACCCACACTAGCTTGTCCCTTTTATATCTTGCCATCATACTTTTAGGTAAGCTGAATAATCTTACATTTTCTTGATTAGATGGTTATTGGCCAACTTTCCTTGATTTTTATGTTGGGAACTCAATGACATTTGCATAGATGCACTACTATATGCAAGAACTAGCGAGCAAGGTAATTAGGTCACTCTTTTGAATGTAAACATCACTGAACATTTACACACGTGCACCATAACCATGACATTGCATTAGTTGACCAAGGTGGCACTAGGCCTACCTTTAGATGTGTGTGTTTGACAAACACTTGCACATGCACACTTCTTGCATGTGGCTGAACTAGTGGACCAAGGTGGTGTTAGGCTTACCTTTGGATATTTGTTGACAATTTACTTTGAATAATTCTTGAATGATTATTGATGTTGGGACATGTACCCTTTTGAGGATGCCATTCCCCGCTTGGTGGCTACAGGTAAGGCTGACTTTATTTATTTATGCTTATTGGAGACTCGGCTTCTGATAAACCAAAACTCCTTCCCGACCAGGCGAATGCCTACTTACACTCCCTTTAGCTCTTAAACCCCCTTCCATTGACTCATAGTTATCAATTATCTCATTAGGTCATAGTCGCGACCATGGAATATTGTAGTCGCGATCACACTACAAAATGACACTGCAAAGTCCTCCCCATAGGGTTTTGTGGTCGCGCATGACGTCGCGACGTGGAAAAGCAATGTCACTTCGTCGTGACGAGGGTGTCTTTATCATGGCGATCACCTTCATCGTGACGAGCTTCGCCTCGTCGCGACATACATGAGGCTGTGACAGTTTCCATTATTATTCTTTGTCGTGGTGAGCACTTCCTTCGTCACAACATATCCGAATGCAGGACTCAACAACTTCTGTTTTATTTCAATTCTTCCATCAATTTGCTTGATTTTCATTCTAGAACTATCAATTTCATGCTCTCTGTCACGTCGTGACGTGGAGAAGCAATGTCATGATGTGGAGAAGCAATGTCGCGACGTTAGATGCTGCTTACTGATTTTTCCATTTGCTCCTAAGGGATAACCTATCTCTTAGTGCAATGATATAACAAGTCCAATTCTTTACAACAATCTAGCATTTGAATGTATAGTGGCTACAAAGCCCACTTTCCTTTACTCCAATTCAACATGAGGGCTTATTTCCTCAATCTTATAGTCATTCTAGGATCTTTCCATTTCTCATTCCATTCTTCAATCTAAATTGATTATGAGAACCTCCCATGAACTTGCCCTACTGCTCAGTTTGGGGAAATATGTGTACTCAGTGGCCTAGAGGCCTACCTTATTCACTTAGATATTTCATCCCCTATTTTCCCAATCTTGATGTGGTTAAGAAGTCTTCCTTGGGGAATCAATAGGGAATCTTGAAGAAGTTTGTGTTTTTGAGGTAAAGTGGCCAAAGGCCAATTGCCTTAAATCTTATCTTGGAATTGGTTTCATACCTATTCCTCCAATCACTCAAATAGTCCTGGGACCTATCCGAAGAGGGAACAAGAACATCCTTGGAGAAATCAGTGTGTTGACGAATGCAATGCCTAAGAAGCCACTAGGTCATCCCATATTTCTCCAGTCCTAAAGTGGTCATGGAACCTACTTTGGAGAATCGATGACACAATAAACTCATTATTGGGGAAAAACCTTTATTTAGGATCAATAGGGATTGCAAAGCCTACTTCCAATCAAAGATTAGTATCTACTTCCCTAGGTTTAAAGTGGCAATGAGACCTACTTTATTTATTTATAAAACAATGAGGGTATAACAAGTATGACATTGAGGAATACAAAAGGTTTGAGCAGTGAGTGGCCATAACAACCTACTTTGTCACTCAAAGTAACTACTAAGAATAGTTTCCCAATCCAAAAATGGTCAATGAGACCTATTTTGCTTCTTATCCCCTCATTCCCTATCTTAATTTTTCTTGGTAGTATTCAGCATTTCCCACATTGTGGGAAGGTATTTTTTGAGGTACTTCCCATTGATGAATATTTTGTGTGGCTCCCTTCCGAGGCTTGATAACCAATAGGCATTTTCGTGCAAGATTTCAGGAACCTTGAATGGTCCCTCCCGCTAGGGAGACCATCCAATTCCTCTATCTTTGTGAACCGATGGGGCGCACCACCTTCCAAACGAGCTTCCCTTCTTCAAAACTCTTTCTTTTGAGCTGCTTGTTGTATGTCCAAGCCACCTTATTTTTCTGTATCATGAAGTGGTTGAGCGCTTGTAATCTCTTCCCATCAAATGCCTCAAGTTCCATCATCATGACATCACTATATTCTTGAGGATTAAGGCCATTATGCTTGGATATCCTTAGAGAAGGAACTACCACCTCCATTGGAAGTACTGCATCTTGCACATAGGTTTGAGAGTAAGGACTTACCCATGTAGAATCTCTTTTAGAAGTTCTATAAGCCCATAAGGTCTCAGATAAAATTGTGTGCCAATCTCTAGGATTATCCTCCAACATCTTCTCTAGGATGCTTATCAATACCTTATTAGAAGCTTCTGCCTTCCCATTTGCTTAGGCATAAAAGGGAGTGGATATGGTGAGTTGAATGCCATAGTCCTTGGCAAAATAAGTCATCTGATCCCTAGTGAACATGGTGCCTTGGTAAGTTGTAATGGATCGAGGAATTCCAAATTTATCAATGATCTGCTCCTTGATGAATTAGATCACATCCTTCTGCTCTACCTTCTTCAAGGGTACTGCCTCCACCCATTTGGTAAAGTAATCTGTAGCAACTAAGATGAAGTTGTGTCCCTTTGATGAACTTGGGTAGATTATCCCAATTAAGTCCATGGCCCATCATTTGAAAGGCCATGGTTTCACAATTGAGTGGAGTTCCACAACAAGTATCCTCTGTACGCTACCATACTTTTGTCGTTATTGGCATTCCTTGGAGTGATTAATGCAGTAACTTAGGATGGTTGGCCAAAAATAGCCATGTCTCCTAATAAGCCATCGCATTTTTATCCCGGCTTGATGGGCTCCACAAACCCCTTCATGCACTTGCTTCACCACTTCCCTTTTGTTTGGGAAGGATAGGCATCTGAGCAATAACCAATTAAGTCCTTTTATGTACAATTCCCCTTCCATTAGGACGAAGTTATGTGGTTGAGCTTTCACCCTTTGGGGAACCTGTCTATTAGGATCTTCTAAATACTCTTTGATTTTATTCTTCCAGTCTCCTGTAACATCTGCATCTGTACTGACGACTTCTAATATAATTCCCCTTTCATAAATTGAGGGGTGATTCTTCTTTCCTATCACAATGAGCTAATGAGTCAATTCTTCTCTCATCTTCACACATGAGGCTACTTATGCTAGCTCATTCACTTCCAAATTAGATTCCCTAGGCACATATTCTTAATCCATAGAGTGGAAAGAATCTAACAACTGAGTAGAAGCAGTGTAATAAGGAGCTAGCAGTAAACTGTTGCATTTATATTCCCTGTTAGCTGCCGAAGCACTAATTGAGAGTCTCTAATGATATGTACCTCTTGTGCTCCAAGTTCCAACAAGATCTCTAAACCGATCACTAAAGCCTCATATTCAGCTTGATTGTTAGAGCACTTGAAGGCCAAGTTGAAATATAGGCTAGTCTTTATCCTTTTTGGTGAGATGATTACTATCCTAACTCCAACGGATTTCTCTATGCTAGAACCATCAAACTTAAGAACCTAAGGCCGCCTTTCTGCTTCATATATCCATAATTTCACATAATTTTCTGGTTTGATTTCTAATGAAGGAGGATTAGCCATAAAGTTAGCTAAAGCTTGCCCCTTGACTGATTCATGTGGAAAATAGACCAAGGTGAACTTTGACAAAGTAAGGGACCATTTCCTGATTCGTCCAGTGATTAAGGGTTGGCTTAGCATGTATTTCATTAAGTTTGTTTAGGAGACCACATACACCTGAGACTTGATCAAGTAATGCCTCAATTTCGTACATGCAAAGTATAGGACCAAACACAACTTCTCAATGGGTGTATACCTTGTTTTTGCTGAATTTAGGACCCTACTCAAATAGTAAACAATCTGCCCATGGGCTTCATCATTATTGTATGCCATAAGGCATCCTATAGACTCATTTGCAGCTGATAGATAGAGTTTGAGTGGCCGTCAGAGGTGGCATTAAAACCGGAGGCTTAGAAAGGTAGCCTTTGATTCCATCAAAAGCTATCTGGTGTTGCTCCTCCGATTTAAACTCTTCCATTTCTTTCAACTTGATTAGGTAAGAGAATACCTTAGTCTTCCCTACTAGATTAGAGATAAACCTCCTTAAATTTCATTTATTCGACCTAAGAACTGCCTTTTTATTTTGAGCCTTGGTCGAATGATGGCCTTAGGCTTTGTTTCTCGATCCACTTCTTACTCCTTTCGTGAACCGTAAAACCCTAAAATCTCCTAGCTTGAACTCCAAAAGCATATTTGTGTGGATCGAGTTTTAGTTTATGGACTCTCATTCTTTCAAAACTTTTCCTTAAATGATTCACATGTTTGATGACCTTCTTAGATTTAACCACAATATCATCAATATAAATCTCCATGTGGTGACCTAACATATCATGAAAGATGGCATTCATAACCCTTTGGTAAGTTACACCAGCGTTCTTCAAGCCAAAGGGCATGACCAGCCATTCAAATGTTCCTAAAGAACTAGGACATCTGAAGGCAGTCTTAGATATATCATCAACAACTATTAGGATTTGGTTATACCTAGAGAAACCATCCATGAAGGACAATAATTCATTATTTGTAGTAGAATCAACTAACATGTCAGCAATAGACATTACATAGATGTCTTTAGGAGTGGCAGCATTTAAATCCTTAAAGTCTACATAAACTCTAAGTTTCCCATTCTTTCTCATCATGGGACAATATTTGCCAACCACTGCACATATCTTATGTGTCTCGATGAATCCGGGCTCTCAAAAAGCTTCTCAATCTCCTTTCAATCTTTATAGCTCACCTCCTGGACATTCTTATGGGTGGTTGCCGAAAGTGGTAGAACTCCGACTTGATAGACAAACGATGTTCCACTGCTGGCCCCCTGCACTTCGTCATAACTCCAAAGCAAAGCGCTCTTGAATTTTGTAATGTCCCTTCCTTCAAGCTCGAAGGCGCGAAGGAACTAATATATAACTTCGACTCCTCTATAAAGGCCGAGGTTCACTCCATGGGTCGTACTCGAGGTCGCGGTCTTCGAACTTAGGAGGGACTTGCTCTAAATCCTCCATCTATATTTCTTCATCTTCTTCATATTCATCCCCTTCAAAAATCATCTCAGCCGCACAGGTATCCTGGAGGTGATCTTCTTAAATCATTTCCATAGTCTACTACATTTTCATTTTGAATATGACACTGCAAAGAATCGCTTCTTTCCCCTTTGAGAGTAATCATCATCACGATCTCCTGGGATGATCGACCATCACCGTCGTAAGGCACGATCAGAAGCTACCTTTTAGGAGTTTAGCCACCTCATTTTGGATTCACTGCAGCCCTCCGAGTCCATGTATGCTTTCCTGGGGACCCCATCTTTCCTCATAGTGAACTTGATCTGACCAATTCGATCATAATACTCTTGCCTTCCACAAAGCTTAGTCGACATGTGAGCACTACTTATCCGCTCTACCACTTCCACTTCATTACCTTTCCAAAACAGTAAGAATTGGTGAAGAGAGGACAACTATAACGCCCTGAAAATACCATAACAGTTTTATAACATGTTCACGCGTAGTAATAATTAAATTATATTTTTCCAGAGTTTAAAATGGCTAAAACGAAAAACGAGCAAAAAACTCGAAAATTTACAGACCTAAATAAATTTGGTAAAATGTCAAATGAGGACCTATCAAATGAGTAATGTAAGTGCCAGTGATAAAATGAGATGAAATGAAGAGAAATGAAAAGTGAAATGAAGCTTAAAATGGGAAAAAAAGAGAAATGATAATTAGTGTAAATAAACATGGCCTTAGTCATGTAATGGACAAAAGACCAATTTTTGGTCTTTGAATTCCATAACCCACATTTTAGGCAAAGGGGAGAGGAGAGCTAGGACACACTACGGTTGAGGAAGAAGAGAAGAATTTGGTGATTTTCCTCCATAGGATCAAGGATTTAGGTGATCAAAAAAAGAAAGAAGAAGAAAGAAGAAGATTGAAAGAGATTTGAGATAAGTAAACCAAACCCTAACCCCCATTTTCTTGTGTTTGGGTTGGGGGAAACCCCAAATTTGAATAAAAGTGTTTTTATTGGTTGCTTTAAGTTGTTTTTGGTTGTTTGATTGGTTGTGGTCCTTAAATGAGGAATTTTTGTACAAAAGAGGAAATGTTGGGTTTTTATGGGAGATGCTATCAAAATTTTCCCAAAACCCATGTTTTTGTTTTGTCCATAACTTGGTCATCACTCATCCGAATTGAGTGATTCAAATTTTTGGGTAAACTATACTTCTAGGAAAAAAAATATTCTTGAAATAAGTGTATTCAAATTTGGACCCCATTGGACCTAGAAATTCGTCAAAAGTGAGGCTCGTTTTCGGGTCAATTATGGTTTAGTTCTGATACAGTTTTGGTGTTTGGAGAGCAATTGCATTTATACATAATCCTGGCCATCACTTATCCGAATTGAGTAATTCAAATTTCGGTAACCAACTTCTAGAGAACAAATCTTGAAATAAGTGTATCCAAATTTGGACCCCATTGAACCCAAAAAATTCGTCAAAATGAGGCATATCGATGCCAAAAAAGAATGATAAGAATGTCTAAGGATGAGGAAATGGGGAAAATGAAAGGAACAATATATCAGAAGGGAGTCGGGTAGAAATAAGACCAAAATAGAAACCTTAGAATACCCAACTAATATATGATTGTCATTGTGATGGATTAGGGGCTAACGAGGAGAAAAGCTTGAGTTGAGGTCGAGATTCTACGGACGACAATCTTTTTGGTTTGTTCTCCACTTCTCTCTAATTCCAAAGTGTTTGAACGGATTAGCAAATGATTTGAATTGTCAAATGATTTATAAGAAAAACATATTGATTTGTTTTACCTGATTTGAGGTAAATGATTGTGAAATGATTTGCATATGAAAAATTGCATGAGTATTGAAAATGAATTGCTTGTATAAATGTATATCGATATTGTATTTTTCTATGAATGATTTGAACGCCCCTAATAGAATGTGTTAACCGCTAAATTCCAGCTGGCGATAGACGTATACTAATAAGAGTCAAATTAACAAGATTCACGAATGAACATAATGACAAAGGCCACTGACCGTGTTCAAATGGCATAAAGACGGTAGTGTTTACGAATTGATTTTTAATAATCAGTCAGCAGCCCAGCGGGACCGTACTGTGTTATAAAACAATTTTTTTATAGCATCCTGCAGCTCAGCAGGACCATACCGGTAATTCCGTTATCCTATGCACCGAAGGCATATGTTAAATTCGTTTAAGGGCAAATTGAAATGATAAGAAAATTGTGAAATGCATGATTTGTGTTTTGAATGATTTGTTGCATATGAAAGTGCATATTTGGAATGATCAATAAACTGTAAATGAATGTATATGAAATGAATATATGTATCAGACAGACAATATTCAAAAGGTTAAAAATCATTGTTTAGAAAAATTGCAAGATTTGTATTAAATTAAAATGGAAGAGATAACTATATAGAACCACTAAGCATGAAAATGATTAACGCGTTGTTTTTTTCATTGCGCAAATACCGAGAGAACATGTACGAGGACGTAGACCGCAGTGAATCGGAGTCATCGTCAAAGTCACATAGATGATTAAGTAAAGCTCCGTCACATGCATACCTGAAATTATTTGATTCATTTTGTACAAACTCTATTATAAAAATTGAACTTTGATTTTGTTTTGTAAATATTTGGTTATTGAAAACGGCTAATAATGCTGCATTGTATAAAGGTGGGAAATGGATCAAGAAGGCATGAAATGCCATATCGAATGAAAAAGAGTTTTGTGATAAAATGATGGGCCCCCTTTATGTTAAAGTGGTTTTTACGTATATATATTTTCATTGAGTATTTGAAATGTGTTTAGAAAAGTAATTGTATTTGGATTATTTGAAATGATTTGAAAAAGGAAAGAAGAGCGAGGGTCGCGTCCCTTGGTCCAGTTTCGGCCTCTGGGTCGGGTCGGGTACGGCGGCGCGGGCCATCACAACAACACACACCAATTGGCATGAATCTTATCCCTCCCTAATAAAATGTTTTAATTTGTAGTAGAGTCTATCACAAAAAAAGGCAGATAATGTAGTTTTGCTGTCAATGGTGATATCTATAGGTAGTATCCCCAAGGTCTTGGATACTTGTAAGACCCCAAATTATAACTTGACAGTTTTATAACATGTTTTGGGTATAATAAAAGTAAATGTATATTTTTCCGGAATAAAATAAGACTAAAAATAAAATAAGCAAAACCTGAAATTTCTACAAAAGACAAGGGTAAATTGGTCATTTACCAATTTAGGACCCAAGGGTCATAATTTAATAAGAATATATGCTAAAGTGAAAAATAAGACAAGTAAAGATTGCAATTAGATGGAAGATGAAGGACTTAAATGAAAAAATGGAAAAAAAAGGAAAAAATGTAAAAGGCCAAACATGGCCTTATTTTGGAATCAAAATATCTCATTTTTGGTATATGAAGGAGAGCTCCTACGGGTAGGATAAGGGAGAAGAGAAGAGAAGGAGAGGAAGAAGAAGAAGAAGAGAAGAGAAGAAGGAAGAAGGAAGGAGACAAGAGATCAAAGGTATGGATTTGTATGGTTTTCTATGGATTATAGTATGGAACTTGTATGAGATTTGTATGGACTTGTTTGTATGGATTTTTTTTTTTTTTATGGATACTTGTTTGGAGGTATGGAATACCTCTTTGTTTGTGTAGAATCCTTGTTGTTTGGTTGTGGTCCCCAATAGAGGAAAGATTTGTAGAGAAAATGTCGGGTTTTAGTGAGACTGCCTGCTTTTTTTCAACCCATGTTTTTGTTTCGGCCATAACTTGACCATCACTCATCCAAATTGAGTGATTCAAATATTTAGGGAACTAGACTTCTAGGAGAACAAATATTCGTGAAATAAGTATATCTAAATTTGGACTCCATGGACCTTAAAATTCACAAAGTGATGCCTGCTGAGTCAATTCCGACATACGCTGGTTCCGCACGCTTATTGGCCAAGGTTAAGTTTCAGTCATTCAAATTGAGTGATTCAAATTTTTGAGTAAACTAAACTTCTAGGAGAACAAATATTCATGAAATGAGTATATCCAAATTTAGACCCCATTGGACCTGGAAAATCCGTCAAAGTAAGGGACCAATTTGGTCCCTGAAATCTGTCTCAAAAGAGTCCAATGAACTGGAGTAATTCCGGTTGTTTAAATCATAACTTGAGTTATACTTATCCAAATGAGGTGATTTGAATTTCTGTACAAACTAGACATCGAGGAGAATAACTTTCATGAAAAAAGTAGGGTCAAAATTGTAGTCGAAAATGGACTTAGGAGCCGCTAGACTCAAGCAGCAGCACCTATGTAAAACTAAAATCGTATAAAGGTTATATAAATGTATTGTTATATTAAATAATGCATCATACTAATATGATTATGATAACATGTGTTATGAAAGTTAAAGATAATACATATATAATTGTGTTATATGAAAAGTACAAGCGAATGTTTATAAGTAGACAGTTTGAAAATGAATATCTCACAAGTATGCTATTTATATCGCAGTGATTCATGTATATGAGATATCTTTTTCTAATACCTGAAAGATTGTTAAGAAAACATAATAAAAATGATTGCCTGCTTAAGACCGAGTAGTTGGATAAATAGACATGCTTATAGGGATATAGTTGCTACAACATACAGTTTACAGATATCGAGGCCCCGTTTGTCGAGCGACATGTATCCCGTTTGATCATTGGCACGCCTCTGCCGTCATACGCATAGGAGATCATTGTCTCGCATAAAGGATAGTGTACCTTCGGTACATACGCTTATTTCCGTATCTCGGTCGTAAGGTTTTTGTAGGCATGAAACATAAAAGAAAATGATAAGTATATGTAAAACATATGATATGATATAGAGAAGCATGCAACACCGCTTATGCGATGATAAGATATACATAAAGAACAAGAAGAAGTGAAAGATGACATGAAAAGTATATGAAAATATGATAAGAATGAAACATGTTAGCAAAAAGTAGATATGAGAAATGGATAAATATATGTAAATGTTATATTTTCCATAAGTATATGCATGTGAAGTGTGATGATCCGTGCTACGGTCAGTCTATATGTATTTATTCCCACTAAGCTGCAAAGCTTAGCACGAGCATCCGTGTAGGTATAGAAGAGGAAACCGTGAGGACGTGACAATCCACACGCAGCTAAAGGCCACGCATCACTAGGTGCTCAATGGAAGACCTGTCTATTTTGTATATGTGTACTTTGGTTTATTTTGTAAACAATGTAAATATCAGAAATGTCGAACACTTCCATATATGGAGCTCAGTATATATTTTGTAATCCGGTTGCTATAGAATATGATACAAGCAAATGTTTAACATTATATGAATGAACAAACTTAAAGTTTATAAGTTTATAGTAAACAGAAAATGACACCCTCACTAATAATCGCGTGTACCAAGTCAGGGCTACAATACTTCTCCAGTAAAGGCAGACACAACCACCTTTGTTTATATCAAATCATTATTGCTCCTTCCCAAAGCTCTTAGTATCCTCAATGGCATTACATTTACCCTTTGATCCATTATCTATCAATACCTTGGATACCGGTATGCCATTGAGATGGGCTCTTATGTACAAAAGCTTTATGTGCCTCGTCATTTTCACAAAGGGTTTCTCAAGTATCACCTTATGGGGTCTGCATTATTCAGAGGATTCTATGGTGACCCAACCGTGGTCCTTATCTTCCTCTATCGCAAGGTGCTTCATTTCTACCTCTACTAGGTCTTTCTTTGCCTTTTTTAACTTGAAGATAGTTGGCAATATTAAAAAAACAATGGAACAATTTAAAAAAATAGGGATTTCACCTATTAATAAGGCCTCAGAGTCCATTACTTCATCTACACTACCCATTGACTCCATATCCTCAATAGCTTTCCTCCCAAATTTTTTTTTCCACTCTAGGAACCATTCCTTCCTTTAGTTTCTCTAATTCCATAGTCTCTTGTAAGAGTGTTTTATTAGGTATATCAATAAGTTGCCTTTTATTAGCTGCTCTTTACCTCTACATCCTCCTCTTCTGAGTCCTGGACAACCTTTGGGGGAATTTTTTATGTTGTACCACATGCCACCTTTGTCTAGGAGAAACCCTAGGAGGAATGATACACCTCACATGCCTTTTCATCTTTGTAACCCTCTCCATTGAAAAAACAAGTTTGTTTCCCCCATATCTTTTAAAGAAGTGAATTTTCCATAGGAGACATCATTCCGTACCTTGGAGAATTAGGTCCACCTCTTGGAAAAATAGGTTTTATTGGAGGAACATGTCTTTCCCTTGCCTTCTCCCTTGAAGAAATGAAATTGTCTGCAATCTTTTCTCTTGGGGAAAGAACCTACCCTTTGGAGGAGTTAACTTACCCCTTGGGGAAAAGGTTCTGTGTCTTAAGGAACATTCTCTGAACCCGCCTGTATCATTCTCCCTTGGAGCATTGAACCTACCCCAGGGAGGGGTGGGCCTTTCTACTTTCTTTGAGATGAACAAATTCATCTTATGGGGAATTCGTCTTACATTTTGGTGAAATTTTCATTTCCTTGGAGAATTGGTTATACTATTATGTTCCTTGTTGTGTCCCCTTCACTGAATTTATTCTTGATGGATGATCTATACAAACTACAACCCACTTATTTTTCAACCTATCAACACGAACCAGACAATATTTAGGGACCCATACCTTCCTTAGAGAGAGTTTTCCCGCCTTCTTGGATTCTATCAACGCTCTTAGGTCGAAGCTGGTAGTATTGATTGAAGCCATTGGTGGGAAAGGATCTTCATCGATTGCCATAACCTTTTTTTTGTCAAGGAACTTGAGTATCCCTTTGTTGATCATGTCTTGTATGGCATTTCTGAAACTCCAACATGCATTAGTAGCGTGGTTCCATGAATTGCGATACTTACAGTAAGTATTTCCCCTTAGTTCATCCTTGCTGGGGATTTGGTGGTCTTTAGGGAAGGTAATGAATTTTTCTTTCAATAGGAAATCGAATATTTCCTCTGTTTTTGCTACCTCAAAAGTATACTGGACATGTGTACCAACAATTTGTGCCTTCTTCCACAAATCAGGTGTCTTTTCTACCAAAAGAGGACAAGTGAATGTCCCTATAGTAGATAGATATGCCACTGCCACCTCCTAGTTGACCTCTTGATAATAAGTTCCCATGAACTTTTTCTCCCTAACTTTCTTCCTTGAGCAGCTCCTCATATTTTGTCACCTCAGTTGCAAGTTCATAAAAATCTCTAAATTTCATACCTTGGAATTTTTTCCTCAACTCAATGTCTAAACCTCTTTGGGTCATTTTCACGTACTTTGTCTCTGGAAGATGGATCTTACATCTGTTTCTCATCTTCTTGAACCGGGAGATAAACAAATCAATGGTCTTCCCATTTCTTTGAGTCACTCTGGACAATTATGCAATGCACACTTCAGGCTTAGCCTTGAAAAACTGAGTGTGGAGCTGCCTTTCCATTTCTTGCCAACTTCGAATGGAATTCCTTGGCAATGTTGTATACCAAGTCAATGCTGCCCCAAAGAGTTAGGAAACAATCTAAGCTTGAAATGATAGAAATTCTCGTAGTTAGCTAACTCCCCACATTACACAGTGAATCTAACAATATGCTCTAAGTTGGATTAGCCATATTCTCCAGAGAACAAAGAGAAATCAGGGATCCCGTACCCCCTTGGGTAGGGGTTCTCCCTATCTATCATTTTTGGATAAGGTTTATAGAACTCCGGGTGGTTAATTTGCCAAAGGTCGGGTCCATATAACTCCTACACCACCTTTCTGATTGCTCATAAATCTAGTATTGGGGGCTGGTTGCCCAAAAGGCTGTTGAGGATCTTGTTAAGGAACTTCTTGAACTTGTTGTCCCCTGTTGCCATTCACTTATGCAAGTGGCTGCATGATGCCTATTGAGCCTCCATTGAAAGAAAAGCCCCCTTCATATGCTCCAGGTTGTGTAATTGGATTGGTTTGAGCAAAAATCCTTTGAGGGGTTGTGGCTCTGGCTGCATTAGGTCTTTCCCTTGCTACGTTCTCGAGAGTACCACCCTCTCTCATATAGGGCTGTTGGATGGATTCCCTTGCTGTCGTACTAGAGAATTCATCAGGTTTTCTATTGTTCCACCAAGGCTGGAACTCTTCCTTCATGTGCTGTTTCGACAACATCAGATCCTGAGTCCGAAGACTCTACAGTTGTCTTACTCCTTGATTTTGATGGCATTCTTTAGCAAAAATGGGTCTCACTGTGGAATATGCACAACTATATAAAATAAATGTTTGGATTTTCACAAAGATGTGTCCTATCGAGTGTGCCAAAAATATGTTCGGTGGATTTTATTGTGGAATTCACCATAACATACAAAAAGCATGGGAATTGGTGAATGCTTGGGCGTGCCAGGAAATTATAGTATTTTCAAATTGAAAATATGCCTAAATCTAATTTCTACTCAAACGACAAATGGATCCCCTAGTTTCCTTGACAATTCCTAGATTCTAAGCAAAAAAAACCTTGAAAATTAGATTGCATAGACTGTCTTGAAAGCTAAGAGAAAAATTGAATGGACTAGTTTGAAAAATAGGATTTTTCATTATAAAATTAGACTAAAAATCAAATGCTGAAGCAAGAAAGCTTTGAATTGACAAAATACTTGGAAAGAACATATAAAACTAAGCTAGGAATAAAAATGCTGCTGAAATTATAGAAGAACAAGAGAAATGATGAAATGCTTTTGCATTGGTTTTGAGTCTTTGAAAGTTGGTCCTTTTCTCTGATCCTTTGATTCCCTTTTATAGGCCTTTATGAGTAATTGCTCCAACCCATTTTCTCCACTAACTGTCCATGTCTCCACTAGAGTCTCGTTCCCGAAGTAATTTTCCCCACTTTCAATAACTGCTCATGTCCTCTGCCATGTCATGACTTGGAGAAAAAGTCTCATCCACCTTTGACTTTTGAGACAAAGTCTCAATATTCTTTTGTTGGAAGCTTTGAAAATTTTAAAAATTTCATAAATGTCCTTGGACCTTTTCATGAGCTGATTATCATGGGCTTAGGATTTTTTGAATTGGGTTGGGCTTGTACGGTTTGGGCTTAGCTTATCTATTCGGCCCATTCCATTACCCTTTGGGCCTAAAAATTTATTTTTAGTGTCAACAATTGCCTTCTGCATACAATATGGCCCATGGGCCATGTTTGTATGTATTAAAGCTTTTTATATGTCAAAAAGGCTTATTTTCTCTTGTTCTTCTCATTCTCATCATGAGGTCCAAAGTGCGACTTACCCCTTTGGATGTGGATTATCAACGGAAAGAACGAGCCAAAATTCGAGCTCGATGGAGGGATTGAAGAAGCCTAGAGTTATACCTCGAGCAAAGCATCCCGCCAATTTTTCTTTTAAACTTGCAGTTATTGATCTCCTTTATTCTTAACAACCGATTCCTTCTACATCAAAAGACTCTTATTTGGGATTTGAAAGGTTCCTAGGAAAAAATCCTTTTGATTAATGTACCAACCCTTCCACATTTTCCTATTTTTTTCATATCTCAACCCTATTCTTGGCCGAAAATCCCTGCTATAGTTTATGTTCTTTGTCGCCATCACTGTTGGAGCTAAAGTCGCCAAGACTGTCGCTAACGACGTCACTGAGACTGTTGTCAGCTTTACTAAAGTCATCTGTTGCAGCCGCCGCCGCAGCTCCCTTTTCCTCCGCAAGTTTTGATTTTTCAGCCATCTTCCACAACTTGAACCCACCTCTTGCACTGGTGAGTAGATCCTTCCCTTTTTGACTAAGTTATTTGCAGTGAATGTTCCATATGACTTCTAATGGGTTATTAAAAGATTCATCCTCAATGAGGAGAAATCGCATAATCCAAGAGAGTATTCCCAAGATCTCCAAGAACTAGAAAAATTTTCAGTTTTTAGAACTTCAAATTCTTCGTTCTTCAACGAAAAAGTCTTTAAACATCAAGAAAAAAAAATCATTTTTCAGTTTTTAGAACATCAAATCCTCGTTCTTCACTGAAAAAATATTTAGAAATTAGGAAAAAAAAAATCATTTTTCGGTTTTCAGAACTTCAATCCTTCGTTCTCCAACGAAAAAGTCTTTAAACATCAAGAAAAAAAAAATCAATTTTCAATTTTTAGAACTTCAAATCCTTCGTTCTTCAACAAAAAAGTCTTTAAACATAAAAAATCAAGAAAGAGTTTGGTTCTTACATAAACTTTTCTCCTTTGTATGCAGATTTTAGTCTCTTTTCCTTTACTCGATATTGTCTCGTCTACTAGCGGAAGCATCACAAAGGTAACTCCTCAACTTTACCATTTGATGGACCTTGCCTTGGGGAATCTAAGTTGGGTCATGCCTACCTAGTACTCTTAAGTGATTTTCTCATATACCTTCCCAACATAAGATTGAAAGGCTCCAAGGTTACCATGACAATAACCGCCATTTGAAAATTTCGAAAGTCTTTCATAAAAAAGAACTCATTCTGTCAATCTCTTTCAACAGTCCATACGCTTGATTTCTTTTTATTCCTCCCTATGCAAGTTCTACTCCATTTCCTGACATGGATGGGCAATCTTCCTCAAGGTAAGGGCATTTCTTTACTATTTCTCCACCCATTTCATTTTTCTCTCTTATCCTTGGTTCAATGATACTCTTTTCTTGTATTCTAGTGCACTGTCATTTCTTCCTCGTTAGAGTTTGGGATTGTTCATGCAGTTGGAGATGTGGCTATTCCCGCCCTGCCCTTTCCTTTTCCTCTAATGCCACCATCAGAGATGCTTATTGGGAAAGAACTACGACCTATGGTTATACCGGCCAAATCATGGCATAGGGCATTTGATATTACCCACACTAGCTCGTCCCTTTTATATCTTGCCATCATACTTTTAGGTATGCTAAATAATTTTACATTTTTTTGATTAGATGACTACTGGCCAACCTTCCTTGATTGCTATGTTTGGAACTCACTGACATTTGCACAGATGCATTACTTTATGGTTTGGGCTTGGTATATCTATTCGGTCCATTCCACTACCTTTTGGGTCGAAAAAATTATTTTTAGTTTCAACAGGTTTTTTTTGTCTTAAAATTTTATTGCTCTTCACTCGTCAAGGATGTTGGTTTTAAAATATATTACTCTCTTAATGGAGAGAGATTGTGGTTTAAGACAAATCTGAAGCTTTGCAAGATTTGGCTTGACATGGGTGAATTTGTGCAAATGACTAATGTACTTTGTTGTCTTTGTTTGGTTAGACAATGCATTCCTGATTTGTTCCCATGTAGCCTTATATGTATGTGTATATATATATATATATATGTAAAACATATTAAAGTGGTAATTTTAGGAGTTTTAAAAATTATTGTTATATTTGATATTTAGATCATAATTTTCATAATAAACCCATTTTGCTTCTTACAACTGTATATATCAAAGCCTAAAATGAGGAACCACTACTTCATTCTCTTTCTTGTCCTTTCAGCTTTGGAAGATATATACTATTGATATGTATATTATTGTCGTTCTAAATTTATTTTGGAGGTCACTAGCTAGATTTTTTTTATTATCATTCATCATCATCTTGTGGGTAAGATCCTATCCGGCAATTTATGAACCAGAAAATGTTTTGTAGAAAAATTTGCATATGAATTATTGCAATTTGCATATATTCTGTCCGGTTTGAACTCTCTTACTTAGTGATTTTGGGATCATTTCTTTGATATGGCTTCAAATCCAGATTTTTTATTTTACAATCTCCACAGGAAACTTGCTTTTTTTTTTTTTGTAAACAACACTAATGGCAAGAAAGACAACTGACATAATGTATATATATATATTCTTTATTTCTTATTCTATCCATTTAAAAAAATATAAAATTATTGTTTTTCCCTTATAGGTATGCTAAAAGATCTATAAAGTGTTGAAGTCCTCCAAATTTACCTTCTTCTAAGAAAAATTGTAATGCCAATAAAACATGGTAGCGAAGAAATTAGTCTAGTCCATTGCTCTTGCCCCACATGGTGGGAAATAAAATGATTGCGCCTTTTTTGTTCTTTGTCTAGATGTGTCCGTTTGAAACCAATAATTGATCAGATTGATCTTTGAAAAATGGAGAATATGCTAAATAAAAGTTCAAAGGAACAAAATAGAATATTCAAAAAACATTTATGGTGCTCTTTGTTGCTTACCTTAATGGCAAAAATATAAGTATACATTTGTGTTATCTTCCACTTCGTTCTTCCCAAAAAAATTGCCTTGGAAATTTATGATCAATGTTGGTTCTTAGATTTAGCAGCTAGATGTAAGCTACTTAATAGCCATTGAGAATGTTCTTTCCATTCTAATTGTAATATAATTTATAAGGTTCCAATTCAAGCAACTTGTGAGAGGAAATAAATTAATTTAGGCCCCGTTTGGTGGAGAGCGTTTTGTACCAAAATTAGAGGATTGGACCCATTTTAGAGGATTGACTACTCAAAACCTCTAATGTTGCTATTTGGTGAAGAGAGGAATTGAATAGTGGATTGGGCTTAATCTGCTAATTAAAAAAATGCTATCGGGAGTAGCATATATGGGGTTGAAAAGACAAGTTTGTCCCAAAGTTGTCAATAATTACCGTCTTTACCCTAAGGTTCTCACAAAACCCTACGAGAGTTCATTAGCCAATTGCCTAATTTTCAATAATTAATATCTAATTACTATGAAGAAATTGACATTATTAAGTTAATGTATTTTATTTATCACTAATTTACATAAAAAAATTTGTTCACAACTCTATTGATAAACTAATAGTAATATTTATCTATTTGCACAAGGTTAATATTTTTGTAAATTAGCAACTCAAGAAATTTGTATATTTTAAAATTTTAAAATTTTAAAATGACTAATCGTTTTTTCTTTGTAAATGATGTTTTAATTCTTCAATATGAGTATACCTTATTTCCAATAAACTCATCTTATAAATTTAAATTATTAACAAAAAAAATACCCAATAATAAATTGTGTTAATATTCTTATTGGTCATTTTACATAATTAAGTAGTTATCAGCTAAATTTTACCAAACACATTTGTACAAACAGCCAATAGAATCAACTGCTAAAATCAGATAGCTACAAACAGCTAAGCTATCAACTAACAACAAACAACTAAGCTATCAACTATCCGTTAGTTTCCAAATAGGGCCTTAGTAATTAGGTTATGGTAATGAACATTTACACTTTACATTCACATGTAATTATCTATTTTTATTAAATGATGATTCATGATAACATCAAACTCCATCTAAGTAACAAATCTAATTATTCATTGTACTAACTTTATTTCTACATTTAAATAGGAAAAGAAGTCCTCATGTGGTGGCTTTGATGGACTTAACGCACTCTCCCACATGAAAATCCTCCACCACTCACTAATTGAAGAATATTTTGTATTTCTACTAATAGAATCTATGATAATTTGTTGGAAATGTATGCAAATGTAATTTTGAATCAAATGATATATAGATAGTTTTTTTTTTCATTATCCATATCACTTTGATATAGTTTTTGCTTATGTATATGATTTTCGTATTATATGCAAATTTTTAGTAACTATGAAATGTTATGTTAGGATTTACAACGAATGAAATTGATGCAAATGTGATTTTTATAGTAAGAAAGGTAATGACACTTGTAAAGAGTGTCAAGGTTCTAACACAAGAAAATATAAAAGTCAATGACACTCGTAAATCAAAGTAAAGATATTAGGTTGACAAATTATGACGCTTCAAATGATATCAATGTTTTGATTCACAAATATGACGCTCGTAACAAACGTCAATGTATCTAAATTTATATAATGTACGTTTCATACCATGGCAATATCGTGAAAGCATCACATCATGACCTTCCGTATGACACATTAACCGTATCATTGATCAGCTTTTTCCTTGTTGTGCTAGTGTTCAATGAGTTCTCCATAGACAATTATTCCACAACATCAACACACATTCAAAGGGAGGCCTAATGCCACCTTAGTCCACTAATGCAATGTTATGGCTGTAGGAATATTTGTGTGCTAGTGTTTAGTGAGTTCTCAACAACAATTCAAGTTTATTTGTGGAACTAATAAATATCTCAAGAGCACACCCGAAGTGTCCTCCTTCCACCAAGAAAAACGGTAGGCCAGTGGCCACCTAGCAACGATTGGAAAGGGATCAAACTAGCCTTAGGACAATCATTTATCATCATAGGCTATAGAATACAAAAGCACTAGAGGATATAGTACAAAGAAGAGTGTGTAGAATGAAAGTTTTACAATTGGAAAATGATAAACAAATGGCTACAAAGTTCTCAAGTCAAAGTACTACTACATGATGTGATTGTTCATAAGAGTAAATGAAAAGTCATATCATGGAAAAGTCAAAAGAGCATAGAGAATCCCGGTAGCCAAGGAAATGCTGGCAAGAGACATCAATTTGGTCTAGTTTTGAAGCTAACCTTGTTGCCTCTTCGTGTCTGGAAGCTAAAAATTTTCCTAAGGACATGGTCGTTTGTTGATGCTCAAGCCTTTGAGCCTTTATGGTTTCACCTTGTTCCACCAAAGAAGCTAGCTTAGCATTCTCCATCTCCAGTCCTTTAGTCAACATCATGATATGCTCTTTGTGAGCACTATACTCAATGCCTAGCTCACTCAATCTCTGGGTGGCTTGTTTCTTGGCAAGTAGAGAATGATCAAATTCCATTTTTTCTCCTTTAATGCATCCAATCTGGAGATAATTTTTGCATTAGATTTTATAGCACAATCCATGGAGGAGAAAATAGAAGAGGTTTGAGTTAAGGCATCAGAGATAAATGACTTGCCCAAGCATCTGAGAAGCTGATTCTAACACTGCCAAAGCTACATAAAAATAATTCTTTTGGCTCGAGGATAAGGAAAGCAAGTCCAAGCTAAGAAATGGCTCACAATAGAATGAGTACAACCACATCTGAGTAATTGGAGGGACACATCAAAGATTGGAGGGTAGGAGTGGTTTGGTCCAAAAAAGACAAGTCTAAGGGGATGTTTATCTCCGCCTTTACTTGAAAAGTTGACTGAGATGAAGCATGAAGAAATGAAAAGCGTAAGATGTATGAAGATGGAAATGTGAAAAAGAAAGAGAAAAGAAGGAGAACAAACTAGAGGTAGAGAGAGAAGAGGTTGAGGAGTATATTCATGCTGGCCTTCCCTAAAGGTTATGGTCCTCTCATCTAAAGAGTCTTTTGTCATATCTGAGCCAAGTGGATTGCTGGTATCTTTGGAATCCTTGGAGCATTTTTTTCTTCCAATATTTTCTTCACTTGAGGTCTCTTCTTCAAAGGTCGACTCGTGTTCATGACTACTCTCAGACTGATTTCCCATTTCCTCAATTTCAATGGGATTATTAGAAGTATTGGAGAATTTGAGGTGATGAGCCATTCGGTGAGGAACATCATGGATTTTCACAATCTCAAAGAGCTTGGGCTTCTTAGACTGACTATGGAGGCTATATTTTTCTCTTTGGCCACCTTGAGTTTCCTAGTAGGCTGACTGGAAGGAGAAGGTAATTCTGTAGGTAAAAGTGAAGATCATTAAAAGCTTAAAATAAAGCTGTGCAAGTGTAGAAAAACAACTCTTTTAAGGGGCGAGCAAGAACCAAGCAGCTCATCAAATCTGGTTGTTTATTAAGAAGAGAAAGATTAGGATTTTGACAAAGAAATAGTCCTAATAGAATAAGGAGTTTGATACTCCTTAACTAGTTTTTGTACAAACTCCAAATTTGGCCGATAGAAGGCAAGGGAGGTAAAATTGGGATAAATTGCTGAAAATCAAATTGGGGGACCCATAGACAAAGGAGATATGGCCATAGACTAGTTGAAGATGCAGACAATGAAGTAGAAAAGGAAAAGAAATCTCCGGATATAAGTACTCTATAAGTGGTACTAGTAAGGCCAGGGAACTCCTAAAATCATGCAAGAATGGCCGAGGAAAAGTCAAAGTCTGTTTCCAAACTGAAATATGGATAGAATCACGTTTCAAGAACAAGTGCAGTAGTACTCGATCTGCCAATCCTAAGAAAAAGGACATTAGATTATCAGATGGCATGGTACGTAGAGATTGAATTGCATGTAACACTAAAGTCTTGAAGGAGGTTGGGTCTTGGATTGAAAGTTCTAGAAAATATGCAAATAACCACATCTACACAAACCATAAAGCACCACTAACTCGATGGAAAGGCTTATCAGACATATATTTGCTCATGGCTTGATAAACTGAGGTCAATAGTATAGTGCCTAATGCATATGGCCTACCAAGGGCTAATGATTTCACTAAGGGAAGATATTCCATGGCTGGTTTTCCATAGTTGGGGAAAAATACATACCTGCACAAAAGTAACCACAAAAACTCAACATGCTTAGCAGTGGAGGGAGTCCTAGTAGCGTCATGCCATTTTCAGATGGTGGAGGAGTACGAAGTCTGAGTGGTAGAAAAAACCTTAATAGCTGAGAGGATGAATCCTGAACATCAAGTAGACACATCACATTATCACCTTTGATAGGCAAGCCCGTAAGAATGGTAATATCCCTCAAGGTTAGGGAAACATTGTAACACCCCAAAATGTACCATGGCAGTTTTCGACATATTTCGGGTATTTTGTAAGCATAATTTGAATGTTTCATAAGTTAAATGCGAAACATGGAAACGAGAGACCCGGAAATTTTACAAGTTATAAGGACAAAAGTGTAATTGTAAAAGGGGCTTAAAAGTCATACTTGATAAGACTATAGGCTAAAGTATAAATAATAGGAATTGTAGTGTGACGAATGGAAGTTGGAGGATAAAAAAGCAAATAAAGAAACTTAACCCAAAATGGGGTTTTGAGAGCCACAAACAAGGCTCAAGAGATTTTTTGATTTAAAGACCAAATTGGCCTCATTTCTGGGAGGAGAGCTCAAAACGGATGGGAGAAGGAGAGAAGAAGAGGAAGAGGAAGAGAAGAAGAAGAGAAGAAAAGAGGAAAGGAAGGCCAAAAAGGTATGGAAACTAACCTTGATTATGGATTCTATGAGATTTGGTATGGATCTTGATGTATTGAAATTAGGGTTGGTAAAACTCTAAAAGGCACAAGATGATTATAAAATCCTCCTTTTAGGTTGGATTCATGGTTAATTGAGAGTAATTGAGTTAGGGTTTAGAATAAACCCTAACTAATTATCATGTTTGGTTTGTGTATGGTTATGACCCATATTAGAATGGTTTCGGGGAGAAATTATGGAAAAGTTTTGAAGAAAGATATGCAATGAAAGATGAATTGAGTAAAATTCAGGACACAAGATGAAGTCGAGTGGTTTTGACGTGTTTATGGAGTATCGGGTTGATTCGGGGTATCAACATATGGAAAATATAAAAATATACATTATGGGTAATTTTTGCAGACATAAAAATTGGTACACCCTGAACATGTACCACAAATTTGGTTTCTAGTCACTTTGTCAATATGTACTCTGCAGACAGCCGAGGTGGGCTCCCGGTACAGTGTACCATTATGTTTTCCTATTCTCGACCTGGGCCGATTTTAGCCATAATCCTGTCGGCTTGGCCCTGATTTAAGCATTCAAGTGGCTAATTAAAATAGACTTAAATGAAAACCAAACATCCTCAAATAGGCATCTTCAAATTACAACTCTAAGTGGCCCAGAAATCCACTCCAAGTGAGGCTATGTGCAAGCCACCCCGTGATCGCTTTTTGAATCACGTAGTCCGGATTGTTTCGACGATCTTGAGTTCCTGTCTTTATTTGGTGACTGAATGAGAAACCTAGCACCTTAGCTTTAAAGGAGTACAAAGAACCAGTGTTAACTATGGAGACAAGGCACTGGAAATGAATATTTCAAACTCGTTCCTGCAAAAATCGCAATCTCGACTAGTTGGTATGAAAATGCCATAACTGAGTTTTGATGATCCGATTGAATGATTCCACTTCTAAGTAAAGTTGATTCATGTGAGGAACAAGAATATATGAATGGTGTGTGAATAATGCAGGTCTCCCTCAGAGGCATAAGTATACAAATGCCATATGTAAGAGGCATGAAATAAGGAAAGTATAGGAAATGCACATGTATAAATATGTTTATGAAACATGAATTTGATGTGAAACATGAAACGAATTGAAATATGAACATGAACCTCGAACATGAAAAGGGCAATATGTCATAAAACATAATGTGGCTAAGAAGGCCCTACTATAAGATAGTAAGGTACCGAACTAAAATAATCAGAAATTGCCTAAGACCAAAGGTTGAATGACATGGCACCTATGCTACGTGCTGTGCACGTATAGTACTTCTCGATAATTCTCCATTAGTGCGACGACACTCGATCGTGCTTCTAAGACATTAGTACTTCTAGCACTGACAGTACTTCAGACTTCTCCGACAAGGCGACGACACTTAATCGTGTTCAAAGATACTAGTACTTCCTAAGACTCTAATTATGCGACGGTCATTCCTCCGATCGTGCCTCACTACTAGCAATTTCCCTGGGCACTCTCCGCATTAGGCGCGACGACATCCTCCGTCTCGCTGCTTCGACACTCCCCGCTTCAGGCACTGGCACCCCTACATCGCACCGTAATCTTCGAATACTTATTGTGCTGTGTCCTACTCATTCCGTATTGCTGGTCTAGGAAATCCAACAGTTATATGATAAGATTATGAATAATGAATAAGAATAAAGAAATGAATATGGTAAAGATCTGAATGTACCTACGGCACCTCTCAGATATGTTCTCGTAGTACCCCATCAAAATTCTCCGTATTTGCTCCGCAGTACCGCGGGTACTCCAGGCATGAAATCTCTCGTAGTTCCTACGTACTTCTATATCGGTAATATAAGTACAAGTCTCCTCAGAATATAAGTATAAGTCCAAAGATTACTTATGGGCAATTCCGTATAATGAATATGTGTAGTACCTACTCAGTACTTTTTGCACAAGTATAAGCCCGAACACAAGAATAAGATCCGATATACAAGAATAAATATAGTGTCTCCGTGGGTACCCACGTGGTACCTCTATATCCGACACTTTATGTAAGACCTATGGGCACCCCCATATAAGCTCTGGATAAGGATAAACTCAGTAGTACCTGTGAGTACCCCCGTATACGTATAAGTCAGTAGTACCTACGGGTACTTTTAATTAATTATAAGTTTGATATAAGTATAAGTACGTATCTTTTGGGACATTTGAATAAGTAGTACTTATGAGTACTTCCGTATAAGAATAAGTTCCGCAATACCAAGATATGCCCGTAATATCTCAGAGTACCCCACGAGTACTCCGAACAAGTGTAAACCCGCCGTATAAGCATAAGCTCGTAGCTCTATGGGAGATCCGACAGTATGAGATAGATAGGAGCATGAGTACGTGATGGCAATTCTCCTCCTGAACTGAGATAGATATAAGTACCATCACGTGTATAAGTATATTTGAATAAGCATAGCTCAGATAAGCATAAGCTCCGAGTCTTCTATGGGAGATCCTCAACAAGTATGAGGAGGATGAGTGCTGAGTACGTGAGAAGTACCTCCGTCTAAGTATAAGTATAAGTATAAGTTCAGCACCGTATACGAGGAATCTGAATAAGTATGTGTCCCACTGAGATAAGAGAATATATGTCCTACTAGAGATAAGTATCGCATGTGCCTTACTGAGATAAGTATAAATATGTCCTACTGAGATAGAATAAGAATAAGTCTACCATGTCTTTTACAAATTGAGTAAGTATAAGGATGTTATAAGTATAAGTTTCGAATAAGAATAAGTCTATTATAAGTATATGATCCGAAAGCTATAAGTATAAGTTCCGAATAAGAATAAATCTGCTATAAGTGTAAGTTCTGAGCAAGTATAAGATAAGAAGTACCAGTATAAGCTTTGTAGTAAGTACGGGTAATGTTGTGTAACCCGATGGGAGATCCGACAAGTATATGTTTGTTATGTTTAAGTAATTGTAGTTCATTATATGAATGCATGAAAATTTTGATATTTGTTATTGTTTTATGCTTTAAAATGTGTATATGCATAAGACATATGTTTCCCACTAAGCTGCAAAGCTTAGCACCTAAGCCAATCCGTAGTACGCCAAGAGAAGACGGTCCACATCTTCCGCATACAGCTGGGCCAGCACACTAGTAGGGGTTCACTACATGTAGGTTCCGTGCTCTGATTTGTAATTGTAAAAGTACAGTTTTGTATTTGTAAATGGGACTCAGTATATATGTATATGATGTTTTGATTCTGTATAAATATAAAAAAAAAAATCAATCAGGTAAAGAGTCCCAAAGATATGGTTTCGGCACCTAAACCGGTTCGGATTCACAATCGGCTCCACCGGGAACTCCAGGTGTGATGTCATGACCCGAGGAAGCAAAAAAGAATTATTACTCTTGAACCAAAATTTCAATACCACACGCATCAATTCCACATCAAGAGAGGTGTTTATAGTGGTAAGACCAATAAACTGCTCAATCCCTAAAGATGCCCAATGTCCTTTAAAATGTGAAGATAACTTAGTAACTATGCCACCCATCCATCTGAAGCCCTTGGCCATGACTTAGCCGGGTTCACCATAGGCCGTAGTTTCTTCCCAAGAAGTAATTCCATTGCCGAGTCCAATGGAAAAGGAAAATGAGGTGGAAAAGTAGACACTTCTCCAATGGAATGTGCAATATCCGTCCTAAGCAAAGGAGGAAGAGAAATGGTATTGCAAAGCAAAAAGTTATATCATAGCTAGTACATGTCAAGGGAAGATGAGCACAAGCAAAGAATTGGATTACCTTGATGAACATGTGATCGAGTTGGAAGCCATGGGACGAACACAAGAAATTCATGGGGAAAATGAATCCAAAGAAAATTTACAGCTATGCTACATGACAAAATCATTGAATCTCGAGCTATAAAGTCGGAAAACATTCAAGAGCTATACATATGGTGGATGTAAGGTAAAAAGTCCATCTGACAGGCGCTTAGAGAATTACCTTTAAGTTGTCTCCGTCGGTAGATAAATTGAAAATCTTTAACACTGTACGAGCTATAGTCGCCAAAGAAAAATTCAAGTTCAACAGGGTGAAAGGTTACTCAACCTATTTCGAAATCATTTTCAAAAGGGTTATTGGAAATCATTGTCGAAAATTTCAATCTGCATTCAAGAAAAATTTTGAAATAGCCAAGTGGCATCAAAGGAATTTTTTTCAAGAGCCCAATCAAGATTATTTCCAAAATCTGCACTTAAGGAAATCTTCGAAATGGCCAAACAAAATTTTCGAAAACTGCATCAGAATTTTTGCTTATTCAAGAAGAAAATTGCAATCAAGAACCGTTATCGAAAGGAAAAAACCGAGAAGATAGTTATAGAAGATTTTTCGATTTTAAGGGAATAATTGCATCAATATAAGTACTTACCAAGATGAGCGCCGATGAGATTCGGACCTCTAGCCGTGTCGTCGTCGACGAGGCAAGCGAGAAGAACGAAGTCAATTGAACCTCCACAAGCGTCGGTTGTAGAACCAACAGCGTTGTCGACTTGAAGAGGACCAACAGAATCATCAGTGGGAGGAGAAGCAGTGGCGTCATTGGCTCGAAGAGGACTAGTGGTGTCATTCACTAAAGAGGACCAAATGAGTTGCCTGGGCTGAGGAGAAGCAGCGGGTATCATAGTCGAATAGTATCTAAGTGGTGGTGGAGAAGTTTTCTCACGACGTCAGTTCGCATGGTGGCAATCTGAGACTGTAGGAAGAACATCCTCAAGAAGCCGGTGGTGGCGGATTGGCGTACTCAGAAACTATATTTATAGTTGTTCTAGCGACGACGCTCTAATGAACCCAACGACGCAATCATTGACGTGAAGAGGAAATGGCAATATCAAGCTGGCGACACAAGGAAAAAGAAAGGCGACAATCCAAGGAGGAGCAGTGGTCGGATGGAGAGAAGAAGGAATGGAAGGGGTAGAATGGTCCCTTTCTCTAGACCAAAAGGAGATGTCTTGGCAAGTAAAAATAGAATTTTTCTTCGAAATAAAGAAAAACGGTGACTCTTGGGCGTTGGAAGAAGAAGAATAAGGCATTTCTTCTTCTTGTGTGATATTTTTCGGTGGAGGTGGGATGAAGGTTGGAGGTTTGAAACTGAAGGTGACAAGAATTTTCTCTTGTGGAATCAACCCTTGCCTTCTCATTCGATCCAACCTGGCTCTTTCTTATCCTTGGAACTCCAAATCATGTGTTGAGAACTGGACTTTAGGTATCATATTAGGAGATGGGCCCAAGAAAAATATTTTTGAAGCTTTTATACATACAATATAACCCTGTAATGTATGAGGGGGGCAATTGTTTATACCCAAAATAAATTTGGTCTAGCCCAATGTAGATGACGAAAGACTTGATTCTTTGTATATATAAAAAAGTATATTACATGTACAAGACGAAGGCTTATATAAGCTAAGCTATACAAATCTTAAAATGGAAAATATACAATTGTCATATATAATAATTTAACACCCCCTTAAACTCATGTTGGTTTAAGAGAAACCATTTTGAGTTTGGAAGCTAAAGCTTGAAAAGTTCCTGGAGGAAGGGGTTTGGTGAAGATATTAGCTAATTGATCTTGAGAGGAAACATACCGAAGTGTGAGTGTACCCTGAAGCAGATGATGACGAATGAAGTGACAATCAATCAAAATATGTTTAGTACGTTCATGGAGGACATAATTATGAGCAATTTGAATAGCACTTCGATTATCCCAGTGAAGTTTAGTTGCAGTGGAACAATCAACACTAAGATCCCGCAAAGAACCAACATAACCAATCAAGCTTTCTACCGTAGTAGCCGCCAATGCTCATTCGCTTCAAGACCTGAACGAAGCAACGACCGTTTGCTTTCGCTTTCCAAGAGATAAGAGAATCACCCAAAAGAAAACAATATCCTGTAGTAGATCGACGATCAGTGGGATCACCTGTCCAATCCGCATCTGAAGGAATGGGAAGAAAAATGAAGACCATCAAATATGGTGCCTTTCAGATATCGAAGAATCCTAAGAACAACAACATAATGAGGATTTAGGGGCAGCCATAAACTGACTGACTACATGAACTGCATAGGAAATATTAGGGCAAGTAATAGTGAGATAAATTAGACTCCCAACAAACTGTCTATAGAGAGTAGCATCAGGTAGTGATTCGCCAACTTGAGAATTGAGGCGAAAGTTATGCTCAATAGGTGTGTCAACTATCTTGCTATCAATGATACTGGCTCGAGAAATCAAATCGGAAGTATACTTGGCCTGAGTAAGATAATAACTATATGTAGAAGAAGAAACTTCTAGACCAAGAAAGTAATTAAGAGGGCCGAGATCTTTCAATTCAAATTGACGACCAAGAAAGTGCTTTAGATCCTGAATACCCTGCATATCATCACTTGTAATAATCATATCATCGACATACAAGGGTAGAATAGTAATACCATGATTAGACCGTCTCAGAAAAAGAGATGTATCAAAAGAACTGCCTTGAAAAACCATGCTAAGAGATAGTAGAACTAAACTTTGCAAACCATGCTCGAGGAGCTTGTTTAAGACCACAAAGCCAAATTGTAGTTGACGACTGCGGAGGGAACCCCTGAGGGTGAGAATAACCGTGAGGAAAGCCTATAGACTTCCTCTAAGAGTTCACCATTAAGGAAAGCATTTTTGACATCCATCTGAAAGAGCGGCCATTTGCGAGCCGGAGAAATGGAAATAAGAGTCCTGACAAAAGGAAGTCGAGGCATTGGACCAAAAGTCTCCTCATAATCAATCCCACACTCTTGAGTAAAACCCCGGCAACAAAGCGAGCCTGTAGCGATCAACAGTGCCATCCGACCAAGTCTTGATCTTATAAACCCATTTACAACCGATAGCAGATTTTCCAGAGGGAAGATTAACTAGATCCCATGTTCCAGTCTTATGTAGTGCATCCAACTCTTCTTTCATAGCTTGCTGGCATAAAGGGTTAAAGGAAGCCTCACGAAAAGTCCGAGGTTCCTAGAGAGAGGCAAGAGCAGAAAAGCAATGGAAGTCATGAAGGCGAGAAGGAAGAGTAGTTACCCGATGGGAACGACGAAGTGCATGAGAGTCAGAAGGACCGACAGGATCCATAGCCGAGAGTATCAACGTGGCACGCCCAATGATCAAAAGGGAGGTCATCGGATGCATGAGAAGGGGCATCATAAATAAAAAGGGGAAACTTAGATACCAAGGGAGGATGCTCAGATATAGAAGTAGGAGACTCCTCAAGAAAAACGTCAGGGAGAGGATCTGATAAAGGAAATAGGTGAAACAAGAACATGAGGTAGTTGGTAAAACATTTTGTGTTCTCAAAAGACCACATGTTGAGAAACACGAAGACCTTTGCTAATGGAATCATAACACCAATAACCTTTTTGACCAATTCCATACCTAAGAAAGCAACACAAACAAGAAAGAGACTAAAGTTTGTTTATTTCATGATCTTGAAGAAGAACAAAACAGACACATCCAAAGATAAGTAAGTCATAGGAGGGAGAAGAACCAAACAACTGATCATAAAGAGTTTGATTATGAACAATGGGAGAAGGACACCGATTGATGGTGTAAACAGCAGTAAGAGCAACTTCCCCCCAAAAATGAGAAGGAGTAGAAGCGACAATAGTAGTAGCACGAACAACATCAAGAATATGATCGGCTCTGCTCACCGCCATTTTGTCGAGAAGTGCCAACACAAGAGGAACGAGGAACAATACCAAATTGATGTAATAGAAGTAAATCTGGGCGGCTTTATATTCTTAGGCATTATCAGATCTGAAAACTTTGATAGGTTTAGAAGACTGTGTTTCAATCATTTTGGTAAAGTCACGATATATTTGATAAAGTTCAGAACGATTTTTGAAGAGATAAATCCAAGTATATAGGGAAAAATCATCCACAAAAGGACAGCGAGCATAAGAAACACTGTTATTAAATGGTAAATCAGTTTGTTTTCCAAATTGACAAGGCATACAATCAAAACTCTTATTTGAAACTGATCTTAACAAACCCCTAGAAACTAGTTGTTTAACCCTAGAGATAGATGCATGACTAAGGCGAGAATGTCATAAAGCAAGAGAAGAGGTGCTCTGTCTTGAGACGGCAGAAGCAGAGAGACAAGAGGATGGTAGATGAAGAAAGATGAGCTCAAACAACCTTCCGACCTTACGAGTGGTCCCAACAATCTGTCCCGTCTGAGAATCCTACACAACCACACCAATAAAAGAAAAGGTTAAAGAAAAACCAAATTCAGTGAGTTGCCAAATAGATAGAAGATTATGAGTGAGTTAGGGAATCTGATAAACATTGGAAACAGATAAGGCTGGTGTAGAGACATTACCAAGATGAGAGATATGCATAGGAGAACCATTTTCAATATATATAGTAGGGAGAGAAGTGGAAATGTGTGAAGAGACAACATCAGGAGAAGAATTCATATGATTACAACAAGCAGAATCAAGAAGCCATGTAGGAGAAGTACTTGATATCGTAGAAAGAGCAGTGTTGGATGCACTGGAAGATGGAAGATGAACCTGATTAACTATATCCTGTAGATATGCCATAGAGAGAGATGAGGCAGGACCAAACTTGGAATGAGATTCCATAGCTGATAATTCAGACTAAGTCAAGGCAGCAGTGTTTTGAAGAATATGCTGATGAGTGTAACAGTTTCACAGGAATGACCTTGTTCTTACTAAAACCGGCAGATAAGAAGAGACTTATCATATGTCGTCCGACATTATTCCCTTGCCTTGGAAACATAGGTATTTTAACTCGGTAGGAGGGAAAAAACAGAGGAAATGTGAGTAGCAAATCACAGTAACAACTGGCTGAGTAGCAAGAACCATTGTCTGAGTAGAAATGGGATCAGTCTGAAGACATGTCTCATCATCAACTAACTTATGAATAGCTTGTGAGACTGTTGGTAAAGGATTATAATGTAGAATATGACTTCTGGCTGATTCAAACTCATCATGAAGCCCCATTAGAAATTGAAAAAATCGTCCTTGTTCACGGTGAACATAAACCAATTTGGTGTCATTAGAATTGGAGAGAACTGGTTAGATGCAATTAATTGATCCCAAATGGATTTAGCCTACCGTGATACACAAGAATCGCTTCAACCGTTCCCGACGGTCTAATAAAGTCACGTGAGCTTGAAGTTGCGAGCACCACTCGGTCCAACATACCAAGTAACAAGTAAGTCCAAATTTTTTTAGCAATATCAAGGGTGCCATACTCATCAACAATGGATGGAATAGATGTATTACGAAACCAAGTGATGATATGATGATTAGCACTTTCCCAATCCTCAATCCGAGTGGCATAGGCAGAATCAGTTCTTTGTCCACTTCAGAATAGACAATACCAGAGATGTAAAGCCATGAATCATAAATTTTGAGATAACTATGCATGGCTTGAGACCATTGAGCAAAATTATCTCCATAAAAAATAACATGAATCGGACGAGAAATCTCATCACCTGGCATAGCAAAATTCCGAATTGAAAAACAGACAGCAGAAATGGAGTCAAGACGTAAAATAAGTCAGAATGCACTTGGTCAAATTTTCGGTCAACGGTCAACAGTGTTGACATGGCGCAGTCAACAAGAGCGGGTTGGCGGGTACGGGTGACGGTGCGGGTCAGCGGCGCCACTGGGCTCGCGCTGACATGGCTTTGACATATCTACAAGTTGAAGACGCGCGTGAAGTTCACATGGGCGGATCCGACGTGTTTTGGAATAGGCGGCGCCGTGGGAAAATCTGGGCTTTCATGAGTGTGCCGACGCAGGGAGTGTTTCCAACTACTAGTCGCACAATCGGCAGGATCGTTCTCGACAAGATCTACCTCCGAATGGCCTCGTAACTTCGCTTTAGCCCTATGAAGGTAGGAAATAAAGAGCAAAACAAGATTTCACTGAAATATTGTGACAGGCAGAAGATTTGACCTGTGAGAGCGTGGGAAGAGAATTAAAAAAATCGTATAACCCACTCGATACCATGAAAAGACTCAGTCTAGATATATCAAAAGTATATTACATGTACAAGACGAAGGCTTATATAAGCTAAGCTATACAAATCTTAAAATGGAAAATATACAATTGCCATATATAATAATCTAACAGTAGATATTTAGGTAGAAGCTCAAGCCTATGATTAAAAAATCCAAATAAAACAAGCCCAAACCTATTGGAGAAAGCCCATATACAAGGCTCAGAGGTGTTTCTTAAAATTTTAAAATTTTTGGAAATTTACAAATGGAGGATTGTAAAACTAGGGAAAAATTTAATTTTTCTGAAAAATGGCAAAAACAGTAAAATTGCCGAAATGGTTCAGGTAAGCCTGAAAATTTTTCTAGATCTCAAATGACGAAACAGACTTCATCTTTGGATTCATCTTGCGAAATCTAGTTACTCAGAAAGTTTTTGTCGAATTCCGAGACAGTCGAATTTTTTCATGATTTTCGGGGTAATGGACGTCTAGTGACTTCCAGGGACGAGATTTTTATGAGAATCACGGGAGTTAGAAAATAACTCAAGTAAAGTTCATTTAAAATAAATTGAACTTGAACCGGGATGAAATAAATTGTTTCGTAAACAGACTTGAATGAGTAATGGACACATGGTGCTATGTGGGCCATGTCTCAAAATTTAAAAATTAAGTTAAACAAAATGTTAAAATCAAATCAGAAAAATGGCATAATTTATACCGAGGAGAAACGCAGAGAGAGAGGGAGAGAGCTCCAACTTCTCTCTATGATCTATGGAGATCGATTGGTCGAAATTCGTCGGGCTAAGAACGAAAGCTCATCTACTCAACGAGGGCTACACGTGGGTACCGAAAACACGGGATTTCGTCGAGGATTCAAGCGAGGAGTTTGGGAAATCAAAGGTTTCGGGTTTAGGAAGTGTCCACAGGACTTCCTAGAGTTTTTTCTACGCTCCAAGAAGTAGGGATTCTTCCTACTTTGATTATTTTCCATTCTAGGGGCTGTTTGGTTAAGTTTTAATGCCCTAAGAGGCTGTTTGGCAAATAATGGGTTATGGGAATAGTACCCTGTTTTGACACTATATGATGTCCAGTTTTTAGGGCTGATTTTCGGTTAGAAAGAGAATTTGGACTAGTATCCTTTATAAACATGTAGTCCTATATGAAAAATTGATGTTAGCCTTTTGAATCACCCAAATTGGACATCTATAACCCAAGTTATGGTCCGTTTTCCGAGACTACCACAGGTTGCCCTGTTTTGGCCGAACCTACTGTCTAGATTTTTGGGACTGATTTTCGGTTGGGAAAAAGTGAGAATTTTGACTAGTATTTGATGAGTCCAAAAACTCATTAGATTTTTAACCCATTTTTCTGAGTTTATAATGAGAATAATGATGAATTGTCCTTAAAACCGATAATTGAATCAAATTCCACTCAGGAAAATACAGCCAGTAAAATCAAATTTTAGCAAAAATCATAAGAAATCGACTCAGTAGAGGAATTGAAGTCAAACTGAACTTAAGTCGCGAGCTGTGAAGAATTCCAAGTCACGACCTTAACAAATTTGGCTTTGAAGAAGAAACTGAAGAGTGAATAAGGGAAGACGTGACTCGAAGAAGAAGTCGAGACAAAATATGACTCGGTCGAGAATAAAAGAAGCGCCAACCGAAGAGGCCATGTCGCGACATCATTGCGACGCGACACCAAACGGAGAAAATGAAGTCGTGATACCACCATGAGGTCGCGAAGGAGTCGATCACAAAGCCACAAGAACAAATTTTCAAGTAAAGGAAGTCGCGAACTAATTTTTAAAGAAAGGACTCGATGTCGCGACCGACAAGAATGAAGAATAACACCAAGGCTCAAAATTAAAACCTCCAACCAAACGACCAAGAATTAATGAAGAAGATACATGATGTCGCGACACCACTTCAAGTCGCGACTGTAATTGAAAACTTAGCAAGAGACATGGAGGTCGTGGACATCAATAGAAGGCGACAAAAGATTTTCGAGACTCAACATGTGAGGTCGCGGCTGCCAGAATAGATAGGGAGACATCAAACACCGACTCGGAAGATGTCACGAAGACACGCCGCTGGTCGCTGGCATCAACCGCAAGGTATCGTGGTCGGCATCGCCATAGTTGAATCATGGTCGCATCGCCCCCGCAGAGTCGCGACATCATCGCGAAGAATGGAGGTCGCGACATCATTTAGCCGGGTCGGCTATCATATCCAAGAGATCAAGACAAGTCACGACAAAAGAAGCTTCCAATGCATATCAAAAGAGCCTGCTATACATAATGAAGTCGACGTATGATTTAAGCTGCAACCTCAAAAGAGCTCAATGCGTAGCGTGAAGTCACAATGCCATTCAGCATCGCGACATCACTCATATGGAATGAAGGTCACGACATCGGCCACTTCCTGTCGCGACATCGATCCAGCGTTAAAGGTAAGTCACACCGGGATAAAAGTTTCTACTATAGACAACAAAACGGTCGCGACGTATGATTGAAGTCGCAACCAAAAGAGATCAACCAGAAAGGTGAAGTCGCGACGTATGATTGAAGTCGCTGACATCGTGAATGTGCCTCGCACAGTAGCGCCGCGACGTGAAAGAGAGGTCGCGACATCATCAAGGTCGCGACGTCTTCAAAGGGTCGCGACATGAATAAAAAAAATGGGCGCTATTTTGAAACCCACAAGGAAGTGCATCGCTAGGCCCAACCTAACCCTATAAATAAGCAAATACATGTATGAAGGCAACTTCGCGCCAGAAAGAGAAGTCTCGTAGCCGGCTCGTATTTTAATTCTTCGCTTTTCTTTGTTTTGTCGTTATTTTGGGACAGAGTGTATTGTTATTTCATTTGGAATTTTCGATCTCGGGAGTTAGTTGTTGAAGAAGTTGAATGCAATGTTATTTTCTTCAAATTATCGCTCGGGTTTGTTTGAAGTCCAACAAATTTTGGAATTCAACTTCCAAAGCTCGATTTGCAGTGAGTTCTTTGACCGAGAGCTACCAAGAAGGTGTAACGGCAATTTAGAAAACCCACTTCCGCTGAAATTACCTGTTGTTAGAATTCTATCTTTCGCAGAAATTTATCGTAGCCTACCGAACTCGCCTCAACTGCTTGCCGGTTTTGTTTATTGTTGTATCTCGATCCAAATATTAGTGTCCCATACCCGTAATAGGATTGTTTCATGCCTGATTTTATTTCCGTGAGGCCCTCCTCGAGTGAGCCACGTAGAAGGCATTCTTGAGTATTGAACAATATCTCAAGGGTATAATGAACCTAATATTGGGATCTAATGGCTTTAGGAATTTTAATCGAGCAAATCTTCTTCACTTGAAACCGAGAATGAGTTGAATGACTTATCAATTAAATGAGCATAGAGTTTCGCCGATTCAACAAGAAGTTCAATCCCGTTAGCAAGGATCTAATCAAGGACAATGAACTATTCCAATTTTGAGGATGAGAAACCAGTATAGTGTAAACCCATGCTTTGCCTATGTCTTAGGAGCTAAGGTTTACCCATGTCTGCATGAAGTATTGAAAAAGAAAAATACCGTAACAAGGCAACCTGATTAAAAATAGTTATCTAATCCTCGCATTCGAAAGAAACAAGTAAAGATTAGATGATGAAATATGTCATTAAGGAGATCCACATGGCATTACCTTCTTCCTCGACTCCGATTCTAACTGGTTCATGAAGCAAGTTATAGAGTAGTCTACAGAATTGATGTTTCACAATAGCCGTATTTTCAATGTTCCCTTAAAAGCTAATTGATCACCAATTTTTAATTTTTTTCTATTTCTTTTAGTTTAAGCATTATTTCATTTTTGTTCTAGCTTTATATCCTTATTCTTTCATTACTTTCAAGGTTGGTAGGGATATATCAATTGCAAATCGTAGTCCAAATAAGATAGAGCTGAGTAGTCGGTAGTTGATCGAGAATTCGGTGATCTCGATCGATATCCGACTTAAATCCACTTTATTACTTGTCTGACCAGACACTTGCGTAATCATGGATCAAAACTTTAAAGAAATCTATCTATTCTTATGAACCCGCTTAATCAAGAAATTGTAAAGAAATATAACAAACAAGTTTCATGGCATTGTCAGATTAGACAATACCCTATGGTAATAACGCTTATAATTTAGGTTGATGTTTTGATCCATCACTACACTTACATAATGAGAGAAAGAAAGTGTGAGCCAAATAACAAGTTTTTGGCTCCGCCACGGATCAAAAGAATTAATTAGGATCAATACTCGACGAAAGAAGGAAACACTAATTTGGACATTTTAAAAGAACAAAATAGCTTTGCCGTGACTACATTAGTCACTAATTTTACCAAGCCATGTTGAAAATATTTGTTAGGTTTGACTAATCCTATTAATATGAGTGTGCTTTTATTTCATGAAAACTCTTTAAGGTATAGGAACAGGATCTCGACCGATTCCAACAGACACGAATTGGAGAGAACGTCAGAGCTTAAGAAAGACCAAAGAGCATAAAACGCAGCTATGGCAGCAAGAGAGACATGACCAAACGAGGAACAGAGGATTGAAGAGTTTAAGACCCCACATCGACACAATGGAGGATTTCTCTGGAGGCCTATTATTCAAGAAGAGTATTATGCAATCAGACAAATTTACGTTGATGCAAACAATTTCAACCAAAGCCAAATTTTTAATTACAATGGTTCAACAACATCAGTTTACTGGTCATCCCACCGAAGACCCAAATGAGCACCGGGAAGATTTGAAGTTGGCTAATACAAGAAGCCGAACTGGGTGAGACTGTGGTGATAAACTACATCTCTTCCATTTTCTTGAGACATAAAGAGCTCACATGGTATGAATCATTACCATATGGTTCTCGTTTGATACTTGGGAAGAGTTGGTAGAAGCTTACTGTGCAGATTCTTTCCCATCTCTCACTTCGGGAGAGACGCAGAGATAATTGTATTCTAACAAGGGAAGATGAGAGCCCGTATGTCGCTCGGGGAAAGTGATTCAAAGATTGGGCCAAGAGGGTGCCCAATGTATGGAATAGACTTGAAGAACCCATGGATATAGTGAATCATGCTCAATGATACATCCAAGGGTATTATCGATGCTTCATGCCGTGGGAGCATCTGCCAAAAGTGTCAAGAGGCAAGATCCGAAGGTGATCCAAATGCAATATGAAAGCTTCCATCCGAAGTTTTCAAGGAGGTAGTAGCAGGAAAAGGGATCATAGAGCTGAGCAAGATGACAGCCATGGAGGCTAAGTTGGATGCTATAATGCATAGGATGGACAAACAAGAGAGGAAGATGCACACTGCTCATGAAATAGAAGCAGTGGAAAGAGAATTGACAGAAGAAGGGCCGATGAGGCAATGTGTTAAGACTTGCGGTGCTGAGGAGGCTAAGTACATGAACAAGCAAAGAAGTTATCATTTCAAGCCAAATCCTAACCTACCCATACACTACCATCCAGCACTGAGGAACCATGAGAATTTCTCATATGGTGGAGGGGCATTACATGGCCCAAGGCAGGGACAACATCCTCAACAAGGATACAAGAACACCAAGGTCTCCAGCAGTTGTTGAAGAAGGAGGTGAGGGCGTAAATGAATACCAGTGGTCGTAGGAGAACCCACCATTTGAGGAACAAATGTCATAGCCATGGGGGATAACAAGAGGCTATTACAATTCTATGAACGTAAACTATCCGACTTGAAACTTTCAAGTTCTGATACCCGCATGTTTCGTAAGAAATGCTAGTGCTTCACCAAATCTAGAGACACAAGTAGGGCAATTGGCCCCGAATATGCTAAATCGTAACAAGGAAACATTCTAGTGACACCTTAAGAACCCTAAAGACTGCATGGCAATTCAATTGAGAAGTGGGAAGGATTTGAGCAGCAACAGAAAGACAGATAGAAACGAAGAGACTAAGGCAGAGAAAGAAGAGACTGAAAAGAAAGAAGAGAAGAACAGCCTGATTGAACAGATGAAAGGAAGAAATGACCAAAAAAAGAAAGGAGTACCAAAGATATGCTCCCGCAAAGGCTCTTCCCACAGAGACTTCGGGTCAAAAAAGAGAAGAACGCTTTCTAAATTCTTGATCTTTTCAAGAAAATAGAAAATAAATATCCCATTTGGTGAGGTGATCAATAAATGTCTCTTATGCAAAATTTCAAGGAGGTAGCCGAGCAAGAAAAGAAAGATAGCTGAGGAGGGTATAGTTAAACTTGAATGCTTCCAAGGCAAAGGCCATTATCCAACGTAAGCCTCAAGAAAGATGAAAGACTATGGCGCTTTCACTATTCCTCGTCTATAGGAAATGTGAGTTCAAGAAAGCTTTATGTGACTCGAGCAAGTATAAATTTGATGCCTCTATCAGTGGTACAGAGACTTAGTTTGGGGAACTAACCCCAACAACAATTACTTTGCGATATTGATAGATCAATGGCACACAACCAGAGGGCACTGAAGATGTACTCGCCAAGGTCAAATTCATTTTCCCAAGATTTTGTTATCATGCGTATGGAGGAAGATCCTCAAGTTCCTTTGTCATTGGAAGACCTTCTTATAAACAGAGTCGCCTTGATCGAACACGCATTTAAAGGTGAACTGACACTTGTTGGAATGAAGCAAGGCATTTAGTATTAATAGAGTCCGAAACATCCTAATGTAGAGGAAGATGCTTGTATGGTCAGTAAGAAGCAATAGCCTTCAATGATGAAGTGAGTTCGATTGTATCATTCAAAACTCTATCAATGAATCGAGATGAATTTTCGCACTGAGCTTTGATTGTGAAGTTCTCGCTTCAAATTTGTTTAATAATGAAACAGCCTCGAGTATAAATGAAAATAAATAAGATGAAGTGAGCAAATGTGACACAAAGAAACTCATGGGCGTGAAACTAGTGCGTATGTTAACATTAATGAAAGGTCACCATTTGAAATATGAGCTTTTAGAGCCGTAAGAGAAAACCAGCTTATCATATCACCGCATTGACCGGTCGCTAACGTGTTGTCGGTAATTTTAGAAAATACAAGGAAGCAATTGCTGTCAATTGAAGATCTGAAAGGTATCACTCTATTTGTATGCACAAATATTAGCCGGGAAGATAATGCAAAACTTCGTTGAGCATCAAAGGAGGCTGAACCTACCATGAAAGAAGTTATCGTAAAAGAAGTTCAAATGGTTAAATGTGTTTTATATATGCTATAATGTGGCGCCTCTGTAAGCCCGTACATGTGGTTCCTAAGAAAGGTGGATCAATCAGAATCGAAATGAAAAAGAATGAACTTATTCCTACAAGAACCGTGGATGTGATGGAGGGTTTGTATCGACCACATGTAAAATTGAACACCGCAACCGTGAAATGATCATTTTCCCTACCTTCATCGATCAAATGTCGGATAGGTTGGCGTGACACCCTCATTTTTGTTTTCTTGATGGATACTTCCGGATATAAACTAAATAGCTATTGCACCCAAGATCAGAGAAACCACTTTACATGCCCATTTGGTACTTTTGCTTTTAGAAGAATGCCATTCGATCGTAATGCTCCCGGTACCTTCCAAAGGTGCATGATGGTCATATTTTCCGATCTAAAGTATAGTTATGGAGATCTTCATGGATGATTTTACAGTGTATGGATCCAGTTTTGAACAATGCCTGCATAACCTGGGGATAGTACTTCAAAGGTGCAAAGACAAAAATCTAGCTCTGAATTGGGAAAAATGCCATTTTATGGTTACAAAAGGGATTGTCTTAGGGCACATGGTTTCTGCAGCAGGGCTTGAAGTAGACCAAGCAAAGGTTTCAATTATAAGAGACCTAATGCCACCCACTACAATCAAGGGAATCATAAGTTTCTTAGGACATGCTGGATTTTATAGAAGATTACTGAGATTTCAAAATTGCCGACCACTATGCGCATTGCCGAGAAAGATTAGTAAGTTTTATTTTGATGAATCCCCGCCGTAAAGCATTCAAGAAATCAAATCCAGATTAGTGGAAGCTCCCATCATGGCAAAACCGTATTGGGAATGTAGAATTTGAGATCATGTGTGATGCCAGTGATTTTGCAATGGGAGCTGTATTGGGACATAAAGAGGAAAAAGTGTTCGAGGCCATCTACTATGCTAGCAAAACCTTTAATGAAGCACAAGAAAATTACTCTACTACTGAAAAGGAGATGCTTGCAATAGTGTTTGCATGTGAAAAATTCAGGCCATATATTTTGGGGTCCCATGTTGTGATACACATTGATCATGCAGCAATTAAATATTTGATGGCAAAGAAGGAAGCAAAGCCAAGATTGATCAGGTGGGTATTATTGTTATGGTGAATTGATTTAGAAATTAAAGACAAGAAGGCGTTGGACAATGTGATTGGGCTTGATCACTCTGTCAAGAGTAGAGGAACCTAATCGGGACAAGAAAAAAGGAAGAGAAATAGCGCAAAAATTCTTCCAGATGAGTGCTATTTCAAATTACCCAATCACCCCGTATGCCGATATTGTGAATTTCTAATGGAATTATGCCACCGTAATTCAAATACCAACAGAGAAAAAGAAGGACTGACAAGGTGTACTACATCCGATGATCCATATTTGTTTAAAAGAGGAGCTGATATGATTTTAAGGAGATGTGTACCAGAAAGTGAGCAAAGCAATATTTTACAAGAATGTCATGCATCACCTTATGGAGGACACTTTGCAAGAGATAAAACAAATTCACAAAATTCTCCACGATTTTACCGCCTACAATTCTTAAGGACTCGTTTGAATGGGTAGTTATGTGATCAATGCCAAAGAATGGGAAATATCAAGAAAGGCATGAGATGCCCCGCAAGGTATCCCGGTGGTGCAATTGTTCATGTATGGGGAATGGATTTTATAGGCCTTTTCCAAATTTAATTTGAAATGTATACATACTCCTAGCTGTGGATTATGTATCAAAATGGGTAGAAGCAACAGCTTGTCCTAAGAATGATGCCAATACAGTTGTGGGGTTTTTACAAAGAAATATTCTTAGCGGATTTAGGGCACCCAGAACCATAATTAGTGATGGAGGAAGCCATTTTGCAAACAAGGTGTTTGACAAACTCATGAGCAGATATGGTATCAAACATACTATGAGCTTCGCTTATCATCCTCAAACAAATGGGCAAGTCGGGAATTTCCAACAAAGAAATAAAGAAAATTCCGAAAGACTGAGTTCTAGCAGGAAAGATTGGTCTTTGAAGCTTGATGATGCATTATGGGCATACAGGACTGCTTTTAAAACTCCCATTGGAATGTCCCCATACAGACTTGTCTTTTGAAAACCATGTCACCTCCCTCTTGAACTGGAATACAAAGCCATGTGGGCCATCAAATAGCTGAACTTCGATTTCAAAATTGCAAAGGAAGAGAGACTTCTCCAACTGAATGAACTGGAAGAACTGAGAAACAAAGCCTATGACAATGCTAGAATATACAAGGACAAGACAAAGAAATGACATGATCAAAGGATTCTGAGGAAAGAGTTCAGAGTCGGGATAAGGTCTGTTGTTTAACCTGCATTAAGATTATTTCCGTGGAAGTCAAAATCAAAATGGAGGGACCATAGGCGCTGGTGTCATACTATCTTCGGGAGCAAGAATACACTCATAATCGGGAGGCCGGGGAAGAATTCAAAGTTAATGGGCAAAGACTGAAACACTATCTCAGCAGGGAGAAAGAAAAGGAAGAACTCCAACTGGTGAATTGAGAGAGAGAAAGCTGAAACAGCCTAGTCCAAATGCAAGACTCAAAACGGAGCAAATGAGGCAACCCATATAGACTTCGAATTTTTATTATTACTGCTGCTTTTTGAAATTTTTAGTTCTAGTCATGATTTGTTAGAAATGTTAGGTTAGTACTAGATTAATTTAATCATTTTGGAATTGTTACAACATGCAGATGAAGAATCAAATGGCTCAAAGTAGAAGGAACAAACCTTAACTACTCAAAGATTTCACGTGTGATTGCAGCAACTCGAAAAGGGGGGAGTACTCCTTTCTCCCTACATAAATTCTGTGAAATTGAATAGAATACATTTGAATTGTCGTTGGAATGATTAAATTGATGCTAAGAGTGTGCAAATTAATAAGAAGTGAAAAGCTATCTGATCATCAAATTTAGGTCAAGTGCAGACTAAGTCGCGACAAGAAATTGATGTTGCACAGGTTGAGGGTCGAGAACTAGTCGGCATCAAGGAAGATCAAGGACAGTCACGACCAGTTATGGTCGCTGACATCAATTGAGGTCGCGACATAATTGAGGTCGCGACTGAACTGCGAGGTCGCGAAAAGAACCATTCCTTCAAAAGAGTGGTGAGGGTCACACAACTCAATTATGTCCTCCAAATTCCCGATGTCGCAAAACATGATAACTCATTCCCACATTTACTTATGTCGCGACAAACAAGAATAGGTCACACATAAGAGACAAGTATGCTACCGGGCGCGACCAGCTCTAAATTTAATGACAAAGCACACAATCGTAGTCTGAAATTAAAGTCGAGACGCAATAAATGAAGTAAATAAAGAGCCCAACATTAATCAATTGCAACCGTTTGAGAAACTCCACCCACTACCATCTCCTTCCTGAAGCAAATAACCATCTTCGGTGATATTCTCTCGTTCCATTCTGCAAACCCTAAACCTAAACTCTTCCTTTAAAACCTTCCGATTTCTAAATGGCTTCGAACCTTCAACTCTCATCCCAAATCCGAGCGAATCATGGAGGAGTATATTCGGGACCGGGTGGAAGTTCATTCAACCCGGGAAGGGAGAATGTGTCGTCGAACAACCAGAAGTTCAACCAGTGACAAAGAAACAGAGGAGAAAGGGAAAAGAAACGCAGCAAGAAGAAGAGGAAGACGAGTTCGTCTGAGAAGAAGCTTTCTCCGTCTAGAAAAAGCACTATGCTGGAAAGGGATTTGTAGGAGAAAGAGGTTTCGTACCTAACTCATCTCACCTGCTCAAGGAATTAATAGAGCGTAGAGGGTGGGGAGAATTCTCAAGAAACATAAAAAACTGGGTATGTTAATGTCCGAGAATTTTACCCAATCGGGTCAGGAGAAAGGAGAGCTCCGTTTATGTCGAGGAGTCCTGGGTGCCCTATGGAGCCAAGACTAATGAGATGTATGGGATGAAGATGTAAGAATTGATCAAAATTCAAGAAGCTGATGAACAACCCTAACCGTGAGAAGCTTGCGAAAATTAATGTATCTGCAGCGCGTGGAAGAAAGGAAAAGGAGAGCAAAAGACCTCAGCAGGGAGATCCGATTTAAGAGGCAAGGTGTTGGTTCCTATTTCAGCCTCGTTATGGTCCCTACCAAGTAATGTTTGTACAGTAAGAGAAACTGTGGTAAGCAATCCTTCTCTATGCCATACTGAAGGGATACAAGATTGATGCTGGAACAGTTATTGAAAATTCTATAATGAGGTATCATGAAGGTAATAAACGGGGTTTGATCCCTCACCCAGCAACCATCACAAGGTTATGTATTAGGGCTGGTGTGAAGGGAACTTGGGAAGAAGAAGAAGAGTGTCCCAAGTTCACCACTCACCCTGACGGGAGTGCTAAGGCCAAAGAACTTAAAAGAAAAAGGGCCGCAGTAGAAACAGATTCTGTGGATGAAAATGAAATGCAATACAGATTGAAGACAATCTCCCGATGGCGCATCCGTAAGAAGAAAATTTAGAAGCACATCAAGAAGGGAATACTTTTATGTTCCCAGAGGGTAGAGAACAAGAAGATAGAAGCCCAATAGATTTCTCGACCCCACTGGCCAGCTCTCCCCCTATAAGGAACAATAATTTCAGGGAACCTGGAGAAAGCTCAAGGGGAGCCCAGGAGAATAATAAAATAATGGAAATGCTCAATTCCATCCAGAAGAGCATGGAAGAAAGAGAAGAGCAATGGTTCCCCTCCAAAGAAAAGTTCGCAGAAGAGGTTTGCGAAAGAATTGAAGAGAAGGGATCAAATAATGGTGAAGAGATGAGCAGAAGAGAAGAAGCATATGAGTCGATAAAAAGAAGAGATCAACAATGGGGCAGAGACGAGCCACTAAAGGAGTGAGCAGATGAAAAGATCCCTGGAGCAGCAAGAGGAGAAATTTAAAAAGGAAATGGAAGAAAGAGATCAAGATCTACTGAAGAAGTTAAAGCTAAGCCATGAATCATTCTACAACAATCAGTATGATCGCGATTCTCAACTCCTCAAACTCATAAAGGACAGGGATGCAGATCAAGAAGCAAAGACTAAGGAGCAGATCAAAGGATTCAAGTTCCTATACACGTCAATGTTCAAGGATTTTGAAAAGAAGATGAAGGATAGAGATCAAGAGCTTATCTACGGCGGATGCCTACAGAAGAAAAAACGTTTGGAAAATTTGGATTTGATTAACAACAATCTTTCCAAATTTTTAGAAGTCATGACTGAAATGGAACGCACAACGAACACACTGGGCACGAGACAAGATGATCTGAATAAAAAGATTGATCTCACAAATGAATTGATCCTGAAGAGCATCGTAAAGGGAGAAATATGTCAAGAAGAAAAAGAGAACTCAAAATGAAATTTCCTAAATTCAACTTCTAATTTGGCTACCCTTGATTGGATCCTCAAACATTTTTGCTCTCCTCAAAAAGAAAAATAGACCTTCCCATTGATTTATCCTTCTTTCCTCTTCCCATTGTTGTTCTCAATCAAGGTATCACATTATGAATAAAACAAGAAAATTTGTGAAAAAGGAAATGTTTGCTTGTTTGCAGTTAGCTTTTATTGTTAATTTTCTGCTTGACTTGTTGGGAAAATAACATTAGGATTTAGTTCAAGAATGAAAATGCCTTCTAAATATCATAACTGAACTAGTTGAAGTAATGACTAGAAGATAAACTTGAACACAAATAATTACAAAATCGTGGCATGAATAAATAACCTGGTTAGGAGCATTTCATCGTCTGCTTAAATTCGCTTTTAGTTGCAAAATTGGACAATCGGGTTATTGGCGATGGAACAAAATACTTGGTTAAAATAATGTAAGTAGACGTTGAATAAGTACAAGTAGTCTTGAAGAAATAATACATTGGTCAACAAAACTTATGAAACTGACAGAATTAGGAACATCTTCCGGGAATTCTGTGGATTTAGATCCACAAATCCTAGAACTTGTTTCGAGTATTGATTGAGGCGAAATCCTAGGTGAAAACAACCAACAGAATGATAGAGGCCATCCCTGCGCCTTGAGCTCTTTTAAGCCTACTCCTTAAATATGCTTAAGCATATTCTAGTTCCCGATTTGAGCTAAATAAGCCTTATTTCTTCAACAAACAAAGAATTGAAAACTGAAATTCCCTTCCTTGCAATAAACCTGTAGAAAAGAACCCAAATTATCCAGTTTCTAGTTCAGAAAAGTTTAGTATAAAGGAAGAAACAAGTTTGGGGGAATAATATTTCCAAATTTTGACAAGAAAGGGTTGAAGAAGTAAAGAAGCAAAAGCTAGAGAAATAAGGAATAAGTTTTGTCTTGTGGCCTATTTCCTCAATTAAGCTCGAGGGGGTGTTTTAACACCTAGCACCCTAATGCCAACTGGTATGGGAGTTGCTAGCCCAAATTCTCTAAGAGTAATAGAAAGCCTAAGAAGACAAAACATTGCACTATTCCAAATCTTAGAGAAATAAAAGCAAAGGAGTTAAAGAACAAAGGAATCTGCCTAAATCAAGTACATATGGAAGTTGAAATTCCATAAAAAGAATTCAAAAAGAGGAATCAAAGCAGATTAAGGAGAATCAAGGAACAAAGAAGAAAAAGGAAGAAAGTCGAGGCAACAATGTAGAGACAAGATGGAAACCGGGTAATTACAACCTAAATTTCCATTATCTACCCAATTACCTAAGCCCAACATTACAAGCCCCGAAAAGACCTCATTGATTTTGAAGGTTGAGTTTACCTACATTAGCGGAGATCAATATGAAAAACAAGCATAGCTGGACTTTGATAAATGCCTAAGAAAACTCCTTAAGATTAACTAAATTCAACATGAAGTTGAAAATGATCGATGACCCGCATTAATACGTAACAAGACTTGTTGAATAAACTGTTTAAATACATTAGTTTATCAAGAAATTTTGTGATAGAAGTACACCATGCCTTATTCTCGCATCAAACTCGAAATTCAAATAATAGTTACATTCTTAATTCCAGATCGGCGGTGAATGAGAAAATGTGAATAAATCGAAAATCTCTTAAAATCTTTCTAAGCTATTTGTTCGAGGACAAATAATTTCTTTCTTTTCTTGCTTGAGGACAAGCAAATTTGCCTGGGGGAATCATGAGTCCAAAAACTCATTAGATTTTAACCCATTTTTCCGAGTTTATAATGAGAATAATGATGAATTGTCTCATAAAACTGACATAATTGAATCAAATTCCACTCAGGAAAATAAATAGTAAAATCAAATTTTAGCAAAATCATAAGAAATCGACTAAGAATATAATTGAAGTCAAAATTGGAACTTAAGTCGTGACAGGAAGTGTAGTTTCCAGCAAGTCCAAGTCAAGACCTCAACAAATTTGGCTTTGAAGAAGAAACTGAAGAGTGAATAAGTGAAGTCGTGACCAAGAAGGTGTTATATGTAAATATGACTTGGTCGAGAATAAAAGCAAATAAACGAAGAGTTCATGTCGCACATCATCAAGGGACGCCGCGACACCAAACGGAGAAAAATGAAGTCGTGATACCACCATGAGGTCGCGATATGAGCCGACTACAGCCACAAGAATGAAATTTTCTCAAGTAAAGGAAGTCGCAACTAATTTTGAAAGAAATGACTTGATGTCGCGACCTTGACAGTAATGAAGAATAACACCAAGGTCGCAATAGAAACTCCAAATCAGATGACCAATAATTAATGAAGAAGCAGACATGATGTCGCGACACCACTAAGTCGCGATTTAATCAAAGCTTAAGAAGACATGGAGGCCGACATCAATAGAAGTTGCGACAAAAGATTTTCAGAGAGACTGAACATAGAGGTCACGACAGTTAGAACATATAGAGACATCAAACACTGACTCAGAAGATGTCGCGACATCATTAAGTGGTCGCGACATCAGCTGCAAAGTATCATGGTCATACATCGCCGCACATGGCTATCAACCGCAAGGCATCGTGGTCGCTGGTTATCGCCATAAAGGGAATCATGGTCGCTGACGCCCCCGCAGTCACTTACATCACCGCAAAGAATGGAGGCCGCGACAGTCAAGAAGAAACTGAGGTCGCGACATCATTTAGTCAAGCCGCGACATCATATCCAAGAGATGTCAAGACAAGTCACGACAAAGAAAGCTTCCAATTTTACATCAAAAGAGCTCATAGCATAACATTGAAGTCGCCACGTATGATTTAAGTCGCAACCTCAAAAGAGCTCATAATGCGAAGCGTGAAGTCGCTGACGCCATTCAAAGCGGGTCGCAACATCAATTACAGGAATGAAGGTCACGACATCACACACCGCCGCGGGACATTGGGGATCCAAGGGGTGTTAAAGGCAAGTCGCCGACCGATAAAAGCTCTTACTATAGACAAACGTAAAAACTGTCACGACGTGATGATTGAAGTCGCGAACCAAAAAGAGATCAAATGCGTAGCGTGAAGTCGTGACGTATGATTGAAGTCGCACATCGTGAACAACATAAGGTATCAAAGAAGTCGCGACGTGAAAGAGAGGTCGCGACATCAAGTCAAGGTCGCGACGTCCTTCAGTGGTCGCGACATGAACAAACAAATGGGCCAATTATTTTGAAACCCACAAGGAAGTGCATCGATAGGGCCCACTATAAATAAGCCCGCTACATGAAAGCAAATTTCGCGACTGTGTAAAGAGAAGTCTGCAGCCAAGGCTCGTATTTTAATTTTCTCTCGCTTTTCTTTGTTTTGTCAAGTATTTTAGATTAGAGTAGATTGTTATTTCATTTGAATTTCTGGATCTGGGAGTTAGTTGTTGAAGTTGAACAATGCGAATGTTGGTTTTCTTCACCATCGCCGGTTCATTTGAAGTCCAAACAAATTTTGGAATTCGAACTTCCTGGGGCGATTTGCAGAGTTCTTTTGATCAAAGAGCTACCGTTAGTGTAATGAAGTGCAATTTAGAAACCCAAATTCGCTGAAATTACTCGTTGTTAGAATTTATCTTTCGCAAAAATTTATCGAGTCTAATGAACTTCGCCTAACTGCCACGGGTTTTGTTTATCATAGAGTCTCGATCCAAATATTAGTGTCCTATACTGTAGGATTGTTTCATGCTCGAGTCAGAGGCCCTCGAAAGTGACACAAGAAGGTATCTCCCCGAGTATTGAACAATATCTCAAGGGTATGTGAACCTAATATTGGGGATCTAATGGGTTTTGTGAATTTAATCGATAAATCTTCTTCTCACTTGAAACCGAGAATGAGTTGGAATGACTTATCACCAAATGAGCAGAGAGTTCGGGCCTCGATTCGAAATGCAAGTTCAACCCGCGGTTAGCAAGGATCTAATCAAGGAAGAATGAACTGCTCCAATTTTGATGACGAGAAACTGCAGATAGTGTAAACCCATGCTTTGCCTATGTCTTGTGAGCTAAGGTTTACAAATTCATGTTCTCGGGGTATGAAGTATTGAAAAGGAAAATACCTAGAACAAGGCAACTCGTATTAAAAGTAGTTATCTAATCCTCTCAGATTCGAAGAAACAAGGAAGATTAGATGATGAAATATGTCAAGGAGAGAGATCCACATGGCATTTTCACTCTTCTTCCTTGGATCTGACTAAATCAAGTTCATGAAGCAAGTTACAGAGTAGTCTACAGGAATTGATGTTTCACAATAGCTGTATTTTCAATGTTCCCTTTAAAAGCTAACTGATAAGACCAATTCTTTAATTTTTTTTTTATTTCTTTTAGTTTAAGCATTATTTCATTTTGTTCTAGTTTACATATCCTTATTCTTTCATTACTTTCAAGGTTGGTAGGGATATATCAATTGCAAATCGTAGTCCAAATAGTATAGAGCTTGAGTAGTCAGGTAGTTGGATTGAGAATTCTTGAGATCTCTAGATCGACATCTGACTTAACCACTTTATTACTTGTTCGATCCGTACACCTATGTAACTGGATCAAACCAAAGAAATCTATCTACTCTTAAGGAACCCGCTTTTAAATCAGTATAATTGTAAAGAAATATATCAAACAAGTTTCATGGCATTATTGTTGGGGATTAGACAATAGTCCTATGGTAATAACGCTATAAATTTGTGTTGATGTTTTGATCCATCACTCACACTTACATAATGAGAGAGAAAGTGTGAGCCAGTCAACAGTATCCTTGAACGAAATTGTAGCTCTATTTGAGAAATTGATGTTAGGCTTTTGAATCATCTAAATCGGACCTCTATAACTCAAGTTATGGTCCGTTTTCTAGGACTGCTATAGCTTAGGCTATTTAATGATTTATGCCTGCATTCGCTAATAATCAGAGTATGATTGTAGTATATCATTGCTTGAATTAAGTGGGATATACTTGGTTGAAATTGAGGAAGTCAAATTGTGTGTTCTGAATGGTTTGGCCTTGTGGATGTGTTTCAGATGAACAAGGCCATTGCATGGCTTGGTTAGAAGATTTGCACATGGTGTCACAATTAAGCTTAGAGTATAATGTAAGTCATTGCTTGATCAGATGACTGTAGTGATGTCAATATATGTGTGTATAATATGTTGACATGTATTGTGTGGTTTTTTTGGAAATTGTATGTTAATTGATACGATTGTCCAAATGATGCATGGGTATTATGCTTGGTTTAAAATATCCATATAGCACTCATCATATATATCACATGGTATAGGCATGGAATGGCATTATTGCATTTCATATGCATGGGGACATCGCATTAAATGGGTGCATGTACATGGTCATAATCATTCATCATTTTTGGTGAGTGGGTGGAGAGCTTGGTACTGGACTACGTCCAACGGAGTCTCACGTGCATTTTCATAACTTTGAATAAAGCCGCTTATCGAGATCGCCCAATGCTTTGAATAAAGCGGTTATCTAGACCGCCAAATGCTTTTGATTAAAGTGGTTTATCGGAGACTGCTCAATGCTTGATTAAAGCGATGACGGAGATCGCCCAATGCTTGGTCAGTGCCATGACAAAGACCGCCCAATGCTTTTTGATTAAAGTCGTTTATCGAGACTGCTCTAAATGCTTTTGAATAAAGTCGCGATCGAGATTGTCCAATGCTTTTGAATAAAGCCGCTTATCTGAGATTCGTCCAATGGCTTCGAATAGCGGTTTATCTGGGGATGTCCAATGAGTTTTTAAAACAAAAGTTTTTTTTAATAAAGGGTCATTGGTGAAACACCCAATGACAAGTTTTACACTTGGCATAAGCATGCTAGGAGTCGGAAGACAGTTAAAGGCATGGTGAGTGACACTTCATTCATGGCATGTAGGCATTCTAGAGTAGAAATTGCATTTTACTTGAAATGTTTGATTGTGTGAACATGGCATTGCATGTGCACTTAGGTGGGGAGTAGCCCCTGTAGGAGTTTACCCTACTGGTCATTACTTACCCCGTCGTAGGACCCCCCTTTTAGGTACAAGGAGTATGCAAGTGGACCGTGCTCACTCGATGCCGCAATTATGAAGAAAGCCGAGTTGTGGCTTGTAATTAATTTTTTGTAAAGAAGCTTGGAACAAACTAGTTTTAGCTTGTATTTTGTATAATAAGAATTGTAAAAATACTTTGGAACAACCTTGTTCTAATTTTTAATATTTGTAAGAGTGTTGTAATTAAACTCTTGAGGACTATGGTAATTAGTCTTGTATATTTTGTAGTGTGGATGAGTGGGCCTAGTTAGACCACTTTTACTCATAATTGGACCTAGTGAGGTCATTGTATTATATTGAGCCATGTTGCCAGGTTTTTTTTGTACATGTTGTATTTTAGGTAGAGCTCCCCGTACATTGGAGACTTTGTCCGATTTTTGTTAAATCATGGGTCCAGGAAAAAGGGGACACGGTGGTGTGGTGTCGGGTTACCCGACATCCAAGAGTCTTTCGCAGGTTGACGGGTTGTCAACGGACCCCCGGGTTTTGGGGCGTCACAAGGATGATGAGACTTTTTCTTAAAGTGAGAACATGATAAAAAGATATGGATAGTTACGAGAGGAACACGCCTCCCTAATGGAGACATGGGTAGTTGTTACATGATGAACAAACCTCCTTGATGGAGACGTGAGAAGTTATTTGAGGAAGTGGAAGAGTGGAGAAAATACAGGACTTGAGAAATTATTCAAGGATTCTTATAAAACGAGGAGAGCTCTCACGAGGAAAAGGGATTAGTCAACTAACAACCGATTGAATCAACAAGTATCAATGACAATCTACTTCAACATTTCTTAGCTTTCGTCAGTTTCCAACATTCTATTTTCAAGTTCTAGTCAAGTTTATTTCAATTCTTCAGCACATTTTAGTAATCTATTTTCAAGTTATAGTTAAGTTTCTTTTAATTCTTCAACGTATTTCAGTATTCTATTTTCAAGTTCTAGTCAATTTTCTTTCAATTCCTCAACATTGTTCGTTCCATTCATTCATAGTGCAGTTTAACATTTCCTTCAGTTTTTTCCCTGCAATCTTACATTTTTTACAGCATTTTTTACATAGATTCTGGGAATCTGTCAAAGAAACCAAGGAACTCGCTTTGTTTGATTAAGAATGATTTCATTGTACAGTCTTAGTTTGGAAACACTTTAATTTCCTTGAACATCCACAATCGCATACTTTTATTTTTATGTTATAGTGAAAATCACAAAATCACCACACCCGTATATTATTTAATTAAAATTTTATTTATTGACAATATATGTCGTGTTTTTGTCCCTTAATATCATTCTTTTTGTACTAAAGTGAAGATTTAGTAAGTTTGAAGTTACTATTTCCGAAAAATAAAAACAAAAACTTAATATTATGAAATTGTTATTAATAATGAGATGACTCTTATATAAACAACCAATATTGTTATATTTTCAAATAATTTTTTTATCGTTAACAAAGTTGACGGAACATGAAAATAAATCTTCATTAAATTGAAAAAGAAAAAAAAAAGGGAAAAGAATAATATTTAAACATAAAATTAGAGTGATTGAATGAGTTGTCATCATTGTATCAAATCCGTTGGATCTATTGTACCGTAGATCAGCAGTAAAATCGATCTAGTTAAAAAAAAAAAACTGATTTTTCTTTTAAACGAGTATGATTAACAATGTGACGCCTAGTTCCCGGGGTCAAAATTTAGATTTTTTTTTTCTTTGCACAACCAATTTTATTCCATGCATTTCCTCCAATGTCATTGCCTCTATACAACCCGTATTGACAGTAGAAATTTCAAAAAATTATTAACACTACACTATACCAAGTTTTATTACAAAACTTATTATTTACATAACCATAACTGGATATTCAATCCAGAATATTACAAAACACATAAATAGGCTCCACTATGGTCTTTTTCATAATCGAGTTTTTGGATCAGTATCTTCTCCCAGTGTACCTCCAGTACCTAAATATTTTCCCACGACGCGGTGAGCAATGCCCAGTAGAAAATTCTCCTACAAGGGCTACTCTCCACTTAAAATGCACATGCAATGATGTATATAAAACATCCAGCCATATTCCATATAAATAATGCAATCTTATATGGAATATTTTGTGTCATGCATGAAATGAGACGCCTCATGCCCACAACCCGAGTCCCGATCGACTCCCTCACATCGGCAACACCAATTGTGAAAACCAGTCATTGGTGTTTCACCCAATGACTTAAACTATTGGACAACCCTCCAATATTCACTTGAATTTTTTTATCAAATCTCATGTGTTATTTATGGGCCACGTCTTTTTCGAGGTCACACCATAGGATCGACGCGCGCCTTTCGACATTTTTACGGTCTTTCATCATCGGTGATTATGTCTAACCGCATATACATTTAGGTCTTTCAACTAAAGGACGATCCCATCTTGCTACGCCTAAACACACATGATTTATATTTATTATTGTTTTATACAACCGTGAGTCTCGATTTTGGACGTTGTCCCATTTTCGAGCTCACCCCACATTCACCAAGAAAGTTGAATAACAGTACCATGCACCCACACCCGACTTGACGCGATGTGACCATACATATGAAATGCAATCATGTCATTTCATGCTATGTCATGCTACATGCACAATAAGAGCTACATGCCACATTTATAAATTCCGGATAATTATATTTCCTACATATAATTCTCATTCATCACAATTTCTATGTTAATACATCAAAAAAGTACATATTAACATGATTTTTTACACACAACATCATGTTATTTATTTTTCCAGCAATAACACACAAAATGGCCCAAATCTTGGACCCATATAAAACAGGGCACCTCTCGATCCCTTCACAGCCATAAACCATTTTTTTTCCCATTCGACGTCGAATCACTATGACATCAAAACATACAACAAAACCCGGAGACCTCAGGCCCGGGATCACAACCAATCCCCACACGTACCAGACCGCTCAAACCAAATTCCAAAATTTTCAATATTCAGTCCCAAAATCTTGGAACCAAATCACACGGCCTATCACGGCCCCAAAGACAACCTATGCCATTACATGGCTTTTAGGCTAAAAATATTCAAAGTCGGAAAATTCTCTACCTCGTGGAGTTTGACGAAACTCCAAGATTTTGGTACCACGTGTAGCTCGTAATACGTGGATCGACTTTTCTTCTCGGACCGTCGAGCTCAGACCGTCGGAATGCCGAGAAAATCTCATTTTTTTCTCTCCCCTCTTTCTCTCTCTCTTCATTTGCTTATTTTTCTCCTTTCTCTCATGTTTTCTTTCCTTCTTTCCTCCCATTCCTTTTCTTTATCCACCGAATTCCTTCACTCATGTTTGCTCCCATCTCATTTTCTCATTTTTTTCTTTTCTCTTTCCTTTTTTTTTTCCTTCTCTCACTTTTCTATTTCTCCTTTTATTTCTTTTCCTCAATCGATTTATCAGTTAAACTTCCAGTTCTTCCTCTTAACCACTTGTTATCTCCATGTATTTTCTTGCTTTTTCTTTATTACATCATTCAACACATGGCTCAATGTGAGCCATTTATTCAAAGTGCACCACATGGCTCATGTCATGTGTCACTTCCCTAGGGTGATATGTGACATCCACATGATCATGCCATGTGTCACTCTAACACCCAATGCCTTGAAAAACGTTAAATTCCGTATGTCTAGGAATCCAATGAAATTCGATAGGGTAACTAGATTTTGCGAGATGAATTCCACGGTGAAGTCTGTTTCGTCATCCGAGATCTAGAAAATTTTCGGTTTTCAGCCGAAATTACCGTTTTACCCTTGTTGAGAAAAATTGAATTATTTTCCCGAGTTTTACATTCTTCCACCCTTAACAGAATTTCGTCCCCGAAATTCACATCCACTAGCACACACAAACACATGCATATGTAGTAATCATTATGTGCCATATATTAGACCACGCACCTTCGTCCTCAAATAGGAAATGATAGGTGGTCTGCATCGTGTCATCGCGTTCCAACGTTGCCTCCTCTACTCCTCGGTGTTGCCATAACACTTTAACTAGCCGCAAGGTCTTGCGTCGCAATACCTGATCTCGGCTATCCAAGATACGCACTGGTCCCTCCTCGAAGGTCCCATCAGTGTCAACAGTAATCTCTCCCCAATCCACTACATGAGCTGGATCTGAAGTATATTTTCGGAGCATGGAGACGTGGAACACCTCATGGACACCTGATAAACTCGATGGTAGTGCCAACCGATAAGCAACTGTACCCACCCTATCGAGTATCTCGAACGACTCAATATACCTCGGCGCTAGCTTCTCTCGCTTGCCGAATCTGATCACTCCTCTCCTAGGCATCACCTTCAAGAAGATGTGATCACCCACCTCAACTCTGTGAGGGTCGACATCGTCATCGCAGCCTTTCGCTCACCTAAGCCGTAAGAAGGCGCTTCCGAATCAAATCCACCTTCTCAGAGGTGTCTTGAATTAAATCCATACCAGTGATGGAGCTCTCTCCCACCTATGTCCAACAAATTGGGGATCGACATGGCCTCCCATATAAGGCCTCATAGAGTGCCATATGAATACCGGGGCCGATAACCACGCTGTTGTAGGCGACCCCACCATGGCAAGTGCTCCTCAACACCCTTAAGATCCGTGACGATAATTACAACATGTCCTCTAAAACCTCGGGATAGTCTCCGACGACCATTTGTTCACGATCTAAACGCCATGCTCATCGCAACCAGAACCTATAACAACCTTTTGGAAACTCTTCCAAAAGTGTGTCGTAAACCTGGGATCCCTGTTCGATACGATAGAGATTGACACTCCATGTAACCGGACAATCTCACGAATATACAACCGGCAGAATTCCTCTAGTGTGAAGGTCATCCGCACCGCTAGAAAGTGTGCCGACTTAGTGAGCCGGTCCACTATAACTCATACGACATCATGCCTCTGCTATGTCCGTGGCAAGTAGGTCACAAAATCCATTGTGACATGCTCCCATTTCCACTACCACTTAATGGTCGGAGAACCCCGCCGCTTCAATGCTCAACCTTTACCCACGGCAAGTGAGATGACCGACGAACAAAATCTCCAACGCCTCGCCCCATCCCGCCCAATAATACGCGACTAAGATCTCGCATATCTTCGTATATCGATGCACAAAGAAACGGAGCAAAGTGGAACTCCTGGGGAGGATCTTCTCTCTCAAACTGGGTCGCTTGAGGAACCACAACCCGCCCCTATACCGAAGACTACCATTTGCGGGATACCTAACCTCACACCAGATTGACTGCACCCATCTCCCGACGGACGATATCTCCCGGTCCCGCCCTCGGGACTCCAATCACCTCGCCGCAGGATGGCGTAGCTACAAACTCCCTAGTGCCTCAGCCCGATCACCGTACTCACACCCAACCGGTCCCACGCCTGAAAGCATCCGCCAATTTTGGAAGCCACACTAACCAAGACTCCCATGACCTAACTCGAGTGCATTAGCACCAAGCATTCGCCTTACTAGGATGGTAATGCAGAGTGAAGTCATAATCCTCCAAATACTGCATCCACTTACGTTGCCTCATGTTGAGGTCTCGCCGTGTGAAAATATACTTCGACTCTCAGGGTATGAAAAATACCAAACTATTCACCGCATGCTAGTGGCGCCTGTGAGATTCTAATAAAAGACAATGGTCGCTAACCTGCAGATCATGTGTGTTTTCAATTCTGCTTATGATTATTTAGATGTCTAGAACCATAAGCTACAACCCTCCCGGACTGCATCAAGACACATCCTAGTCCGTCCCTAGAGGCATCACAGTACGCCGTGTACCTCTATCCCTGTTCCGGGACTATAAAAATAGGAGTTGTAGTAAGCCTCCTTTTCAATTCCTGGAATGCCTTCTCACATAGGTCATCCCACTCAAACTTGATCCCCTTCCGAATCAATCTAGTCATAGGTGCTGCTAGCCGGGAGAAATCCTCAATGAACCTCCTGTAGTACCCCGCCAATCCCAAGAAACTACGTATCTCGAAGACTAACGTCGGTCTCTCCCAACTCATACCAAATTTCAACCTCGTGGTCTACCTGACACACTGGCCGACACCGGCATCCCGCACCCCCACCTCGCAGCTTCAAAACCTCGCACTTAACGAACTCGCATACAACTCCGATGAACCTCGAGTGCCTAGAGAACAATCTCAACATCCTCATGCCTCACGCACTGTGAGTAGATCAAGATGTCACAACAAAGACCACAAAAAACTAATCCAAATAGGGCTGAAATACCCTGGCATGAGATCTATGAATGTCGCTGAGCATTCACACCCGAAAGGCATCAATGTGAACTCGAAATGCCCACACCGCGCCCCAAACGCTATCTTAGATATCGCTTCCTAACTCTCAACCGATGGTAACCAAGACGTAAGGTCTATCTAAAATCGCACTCGCGCTCTCTCGCCTAATCAAACAAGCCATCAACTTCAGAAGGGATATTGATTCTTGATCGTAACCCTGTTCAACTGTCAGTAATCTATGCACAGTCCAATGGGTCTTGTCGTCCTTCTTCACAACTTCACAAACGTAATCTACAGCACCCCACGGTGAAGTGCTTAGTCTATCAGAAAGTCCTCGGTCCAACAATCCCTCGCATTGACCTCGAGTTCCTGCCAACCTCAACCGATGTCATCCTATGAGGAGTTATAGAAATGGGCGACGTGACTGTGGTGTAACTCACGACAAAGTCCACATCCCTCTCGCGGGCGTAACCCCGCAGCTCATCCTGAAAGACATCCTCATACTCGCAAACCACCCGAGGTAGACTCAAACTGCTTCCTCAGCATCCACGTGGTAAGGCTTGCTAGCCAACCCATCAACTCGTACTCCATCCTGAGTTGTGCAGTCTAGGTAAAGCATCATGCTTCTCCCTGAAAAGTCACACCGAATACCATCCCTGCAGTGTAAGAATTAACTTCCTACTATCACAATCAATGACGACTTATGTGCCACAACAATCCATACGTTGATGATATCAAAATCCGATATGTCCATAATTCGAAGGTCCACCATAAGCAAAATCCCTGAGATCTCTAACTCACAATCCCAACATTTCTGATCAATCCTCACCCTAGTCCCTAGGGGAGAACTCACATGTAACGACTCATGCAAGCTCTCCACCTCTAAGCTCAAAACATCCACACTAGATGCAACAATAAAAGAATGTGATGCACCAGAATCAAATAGTATCTTTGGCTATAGGCGAGATAATAGAAACATACCGTAGACTGGGATCGACCAACTAGCTCACCTGGGTTGCGGTGATGGCGTAGACATGCCCTGGGTTTGGATGTTCCCTACTTCCTCAGGAACCCCGTCTCACCTCGACCCATACCTTTATCTCACGTCATCTGCAGCGTAAGGCGCCCGCAACACCTCCCGAGACTAATATTAGTCCCTTTGGCCTACACTGGGGTGAGAAGGAACAAACCGGCCAGGCCTCCGGTCCCACGATGATTGGGACTGCGCCGGTCCCAATACTCCTCGAGATCCCGCCTCCGAGGGCAATCCCGCCCTCATATGTCCAGCCGATGGCTGTAGTCAACATATCATCCGGCCCCGGCTACGAAGAGTCTCCCCGGTTTGGCCTTAGCCCTACTAGCTCGCGTACTTTGTCCCCGAAACACCTCGAGAGCCAAGTCTTCGCCTCTTTCCCGAATCCAAAGAAGGTCATCCTCTTCCTTCTCACTAGTACCGCAGCCGAATATTCCGTGCATCCTCTATCTCTCTCTATGGCCATAACCGCCTTGACCATCGAAATCCTGATGTCTTGTACTGCCCCCATTAGTGCCCAAATATGCTATTTCAGCCCTTATCTCGAGATAGGTTTGAGTGCTTTTTGCGCACTCAATCGTATCAATTAAGCCAATTGAGGTGTTCAGTTCACTTAGTATCACTTATGCCATTTCAGGTTATTTGTGTTATTTTATGTGTTTTGTGTACTGGCCCATTAAAGTCGAGACTCGATATCGTAGATGTGTTGAACCATGAAGATTGAAAAACCATTTTTACCATCAACATAATATCAAATTAAAGTGATGAAACGAAGGCAAAGTGATCAAGAAAGGATGCAGGATGCGGTATACAAAGGAAGAAACAAAGAACTTAGGCCCCCGCTATGATTGCTTGTACTGTCGGGATTGCTTAAAATTCAAGAACCATTTAAAATTGCAATCCCAGCGAAATTGAGAAATTCCTTACTAGTTAATAAATTCCCGCTATATAGCTTAAATCACTCGTGCCTAGCTTAAATTCTTCGCCGCTATTCTAAAATATTCTCGCTTAGGCTAGCGAAATTGATCGTGGTATTACCGAAAATTCTCATTTTCGCTATCTTTGTGCACATGAAAGTTAGTGGGAATTTCAAGTAAGTTAGCTAAATTTTCGCATCATATAGCTAAATTTTCCTCGCATACAAATACCTCGCCTCATAATTTCAGGTAATTAATGCCAAACGACCCCGTTTTTGGGTGTATTAATTTTCATTCCTCAGATGAGCCAAAACTTTTAGGGCTTTTTAGTTTCACACCTTGGGTTGTACTATAAACCCAACCATTTTTGTAACCCTAAGCAACTTTAATCTTCAAGACGCAGCAAATTTTTTGTTTCAGCTCTCTTCTCTCTCCCTTTCTCTCCCCCTTCGTTGCCAAACACCTCCAAGGGATGACAACTGGAGGATGAGTGGCTAAAACCACTTCCTTCTTTGGAAGTAAAGGCCAATGGGGAAGATCTAGGCTTCAGCTGTGGCTCCCGTTTTCACGTTACAGTTTACATTTTGGTTCCCAAATAACTCTAGGTTTAAAGCTGATGTACTTTTCAATACTTGGCAAGCTGTGTTTAGTGTATTTTAGCTTTAGATACACTAATATCCATTAGCTGCCATTTCACGGAGCCACCATAGGTTAAGGGCCAGGTTTTCACCGCAAGTGCATCCACTTTGACTCACTTGCAATCTTTTAGGGTCTGGGTGATTCTTAGTTTTAGATCATCGAGACTCATTAGTTACCCTTTACGAATCATCAGAGGATGAGTCAAGATAAATTTTCACCATAAACCATAAATGCTAAATAAATGCTTTTTATCAAAAGGAAATTATTAGGGTTTAGGTTTAATGCCAATGAAGATCCGTTCGAGAGATGACTATATGTCATCCTCCCAACGAGGAAATTAACCTGGGACCTCTCGCTTAGTCAGATCTTAAACTCAAGTGGCCCAATGCTTCAAGGAGTTCTATTTTTACATTTTATTTTATTTCTTTTCGCCTTGCAACCACCAACCCAATCGCTTTTATCACCACCTTAAAATCCAAATTTAATTCACCATTTTTGATCACTAATCATTTGTACAAGAAAAAACCCATCCCCTCAGGTTCGACCCTAGACCACTATATCAAGAAGTAGCTTGACTACTTACGTATAGAGGAATATAGGATATAAATTTTGTTGATTTCGTATCACCCTACTCGTGGCACGAGACCAAATGGCGCCGCTGTCGGGATGGTGCCTAAGTGCGAATGACTTGTTGAACACCTCAGATCCTCATCACAAGTTTTCAGGAATTTCTTTATATTTGAGGTCATTTTTACTCATTTACTCATAAAAAAAAAAAAAACAAGGCACAGATTGCTCTCAGGTTGTTTTCGTGTCAGCTCGGCTTTGGCTGGGCAGAATCCATTTCTCAAAGGGATCAAAATTCTCAAGGCAAGCAAGCAAATAGGGTTCCAGGGGAAAATTGACTGAGAGAAAATGGAACCCCACTACGAAGAGCAATACAATGGGAGAGTAACCCTAGGGTATAGTATGACAATGAGGGACTATAGGAACCTCGCATGGCAAATCAAGAATTCCTCGGGAGAGAAATCCAAACCCACCTAGATCCATGAGGGACTATAGAGACGCATTGGATGAATGCACCCTCCTACATGGTGCCTCCACAGTATACCTCAACTCCTCAGCCACCTCAACCACCACAACCAATCTCCCCAATTGAGCAAGCAATTCTAGACCTTACCAAAATGGTGGGTGATGCTGTGGTAGAACAAAAGGAATTCAATGCCCAATTGAGTGAAAAAATCCATACTGAGGAGAATTCCCTGGACCAAAGATTAGATGGGCTGAACAATGATTTGAAAGTATGAATGGGACAACCCGAAGATTCCATTGAAGACCTAATTGATCGCCAGAAGAATGTCCACTTATGAGGAGGCCAAAGTGGCACCATGGTAGAGGAGTCGTGGCCTTCACAACAGCCCACAAGAAAGCCCGGTGGAAAATTTGAATCCGCCAGGCCGCGATTCGCCATGGGAGAAGAAGGAAGCAACCTCTTATCGATCGAGAAGAAAGGAAGGACATGAAATAGGGAAGAGCCCCAAGAACCTTATCCTTCAACCAATCCCCATGAAGTTGAATCCTGAAGGCCACCGCCCAACCCCAAAATAGCTCACACGCCGCAGTATACGCCCCACTTTGCAAAGAAAATCTAAGCCCGCAACACCTCGCCCTGAAAACTCATGCCACCATCACCGTCAGGCAATACTTCAAGAAGTTAGTGGCCTTTGTACAGACTTTTTCCATTACCTCAAAAACAAGGGCAGCTGCTCACATCGCATGGAACATCGGTTGGTTCGGGTACCGGTTTTGATTTGGAGCACCCGAACCCCGGCATTCCTAGGCTCCAACAATTCCAGCAACCTCCGTGGATATGCCGGGCAAGAAATGCAAAGCAGCCTTCGATCCACCGGCGCTTACACCACAAGAGGTGGTCACACTCTTTATTTAAATTTTCCGATCCCTACCAGCCGAGACATGTTTATACATTGGTCGGGAGGAAAGTTGAGTCAGAGTATCTTCTATCACATTTTGTTTTGTTTTAGCTTTATTAACTACCTACTTATTTTGTATAGGATTGTTAGGATGTATGTATAGCCAATAGTAGGCAATGTTCTTTTTGTTGTGTTTCTGCTCTTGCCTTTGGTTGAAAAATTGAAACCTTGCATGTTACCTTAATGTTAGAACAACTCCATGCATGATTCAATTTTTGGTCTGTTGAAGTTCCATCATGCTCAACCTTGAACATTCCACCTTTAGCTAATTCACACACTACACATCAGATTGTACCAATAGGCAGTCAAATTATTTGCCTCCTTTCACTTTGCATAGCCGGCCTAGCATGTCAACCTAGGATACCAGGTTACCCACATTTGAAGACCAATGTAGTCTTCCAAAAGGAAAAGAAAAGAAAAAGCAAAAAGAAAAGAAAAGAAGAAAGAAAATAAAGTCGTGACACTTTGCCTTGAAACCCGAGAAAGAGCATGGTCCGAGGGGTATGAGAAAGCCTCAAGCCCGATGCCCTAAACGACTGTCGGGAGTCATCGACTTAGTGTTCATTACACTCCGTGAATGAGTGAGTTTAACGTGTTGTAGGTGCTGACTCGGCAGTCCTACGGAGTCCGTGTGAAGCTCAGAGTTTGTGGTCAAGGGATCCTTTTTGGCTTGATGCCCTAAACCTTTAATTGGTTGGGAGTCATCTGGACCCTCGCTACACGGACTTTGGTGAAGTCGAAGCTGGCATCAGACCACAAAGTAATCACAAAGAAAGAAGAGTGCTTTCCCTATCTAGGTTGTTCAATGTCTTAAGGCCATGCCAAGAGCTGGGGTCAGGGGAGGGAATAATTTTGCACTTTATTGGCTCAACTGCTATATTAAGAACCATTAGATCTTTGTGAAATTCGTGTTGATTACCATGGATCGATGTTGACCTAAAAATTGTTCTTCTATATGGTTTTCGCTCTCTCATGCTCATTATAAGCTCGTATCAATTGTTCATTTTAAAGGTAATGTCTATATGTATGTACCCTTTGAACCATAAACTTTTGAGAAATCACCGCATGCATGCCTTTATTATTTTTGGCATTGCTAAGGGACTAGCAACGGTCGGTTGGGGTGGATTAAGGCCCAACAAGGCTATTTTCGAGCCCTATTCGAGATAGGTTTTGAGTGCTTTACAAGACTAATCGTATCAATTTTCGCTTCAATTGAGGTTCAGGTTTACTTAGTATCACTTATGCCATTTCTCGAGGTTATCGGTGGTTATTTTGCGTGTTTTTGTGTACCTCGTCCATTAAAGTCGAATTTGATATCGACGTGTTGGAACCATGAAGATTGAAACCATTTCCACCCATCAACATATCAAAATCTCGCTTGATGAAACGAAGGCAAAGGAGCAAAGAAAGGATGTAGTAGAGATGCAAAGGGCATAGCAAAGCAAGAACAGTAACCTGTAGTTCTCGCTATGATTGCAAAAATTTCGCTGGGATTGCGAAAATTCTCAACCATAGCGAAAAATTTCGCAATCTTACGAATCGAGAAATTTCGCTAGGCTAGTTTAAATTGAGAAATTTCGCTAGGTTACGAATTGAGAAATTTCGCTAGTTAGCGAAATTTCGCTTATATGTTTAAATCAATGCTCCTAGAGAAATTCTTCATTTATTCTAAAATATTTCACATTAGCGAATTATCAGGCATAATAAAATTCTCATTTTCACTATCTCTCAGTAATTTCACAAGCGGGCCTCACAGTTATTAAATTTTCGCGCATAGCAAAATTTCGCCTGCTAATTTTGTGTAATTAATGCCAAACTGATCCTGCTTTGGTGTATTACCTTCTTGTCCCTCAGATGAGCCAAAACTTTAGGCTTTCAGAAGTTTCACACCTCGGGTCAGACTCATATAAACCCAAATTATTTTTGTAACCCTAAGCAACTTTAATCTTTCAAGACAAGAACACTTTGTTTCCGCTTCCTTTCTTCTCTCCTCTTTCTCTCCCTTCTTGGTTACAAACACCCTCCAAGGATGACAACTGGAGGATGAGTGGCTAAAACCACTCCATTCTCGGGCAAAAGACCACTGAAGGATTCAGTCACCGGTGGTTCCCCCGTTTTCACGCAAAGAAGTTTTTTACATTTTGTTCCCAAATTTCTAACTCTAGGTTTAAAGCTTTTGATGTAGCCTTTCTTACACACATTATGTTTAGGTTTAGGTGTATTCTTAGCTTTAGATACACTAATATCTATTAGTTGCCATTTACGAGCCACTGAGGTAGGTTAAGGGGCTAGGTTTTCACTGCAAGTGCATCCACTTTGATCAATACTTGGTAATCTTTTAGGGTTCATTGGATTCTTATTTTTAGATCCATTGAGACTCATTAGTTACCCTTTACGAATCATTGTAGGATGAGTCAAGATAGATTTTCACTGAAGGAACCATAAATGTTAAATAAATGCTTTCTATCAAAAGGAAAATTATTAGGGTTTAGGTTTTAATGCCAAATGAAGATCCGGTTCGGGAGATGACTATATGTCATCCTCCCCAACGCGAGGAAATTAAACCACCTCCTCAGCTTAGCCTAAGATCTTAAACTCAGTGGCCCAATGCTTCAAGGAGTTCTATTTTACATTTTATTTTATTTCTTTTCAGTTTGCAAACCACCAACCCACTGTTTTTATCACTACCTTAAAATCCAAATTTAATTCACCATTTTTGACTTCACTCAAATCATTTGTACGAAGAAAACCCATCCCCGTGTTCGACCCTAGACCACTATACTGCAATAGCTTGACTACGGCAGTAGGAGGAATATAGGATATAAATTTTGTTGATTCCGGATCACCCTACTATGGCACGAATCAGCCCCGGATGGACAACTTCACGCCATCCTCAAAGTTCCTCACCTTGGCCATATCTGTGGCCACATAGTCATCCCCGAAACATGCCAACTCAATGAACTTGGCTATGTATTCGAGCACAGTCATATTTCCTTGCTTCAACTCAAGGAACTCTCGAGCCTTTGCATGTCTAGCTGATGCCGAAAAACTTACACATGAAGAGCTCTCTTAACTCTCCCCATGTCATCGTCTCAGGATCCCTCGAGACTCTAACCCAATCCCACCATATCTGGGACTCACCCTCTAGCCAAAATGTGGCTAGCTTGATCCACGTAGCATCAGAGGTGATCTTCATAGCCTCCAAAATCCTCTCCACCTGTCGAAACCAATGATCACACATCGAACCCCTCCCTGTAAATGCCTGAGGATGATGTTCTATAAATCGTTGAGGTTACTTCAAGCCCTCCCGACCCCCAACCGCACCAAATTTCATGCAATGGTAGCAACTACAAAGACCCATGACCTCTACAAAGGGTCGTTTGGTCAGCCAGCTGGGTCTGCCACGCCCATGGACGACCACCTCTACGTCCACAAGCCGACTTGCCATCTGCTACTGTGTTACTATAGCAATTTGAGATTCTCTCTTTCATTTATCACATTAGCGGTGCATAATGCCAAACACTAATAAATAAGCACTCCTACGTAATCATGCTTATTCGCTTTCGAACCCCTAAGGTTGGCTGCCATAACCCTAGTGTTCAATTCTATACACATTCTATCATGCATATATTCACACAAACTACACATCTCCTGGTACATATTAGAACACCAAAGCAATCAATGCACATAATGCAGTGTTCTACACCCATACCCACTAATCCTAGGTATTTTGGACACCTAACTCTCGATACTCAGCTATGACAAGCCAATATCCGAAAACACTGGTTGATACGCCTACCCGAGCTCCTAGGTAATCCTTAACTTGAGCTTTGATACCAAGCTGTGACGCCCCAATTCTCGAGGGTTAAAATTTAGAATTTTTTTTTCTTTGCACAACCAATTTTCTTCCATTTATTTCCTCCAATGTCATTGCCTCTATACAACCCGTACCGACAGTAGAAATTCTGGGAAATTATTAACTACACTGTACCTATCCAAAACTAAGTTTTATTACAAAACTTATTATTTACATAACCAGAACTGGATATTTAATCCAGAATATTACAAAACACATAAATAGGCCCCACTCTAAATTTTTTTCATAATTGAGTTCTCGATCAAGATCTTCCCAAAGGTACCCACCGGGTAAATATTTTCCCACAATGGGGTGAGCGCCCAGTAGAAAATTCTCCTACAAGGGCTACTCCCCACCTAAAATGCACATGCAAAGACGTACATAAAACATCCAATCATATTCCATATAAATAATGCAATCCTATATGAAATATTTTGTGTTATGCATGAGATGAGACGCCTCATGCCCACAACCTGAGTCCCGACCAACTCCCTCACACCTACAACACCAAATGTGAAAACCAGTCATTGGTGTTTCACCCAATGACTTAAACTATTGGACAACCCTCCAATATTCACTTTAATTTTTTTTATCAAATCTCGCAAGTATTTTATACATGCCTTTTTTCGGGGTCACAATCGCAGATCATCGCACACTCTTTTTGACATTTTTACTAGCTTCACCTTCCAGATCATGTCTAACCACATATTCAGGCCTTTCACCCCGTGCTGGGATGGGATCTACCCATTTTGCTATGCCCAAACACACATGATTTATATTTATTATTGTTTTATACAACCGTGAATCTCGATTTTGAACGTTGTCCCATTTCCGAGCTCATCCCACATTCACCAAGAATGGTGAATAATAGTACCATGCACCCACACTCGACTCGACGTGATGTGACCGTGCATATGAAATGCAATCATGCCATTTTATGCTATGTCATGCTACATGCACAATAATTTCCAGATAATTATATTTCCTACATATAATTCTCATTCATCACAATTTTCATGTTAATACATCAAGCAAGTACATATTAACATGATTTTTTACACACAACATCATGTTATTTAATTTTCCAATAATAACACACAAAATGCCCCAAATCTCTCTCGACCCATAAAATGTGGCACCTCTCATCTTCATGTACCATGTCATTTTCCATTCGACGCAAAATCACTATGACATAAAACATACAACAAAACCCGGAGACCTCAGTCCCGGGATCACAACCAAATCCCCACACTGGCCCAGATCGCCTCTAAACCAACCCTAAAATTCTGCAATATTCGGCCCAAAATCTTGGAACCAAATCACACGGCCTATCACGGCCCCGAAGACAACCTATGCCATTACATGGCTTTTAGGCTAAAAATATTCCAAGTAGGAAAATTCTCTACCTCGTAGAGCTTGACGAAACTCCAAGATTTTGGTACCCACGCATAGCTTGCAATGCGTGGATCGACTTTTCTTCTTGGACCGTCGAGCTCCGACCGTTGGAACGTGGGGAAAATCTCCTTTTTTTTTCTCTCTCTCTCCCCTTTCTCTCTCTCTCTCTCCGTTTGCTTCTTTCTCTCATTTCTCTCCTTTCTCTCATGTTTTCTTTCCTTCTTTCCTCCCATTCCTTTTATCCACCAAATTCCTTCACTCATGTTTGCTCCCATCTCATTTTCTCATTTTTCTTTTCTTTCCTTTTCTTTCTCTTTCTTTTTTTTCTTCTCTTACTTTTCTATTTCTCCTTTTTTATTTTTTTCCTCAACCGAATTTAGCAAAGTGGGGGAAACTTCCCCCCACTTTTCTCTTAGCCACTTGTCATCTCCATGTATTTTCTTGATTTTTTTTTTCTTCTTTACTACATCATTCAACACATGGCTCAATGTGAGCAATTTATTCCAAATGCACCACATGGCTCATTCCGTGTGTCAATTCCCTAGGGTGCCATGTGGCATCCACATGATCATGTCATGTGTCACCCGATACCCGATGCCTTAAAAAAAGTGAAATTTCGACTGTCTTGGAATCCAACGAAATTTGATGAGGTAACTGGATTTCGCAAGATAAATTCAACGATGAAGTTTGTTTCGTCATCTGAGATCTAGAAAAATTTTTGTTTTCAACCAAAAGTACTGTTTACCCCCGTTTGAGAAAAATTGAATTTTTTTCCTGGATTTTACAAACAATAAAATATTAAATCACATTACAAAAAGAAAGATGCTAAAAATTTTAAAAATATTATTTCCCATATTTTACAACGTCTAATTATAATAAAGCAATATTATTACTTAATAAAAATATAATGTATGATTTCGTTACAATATACTATACATATTATGTTTTATACTTAAAAATATTTTTAGTTTTTCATAATGCTTGAAACTAATTTAATTGATATTTTATAAAATAAGTTTACAAGTTTGAAATGAGATAAAAATAATTTATTCTTACAAGTTGAAACTTAAAACAACTATATTTATTTATTTTTTAATATTTTTTTAATTTTAGTTTGAAAAAAAAAACTCAAAAACTAAAAAAACCTTTTAAAATAAAGAATACATTAAAAATAAAAAAATTTACTTTTTTATACTTATTTTTATTTTTAGTAATATATAAATTAGCTATTAATAACATCATCGGGTTGACCACAATTTGACCATAAATCGACCATTGGTCCGATTAGTGAATTGATATTTTCAATCCAATTATCAATTTGATTTTTAAAACATTGATTATAATATTTTCATACCTCTTACTTATCATTGTAATGTATTTATGCTCTAGAAACAATGAGTCGTTGATCAAGAGCCAAAATTAATAATGGGTCATTGGATCCCTAGGCTAGCTAATTAGTGATAGAACCCATTAATAATTGCTTAAGAGGCAAGAAACCCAATAAGGCAAGAGTTTGGTTACTTGATAGACAAGAAACCTTATAAGGTGAGGATTGGTTGCTTGATAGACAAGTAACCTTATAAAGTTCGGATTTGAATTCTATAAATAGACGCCTCCCTAAGACCTTCACACATTCTCCCTAGAGCCTTTACATACATACAAGGGTGTTCTCTTTTCTGGTCTCTGTCAATTAGGCATGCCTACACACAAATGTGTCGTGACTAGAATAGCTTGGAAGGTTTAGCGCCAAGAGGTTAGTAAATCCTAAGAATGATCACATTAATTTATCACACATTTTATTCAATAATGATCCAAGTTTTCACTGTACATTGATCCCAACAATTGGTATCAAAACCTTGATTGAATCGGTGTGTGGTAAACCAAATCCTTCTATTTTTTACATGTATATTTGATGCAATTAGATATATATGGCACCTTGGTTCTATGTTTCATGTTATTTACATTTTGTATGAATGAATGTTTTATTTTGGCCTTAATCAATGGTAGAAGTTTGATTGTAATTTTTTTTTAGGATGTAACTTGAAGGCTAATCATAAGATCAGGTATTCCTCATTGAGCAATTCAGATTTAATGGATAATTATGTAATAAATACCCAAAGAAGAACTGTTGCATGTTACTATTCATCATTTTTCATGTCGATCGAAACCCGGGTTTGGCGAACCAACACCAGAATAATGTAGGGAATACCAAGGAGGGTTAGTGGGAGGAAAAAGGTTGTTGGAAGACTCGGCACGGGCCCACACACGCCACCCAAAGCAAATGAGACTAGGACTCACGTGCTTGGATTTTGAGGGCCTGTGGGGATTCGTGCCAACTTAGATTAGGCCCAAAATTTCCAACTGATCCCTTTCTTGATGATTTACCTCCCTATTAAATTTTAGGGCAATTTGAGGCCTATGCAGCGACTGTCGACAAATTTTAGTTTTTGGATTTAGATGCTGTCTGGGGGCGCATGCGACCTTGGATTTGGACGAAATTTGACAATAGGTTCCTTATGTGGTGTTCTACCCCTCTGTAATATTTCATGATGATCTGAGCTTTGTACGGTGAGTGGTGGCGATTTTGGTTTCTGACTTCTCGCAATGTGTGGGGGTGCATGCAGCATCGAATTTAGACAAATTTTGGCCAGTTGGTTCCTGATGTAGTGATCTACCTTCTTGCAAAATTTCGTGATGATCCGATTTGTGTATGATGTTTGACAACGATTTTGGTGCTTGGCTTACGAGGGGGACCAGTTAAAGTTTTATGTTTTTGGGCTTAAAAACCATAGAAACCAATTTTAACTTGACCCACAATTCAAAGAATTTCAAGAACTGATGGAAATATGAATTACGGGCTAGATATCTAGTTAGGGTTCTTGGCCCTATTGGGCTTGTAATTTTCATTTTTTAGGGTTCTTGGCCCTAATGTAATTTGTTAGGCTTATAAAACAATTGTAAGCAAAGAATATTTATCAACATTAATGTTTAGATAATATTATTATGGAAAACCTAACAAATTAATGTAAAATATTGAATTCGTGACGTGTGACTCTTTCTACCCGATCCGCGGCGGATCCCCAACTGAAACCGGAGCGCCCCGTTATCAATTAATTACTCAAAATCAAATCTCGCGAAAAGCAATTTCAATTCGGGGCAAGCCCATAAAAATACTTACACTCAATGCTACTTTACAAAAATGTGCAAGTCCCATAAACATTTACTTTTATACAATACGCTTATAAAAACATGACAAGCCTTTCGTATCGATTCACAAAATAGATATTCGTGAGTTCAAAAATATTTTTTTTTTTTTCAAAATATCAAAGTTCAAAAGAAACATGGAAATGAATGCACGTCGGAGCATACCCAAATTTCCTTCTTTATGACTCGACGCCTCGACCGGGTCCGCTTCGACACTATCTTTCACTTATCAAGATTGCAAACAATATATGCTAAGCATTTTCATGCTTAATGGTTCTATATTAAATTCACTTCTTCGCTTCACTTAAATCAAATCATGCAATTTAACAACTAAAACTTTCAAATTTTATGGATGATCAATGTACATACTATGCAGTATATACTTGTTTTATATAATAATCAATTATAGTTCTCATTGATCATCCCAAAAATACTTCTGCTATTCAATATTTCATAATCCTCAAATCAATTCACCCTATGCTCACAATTCAATTCACTTCTACAATTCAATTTAGTTCAACCCCTTAGCTTTAATTTGAACTCATGCCTCGACATATCGGAGGATTTAGTCACCTAAGATCACTACGGTTTATACCAGATAAAAATGGGGCCGTGAGTAACACAAGACGGCCTCTTAGGTCGCTACCGTGTTGGTTAAAAAAAATCTACTAGTGAAACTATTTGATAAGGTGGTCTGCCAAAGGCACATCGAGTGATTGGCACTAATACAACTATTCGCAGAGATCGCTATTTCGACCCCTATCGTATGATAAAATCGTATTCCTTACCATTTAACTAAATCTGCTAAATACCCTGATTAAGAGGTTCAAACTTCCTTTATTTAGCAAAAGCATAGTATAATATGTACATTTGTATAAATAGTTCATCTTTCAATAGTCATAATTTTCATATAAACATTTTACAATCAATTTCTTCAAATCATTTGAAACAATTCAATGGCGTTTTCTTATGCATTTAGAATGTTACTCAAACAATATTGAACAACAGAATAGGAAGATAGAACAAACATGCAAAAATCCTGAACGAGGAATAGAAGCTCAGAGAACAAACCCAAAAAGCTGCACTTTGATTCCAATCCTTGAATCAACTAAGTTTGATTTTCCTCCTCATCACCTATTCCACAAAACCATTAAAGAAATTGTAAATATTGGCTCTGTATGCTAGTGGCTCAAGTCAGATTGATTTCGGGAGCGCACTTGAGTTCCAACTTCAACAAGCTATATAAATGATTCGAACAATGTTGCTTCCATAGAGTCCAAGAACACCCAAACAAGTTCGGACAAAGAAGTTACACTTCCGTCAAGTCACACGTAATCAACCCAGCCTGTCGACCCTACTCCCCGCCGAGGTGTCCCCAATTGGCCCGAGAGCTCACCGACACCTACTATCCTCCACAGCATAATAATGGAAATTCGACTCACCGGCTCATGAGTCTCAAGAACACCCGAAACTTGAGTTCTGACGAAGGAGCAAGACCCTCCAAGTCGATATCACACGCGGTCAAACCAAGCCGAGCCGAATCCAATCCTGGTCGGCGACCTGGCCCCCGAGCTGTTGACTGCTAAGCTCACCCTTCAACGAGCCGACCGCCGAAGCTTCCACACTTTTACAAATTTCAACCTCTCTAGTAAAATGACTTCTAGCAATCACTTAGCAATTCGACCTCTAGCAGCTTTCACTTAGACTGCTTGGGGAACAATCTCATAACTTGGTCTTACATAGGTCCGAATTGAGGGAAATTCAAAGCCTAACATCAATTTTCACTCGATGTGGCTACACATAAATTCTAAGGACTCACTACGCATTCCCTTTATTCCCCCACCCAAAAACCAGTTCTAAGGTCCGATTAATGCGTACTATCACAATATGGCGCCTTCCTATGGTTCAAAAATACCACCAAACATTCCTCTCTTTAGGCGCATAAATCTCACCACACAACCCTTAGGGTAGAAAATAACCAAAGTAGGAGAATACCTAATTCTTGGAGTTTGTCGAAACTCCCCAACTCCGGTCTCTATGCGAAGCCCTTGTCGTGAGGATGAACTCTTCATCTTGCTCCGCCTGAAATCGCCGGTCCGATCGTCGGGAAATCTATAGAGAAGTGAGAGCTTCTCACTCTAAAATCTCTCATCTTTTCTCCGTTTTCCTTTTCTTATGGATCACCCTTAATCATATTTTAAAAGGAGGAAACTTCCTCCCTCTTTCCTACATGCTACATGCCATTTTGATTTTTTTTCTTTCTTTTCTTTATTTCCTTGTATTTAGGTCCCTCCATTTCATTATTCTTCAGCCTAAGTCTCCTATTATTTTCCCTCTGCTCATTTATTATTTCTCCTACTCACTTAGACATATAACTTATTTACAATTGACCCTTAGGTCCCCATTTTACTAATTTCCATATATTTTCTCTTTTCACTTTGGTTTATTTCCTGGGATTCAATAAATTTCTCATTTTAGCATATAATCATTTAATCAATATTCACCAACAAATTCTGGTGAAAAATACCCAAGTTGGCTCAATTATACCCGGAATATATAATAATTTTTATTATAAAAATTCTAGGGTATTTTTAGGGTGTTACAGTGAAGGTTAAAATTAATTTAATTAATTTGAAACCTACAGGCTACATTAAGGGTTTAATAATAAAATGGTTATGTGATGCCCCAATGGATAAACATTACCGGATTTTATTGATTCGACAAAAATACCAAATTTTGAAGAGGTTATGGCTGTACTCTAACGCCGATTTATACTGATATTAAAGCATAATTTTGGAATTAAATTAATGGTTATATTCAATTTAGTAATGTTAATAATCCTCCCAAAGAAGGTTTTGTTAGTGCTATTGAAAGCCCAAGTTTATTTAAAACAAAGTTTTGATTTATACATGTTTTGTGTTATTTGAGAAAAAGTTTCGAATCCACTTCCCATGGAAGTGAATTGGTTGCACATGTTCCAGAAAGTCCTATCACAAGAGCGATAAGAGCTTCATATAATGTAACGCTTCTGTAATTATGCCAAGTTGTGGGACGCCACACGTAATGTAGAACTATTAATCTGATATTAGGTCTATTTCAAAGCATATAGTCATGAAGACATAAACTTGTTAAGGCAAAAGCTGTGAATTATAGAAAATTTCGACTTACAATCCCATAACCTTTGTAAACTACCACCTAACGGCAGGTTTAACTTGTCTTGTTTATACGTTGCTTGAGTCACCAACTACTTATATTTACACAAGTTCAATTAATATCTCAAAATATTGTATGATTTACATTTTCATTACAACAAACTTAATTCGGGACCCATATCAATAAGAAACTTCTAATGCTGTGCTGGGCCTCAAGGAATCAGGATGTCTCTCGACTCTACCTCTTCAAGATCTACAAGGATGAAGCACTCCCCGTGCTGTTTATAGCCTAGTGGAAAATAGATAATAACATGACCATTCACTTCTAGTGGTCATCAATTACAGTATACATTTAAAATAATTCACATATCATAATGTTCAATCTCCCGTAGGAGTACATAACAGAAGGTACTTGTAGGTACACTACAGAACAAAGCTGAATTATACCTTAGCATCAAAGCTTATTACTTGTTTTATTATGTTTCATTGTTCAGATACTTATCATATAAATGTTTGTCTGCATAGACCAGTAACAACATAGCATAATAGGTAAATTCAAAGTAAGGGTGGTGGTATTGAACGTATGTCGAACACAAAACAGACGCGTTCAATAGATGAAACATAAGTGTCTGAGTACTATGCAGAGTGCCGTGAGCAAATTAATCAAACTCTTGTCACACGAAACAGAAAGGTAGTTAATTAGATAGGAGCTGTGGTTGACTGTAAATGTATGTGCTCTTATTCATTCACTTATCCGCCTTAAGCGTATCTACAATTATATGTGTTTTAGAGCTTTTTATACTAGTATTTATAACCTTCGTTTAGGATTTATAAAAATAGAAAGCAAAACAGGCAGAGAAGAGGTAAAGCAAAGCTTGCTAAGAAAATGGGTTCGCTGAGGCAAAGTGGTTCGCCTAGGCGAAGCATCCCTCTTGCTCAGGCTTTGAGCAAACAAATGGCCAAGATGTGTCTCTGCTCAAGGTAGGCGAAGAGGCGTCGATTGGAAATGCACCCAGGCATTTTTTCCTTATTTCACCAAACACATCCAATCCAAAACAAAAATTAACCAAACACAAAACCCAAGCCAATTAAAAAACAATATTTATAAAAGGAAGTTAGGGTTTTCCAACACACACATTATAATAAAGAGTTGTATTAAATTTCCTTAACCTTGATTCTTTGAAAGACTTCAACTCCAAATTTCTTCATATTTTCTTCTTTTCATTCTCTTCTTTCTTTCCTTCCTTTACTTGATCAAGTAGAGCACCAAAAGATGGATAAATAGCAACCCAAAAAATGACTTCTTCTCCTAAACTATATGCCTCTCTCTCTCACTTAGCCCAAAATGGGAATTCTTATGATCTAGAGAACAAGTTGTTCTCTTAATGCCATTTGGCTCAATTTATCTCGCTTTTAGTACTCCTCTTTCTTCATATTCAATTTGCAAATCAACTTCTATAATATTCTACTTTAACATATAACCTTCTTGTTTTATGTCCTTTAGGTCCTTAATTGGCTAATTACCAGTTTACCCTTTTTCACACTTAACACTTAAATTTTCGAAAAATACAAAATTAACTTTTATTATACCCTAAACATATCATAAAACTACTAGAGTATAATTTGGGGTGTTATAGGTAAGGAGTGTTTTAAAGGGATTGGTCGTGACCCCAATAACTTACTCTGTATGATTTTCCTCAAGAGTATTAACATAGAACTACTATTGCTGCTGGTTACTATTTGAGTTTCTGTTTTAGCCGACTGGTAGGACACACTTTTCGTATCATGTTCAAAATATTAGTTTGTTATAAATATCTTGCCCAACGTAAGTGTTTATAATTTCAACTAGGATATTGTTGCAATAAATAAACCTACTTATTGGTATATTTGTTGATTACTTTTTTTTTTTTTTGTTTATTTTAGAAAATGACATCCTTTAATCCTCTAGTTATAATTTTAAGTCAAAAACCATTGGATGGAAGTAATTATGAGTTATGGAAAACCAATCTTTACATTGTCCTTGTTTTTTAGAGAATCGAATTTATTACAACAACCCAGAAACCCTAGGAGTCCATTGCTAATGCTTTGAAGGAAACTAAGAAGCAATTTGCAGATTGGGAACAAGCGAATACAACAACTCGTTGTTATATTCTTGCCAGAGTTGCAGAACATTTGCGGAAGCAAATCAATGATCTAGAGCATGTGTCAAACATGATTCAAACTCTAGATAGGATGTTTGCTGCAACAAAGAATGTATCACTTGCCAGACAAGCATCCATATGTGGCACTCAAAGAACACTCGCATGATCGCAGGAATGTGCAGACCACCGTCTAAAGACGACGCAAGCCATTCATACTATTACGGCGATGGGTAGTTTAAATGTTGTCGAGGCTTCTGTTTGCGGAGAATTACGTAATGATAAATGGATCATAGATTCAAGAACCACTAACCATGTTTGCTACTCCTTGGAGTGGTTCAAACAAAGTAGACCACTCAGAAAATGACAAAGAAGCTTGAAATTGGGAAATGGGGAATATGTCTTCGTAATGGCAATAGGACTAGTGGAGTTATGATTAAAAAATTTACGTTTATTAGACCATTTATTTGTTCCGAATTTAAAATGAATTTGGTTTCAATTAGTTGTTTATTGAACATGGTTTAATAGTGCAGCTTAATTCCTCGGTTTTGATAGATTAATAATATTTTTTTTGTCTCTAGATTATTGATGAATGATCTATATTTTTTTAACTCCTTTATCCTATAATATTAATGTCGTTAAATATAATGATGATGAGCAACTCACCTTGTTTAAGAAAAGGAAAGTTTTCAAATGAAACCTATTTATGGCACTTGTGATTAGGTCATATTAATCATAACATAATTCATGGTTTTGTTAAAAATGGAATTTTAAATTCCTTGATATTTGAACCTATACCCGTATGTGAATCATGTTTGGAAAGTAAAATGACAAAGAGGCCCTTCCTCAAGTAGCCCAAAGGAAATCGCGGCTACTTGCTAGCTTGAGATCGGGTACACACTAATGTGCGACCAATAAGCCGCTCGAGCGTAGATGGGTATGAGTATTTTATCACCTTTATCAATGGCTACTCAGGATATGGATATGTTTAACTAATGCTCTATAAGTCTAAAGCTTTTGAAAAGTTTCAAGAATATAAGGCTAAGGCAGAAAAGCAATTAGGTGTCCATATCAAGCGCCTTTCGTCTCCACTCCGAGGCTATGAATACTCTATATGGAGAGTTCAAGTCCCTTACTTGGACTCAAAGATGGATAATTCTCAAATGCTGTCTCTCGAACGCTTAACAAATGGAGTCTCTTAAAGGAGAAACATAACCCTTTTTTAGGATATGGTGAGGCCAATGCTCTAGCTACTCAATATCGGTTTCTGTGTGGATATGCATTAGAAACAACTACTGCACACTAAGCTTGGTTCCATCTAAATATGTTTCAAGGCATCCATTGTTCATGGAAAGGCAAAATCCAGCCAACTATACTCGGATTCGGGAGTCACACATGTCTTATAATACAAATCACTACATGTCAGAACCCATACAAAATGTATAAAGTTTATTTTCCAGTTATCCAGAAGGGAATCCAGAGGTGGAATATTTTATAATCCAAAGGAAAAGAAGGTAATAGCAGATATTATCATCTACACTTCATCTTCTTTCTGTGAATAGTATCAAATAAAATTTTAAATCTAAGAGCGGCTTTCTGCCTTGAAAAGCTTGATTCGATTCGAGAACCACAAGAAACTCCTAATTTTCCACCCATGTTTCCTATTGATATTCAAAGAGGGGAATATGTAAAACATGTACCCGAAAGTGAACAAACACAGGAAACCGCTCAAGACCAAATTCAAGAAACTTAAGAACAAGAAAATAATGAAGAGATTGGAAATCCACTTTAACCATAAAATCGATCCCCTCTCAGGCATGTATAACAAATCCACCGCAAAGTAGAACTTATAGTGGGAGGACAATACATAAACCTCCAAGGATGCCTTATTAAGAAAGATGTATCAAGTCACCACTTACGAAGAAGCATTGGAGGATGTTGATGTACAAGAGCGGAAAAGAGAAATGGAATCTATGAGTTCAAACTTAGTATGGTCTCTTGTAAAAGCTCCTAGAGGGGTAAAACCCATTTGAAGCAAGTTGATCTACAAGAAAACGAGCCCTAGTAAACAATGTGTGCATAAAATATTCAAAGTATGGTGGTAGTCTTCCCTATTCTTTACATAGATGACATCCTGTTAATTAAAGACAATGTGAAGGTGTTGTTAGATGTAAGAGGTTACCTAAAATAGAATTTTGATATGAGGGACTTCGGTGAAGCTAATTATATTATAGGAATCAAACTTTTATGAGATCGAAAGAATAAGGTGTTAGCTATGTCCTAAGCTTCCTAGTGGCTAGTTTTGGCATGGAGAATTCTAAGAGTGGATTTCCACCCTTCAGATATGGAATTCATCTTTCTAAGGGACAATCAAATAAGACTCCCAAAGAGAAAGAACTCATGAGTGAGAAACCTTATGCAGCTTGACCTGCCAATGAAATCCATGTGTTATGCAAATGGGTGAGATATTTGCTGCGCGATTAGAGATAAATGAAGTTGATACAAATCAGATCAAGAGAACCTAGACTTGTCACCCGATTCGGTCCGACCCGATTGTGGGATAGAGCAGGATCGGGGTGCGAGACTATATACTGGGACTCTTTACTTTTTTTTTTTTATATATAACATATACATATACAAAAGAACTACCATCGGAGTGGTGTCCATCAGAATCTATACACACATACTGAGTCCCATTTACTTATACATATACAACAAATCTTTACTTTCAATTATATATCTTTCTTCAAAACTTTTCATGAATTACTCCCAAAACCATTCTAATATGGGTCATAACCCATACACAAACCAAACCAGAGATTTGTTGGGTTTGTTCCTAAACCACAGCTGATTACTTGCTATTTAACCATGAATCCGACCTCGAGTAAGAGGATTTCATACTCATCTAGTTCCATATGGGGTTTTACCAACCCTAATTTCAAAAGAAATCCAAGGTTAGGATGAAATTCTAAGCAAAACCCTAGATTTGTGAACCAAGCCATTAACCATACAAAACCTTAGAATTCCATCTGAGAAATCCAAGATCACTTCAAATCTTACTAGAATCCAAACCTTTTTTATCTCCCTTTCTTCTTCTTCTCTTCTCTTATTCTTCTCTTCCTCTTCCTCTTCTTCTCTCTTTTTTCTTAGCCTTCACCGGTTTTTTTTTTTGCCCTCTTTGGAGAGCAAATTTGGTCTTAAATCCCACATCTCTCTCATGGGCATGTTTGGCTCCCAGAAACTTATTTTTTTTAGATTTAAGTTTCCATTATTTCACTTTAGTCCTTCAATTCCTTTCTTTTTGCAAATCAAGTTAGGCATAATTCTATTTTAACCCATAACCTTTTCATCTTATGACTTCTATGCCCCTTTTTGGCAAATTACATATTTGCCCTTGAGTATTGTAAAATTTTCGGGTTTCTAAATTTCCATTTTTCGCATTTACTTTACGAAAAATTCAATTTATGTCTACAAAAATACCTAAGTAAGTCCAGAAAAATTGCTAGAAATGCATTTCGGGATGTTACAATTCTCCCTCCTTATAAAATTTGGAGTCCTCAAATTTATACTCACTGACTCATTGCATGTTCTATGTCAGATCCTTTCTTTTCATGTCTTTTACAGAAGCTGGGGCGTGACTCTCACTTGAGCCAACAAGGCTCCATCAGAACTAAATCTCCTGTCTTAATCTTTCAAAGCTGGATTGGTACTTATTCATTCTAGTCGATATATAGGACAAAGACATCCGCATTAGGCCAACACTTTACTACGTAGGTACATCCTTGTCAGACTCTTCCGAGACGCTAAACCTGGGCTACGTGCAACTTGTCACCAGATTCGGTCGAATCCGGTCGGATCAGAACCGAGTTGGGGTCTTGAACATATCAGGACTCTTTACTTTTTTTTTATATAACATATACATATACAAAAGAACTACCATCGGAATGGTGTCCATCAGAATCTATTCACACATACTGAGTCCCATTTACATATACATATACAACAAATCTTTACTTTCAATTACATATCTTTCTTCAAAACTTTTCATGAATTACTCCCAAAACCATTCTAATATGGGTCATAACCCATACACAAACCAAACCCAAGGATTTGTTAGGGTTTGTTCTAAACCCTAACTCAATCACTTGCCATTTAACCATGAATCAACCTCGAATGGAGGATTTGTACTCATCTTGTTCCATATGGGGTTTTGACCACCCAATTTCAAGAAATCCAAGGTTATGATGAAATTCTAACAAAACCCTAATTTGTGGACAAGCCAGTAACTCATACAAAACCTTAGAATTCCATACACCGAAATCCAAGATCATACCAAATCTTACTAGAATCCATACCTTTTTTTATCTCCCTTTCTTCTTCTTCTCTTCTTCTTCTCTTCCTCTTCCTCTTCTTCTCTCTTTTTTCTTGGCCTTCACCGTTTTTTTGCCCTCTTTGGAGACCAAATTTGGTCTTAAATCCCACATCTCTCCTTAGGCCATGTTTGGCTCCCAAAAACCCATTTTTTTGGGTTAAGTTTCCATTATTCCTTTAGTCATTCAATTCCTTTCTTTTTGCAAATCAAGTTAGGCATAATTCTATTTTAACCCATAACCTTTTCATCTTATGACTTCTAGCCCCTTTTTGGAAAATTACATATTTGCCCTTGAGTATTGTACAATTTCCGGGTTTCTAAATTTCCATTTTGCATTTACTTCTGAAAATTCAATTTATCTTTTATAAATCTGCTGCTTAGTCAGCTAACAGTGCGTTCGGGATATTCTGGCTGCGGTGAAAACATATACTCAAGTATCTAAAGAAAGAGCGATGGATTATGCTTGGCCTTTAAATCGAGATCCGTTGACCACCGCCAACCTACCGAATACCTGTGTCTCATATCGTGAGACTCATACATGAGTAAAAATGGTCACTTGGGCCCATACATCAATACTCACCAAAAATACATCAACTATATTACCATAGTTCAAGAGTTGATACATCACTTTTAATAAAAACATATATTAAGATTTAAAATTTTAATACATGTTATACAAAAGTATCTACCAAAAACCACATGTGGAAAACCTTCTCAAGCGACCTCTAGTGAAGCGTTGTCTCCCAGTATTCATTTGTCTGAAATAATGATCCCTCGACAGGGTGAGCAATGCCCAGTAGTGATAATCTCCTACATGGGTTACTCCCCACCTAAGTGCACATGTAATGGCAACCAAACACACTCAAGCAAATGTGATCCTCACTTGAATATCTACATGCCCGATCCGTGTCTCGAGTCCTCAGGCTCCCTTACACATGCCTAAAGCCAAATGTGAGAAAATACGATTTCAAAACAAAAGGTTTTGTTCTTGAAAACATACTCACCCAAGTTTCGATAAAATTTATTGGACAACCCTACGAGGCGGGTGTTGGGTAATCCTCCGAAGCATTCGTAGGTCATGGCCGAGATGAACTATTGGACAACTCTCAGCAATTCTTGAAGAAAATCTTCATGAAATTCCTTTCCTGACCGTTTCATTTTTTCTTCCATGTCATTGCACTCACACCTATATCTAGGTCACCGGTGCATATCACGTGCATTATGCCATTTTCAAACAATTCATACTAATATATCTCAATCGAAACATATTAACAAATTCACATACTAATCACATTTTATTTAATTCATACCAATAACATCAAAATTAGCTCACTTGAGCTAATCAACAATCCAACTTAATTCCAATGGCTCTCACATGATTATATTTTTATATAATTCAAACATCATGTTAACACATTAAATTTTCATGCATTAACAATTTCTTTTTCCACACAATTCAAGCCATGCAATTCAAGCAATATTTTGCTTACAACACACATGGACCATTTTCGGTCCAATCAAGCAACGGAATTTATTTTAAATAGTCCACTAGCAACATTAAAAATTTGTCGGTGGCGATCCTTTATAAATTTATCGATTAACTGTCGAACGAAATGTGACCATTTCGGCCCAACAACACCTCAACCATAATTTATTGCATAAATTATAACACATGGACCAATAACGATTCGTGTCAGGTCCGGGGCTTGTCAACGGGTCCAAAGAATTCTAAAAATTAGGTCCCGAGTTTTGGGACGATCAAGCGGCCATTCACGGTCTGAAGAACACTTTCAGCCATTTCACTGAGGCTTTTAAAACCCGAAAATAACCGAGTGAGAGAAGACCCTACCTCTGGTTGTTGTTGAAACTCCACCAAATCGGTGCCCGCGTAGCCACTTTTCGCGTAGAACAACTTTGCTTCTTGGCGACGACGATGGTGTAGAAATCTAGAGAGAAGTTGCACTTTCTCTCTTTAAAACTCCCTCAATTTTCAAAATCTCTTTCTCCCCCTCTCCCCCCCTTTCTTGGATTCGGCAAAAATGGAGAAAGCTCTTCTTTTATCCTACCGTTTGCAGCGTATCGGTGTCGTTGGTTGATAGGATTAAACGTAACTATCCACACTTTGGTTATCGATTAGGAGATGTCACATGTCTTACATGGGCTACACTTGAGCTGAGGTGACTCTCGAATTGCACTAACCGTGGCATGCGCGAGCCACTCAAAATGCGCCAAGTGTCTGTATTACGACATTTGCCTGCAAATGTCTGATTTACCGGTATGCCGGAATTGACCAGGGGGTGATGTGGTAGCTAGATTTCATGAGAATTTCAACGGTGGAAGTCCGTTTTGTCGTCGAGATCCCCAGAAAAATTCGATTTTGATCAAAAAATTACCATTTTGCCATTTTTCGAAAGTGGAATTTTCTCGGGGTTCCCACCAGTTATATGTTGGTGTATTCGAGTTGGACTCTTGGAATACATACGGACTAATTTCAATGGAGATGTGAGCTCTAAATGGAAATTGCATATGAGAAAACCTACTTGAATACTTTACTAAAGTCCTTTCTGAGCATGTTTGAGAAACATGTAAATTGTATAGGTCTTAGGAGTTTCCCAAGCTTTCTTTAGAGTAAGTGGGAGTTTGTTACATTTATGCTCTAGGAGCAAGACTATTTGTATTTTTATTTTCTTATTTTAATGGTATGAATTTCTTAAATTCTTATACACACGTTGTTTCACATATAAGGTCCAGATTAATTATGCAGTATATGATCATATGGATATGTCCATAGAAGACATGGTCATAGGTTCTCATAATTAATGAATCATATCACAGTTGATAAATAAAATTGGGCACTTTATTTAGACTAAAATATTCTAAGAAATAATCTGTCTTGGTTATTGTAGAATATTAGAGTGAGTTATCTTGTACTCACTTTGAGAGGGTCAAAAGAGATTTAATTAAAGGTAATATTCTAGAAAAAGGAGTTAAATCTCAGGCAATATTAGTTATACCATTTTTCTTAATTCTAAGTATATTATAAACTAGTAGTCAAGTAATTGTCATTCTTTGAGTTATCAATAAGTGAGGTCCCCTTTTAAATACCAATAACTTGATGATTTGGGAATAATAAGCATTTGACGACTAGAGTTTATGAGATATACAAAAAATGGAATTTGTATGAAATATCCTCTTAATATGTTTCGGTACTTGGATGTTGAAAGACGCTTGCCAGTGCATTAGATCCGTTAGAAAAACTGATAAGTTAAGATAATAAATAATTAATCGATTGAGAAACCCTTGCGATTAATTATCTATATTTTACAAAGGAAAGATACATTTAATACATACATTATTAATCTTGGTGTTCACATAAGGGCTTTTAGTGGAATAGCACCGGATAAGACAATGGTCCCAGACTTGTACGGCGAGTGAGAGATTGTGGATTTATGCTCACATAAACAAATAAAGTCGTTATTAAGTAAAATTAATAATAAGTAAATTGGATCTCGGGCTAGCTAGTTAGTGAAAGAGCTCATTAATAATTGCTTAAGAGAAAAGAAACCTAGTAAGATAAAAGTTTGGTTACTTTATAGGTAAGAAACCCTATAAGGCAGGGATTGGTTGTTTGTCAGATAAGTTACCCAATAAGGTTAGGATTTGGAGTTTATAAATAAACCCCTCTCCTTAGGACCTTCACTCATTCTCCCTAGGGCCTTTACACACACATCTGCGAATTATTCTCTCCCTGGTCTCTCCTAGCAATTAAGCGCGCCCAACACAAATTAGTAGTGGTAAAATAACACAGAAAAGTCGAGCCAAGAGGTTAGTAAACCCTAAGATTGATGACATTAGTTTATCACACATCTTATTCAATCGTGATTCAGGCTTCCGTAGTACATTGATTCCAACATGTAAGAGTTTGATTTTATTACAAATCTTTAAAAATAAATATAAATATTGGAAAAATTATGATTTGGTGCCCAAATTTCTACATAATATAATGTTGTTGGTTTGTAACTTGATCATATTAAAAGTTAGTAGTTAGTTCCCTATCATCTTAATATTATCTACTATCTACTTCTATTTGTTATTATTAATTTGATTAGAGGTTTGATTTTTTCTATCATTAATAAGTGGATTTAATTTATTTATTTATTTGAAAAAAGAAATTTCATTAATTCAAAAGAGTAATACATTACATCTTAACACTGAAACCAAAGTATTAAAAACATTAGAGGATGACACAACATCCAGGTTAATAGCAAGAATAAACAACTCAAGGCCTTCATGATTGGTAATCATAATATGCCTAAAATACCTAATACTTCAGATATGATGAAGCATACTGATGAATAGGGATTTGATATGAGAAACTACAAATACGATCGAGAAGAGCGATTATCCGTTTAAATCACCCATCACGAAAACCAATGAACAAATCGATCGTCTGACGATCTATTCTATGTCTTAATATGTGTGTACATGCCATGCATGTGTATGTGTGTGTGGGCCAACATATATATATATATATATATATATATATATATACTATATATATATATATATATATATATATATATCTTTATTTATATATATATATGATGGGATTTTGAGTCATATGAGAAAGCAACCAAGGAAAAATCGAATGAAAAGCTGAATCGGGTGAAAAGCAAGTTTAGTAGAAAAACTTCATGCTCCCAAGTGGACGAAGGATGAGATAGGTGATTTCAGGACAAAGAAGACTAAAAAAACCAACCCTCTTTTTTAATGGGATGAAAAGAAATAAGAGAAGAAATTGGGGTTCATGAGGAGAGGAAGAAAAAAAAACACCTAATCAAATTTAAGTGGATTGAATTTTGATTCCAATAAAAACATATTTTCTTGGTTTAAATATTAAAAAAATTCAATTGAATATCACATCTTGTTGCACCAACAATCTACAATTTTTTCATAAAATACAAAATTTTATTTTATTTAGAAATTATTAAATTTTAAATGCTTTATATATATATAAATTACTCAAAATATATTATTTTATGAAATCATAGTTGTGTTGTGTTGTAATTTTTGTGAAATATATTAAACTCCAATTTGATAGAAAGATAAGAGATTTTTGGATAAGCATAATAATTTGAAAAGATTATTCTTTTTTTTTTTTTTTTTTGAATGGGAAAAGATTGTTCATTTAAAAATATATGTACAAAAATTGAAATTATTTCTAATTTTTTTGTAATATATGACAAGTTTCAATTAGACTAATAAAGTTTAAGTTGGGTTGTTTACGACGTAAGGCAGTATGATTGAATTCTTGTCGTTGACAAAGTTTAAATTTGTCTTAAAACTTTAAATTTTAAATTTCACATTGATTTTTTAAATTGTCCAATGTAATTATAGAACTTGCCCCTTTATTGGATTAATAATTTATGAATAATTCTAAAATTTTGAAACTATAATATATATATATATATATATATATATATATATATATATATATATATATATATATATATATATAAACAGGAAACTATAGTATTTTTCAACCGTTATAAATCCTATATTATTTATATTGTTATCATTTTAAAAATTTTGTGTTGAAAAAACAAAATCTAAACTAATATCATAATTCCGGAAAGAACAAATTTGTGCCCTTTGGGCATTAACAGTTTTTATTTTCTTTTTATTGTCCCTTTAATCTAAAGTTGGTCGTTAGTTTCGTTTTATTAATAGATGTATGCTTTCTAGGGCCTTCATTTTATGGTCTGTTTGCTTGCCGGGAAAATACGAGATAACTTTGAATAAAAAACTACCCAATTCAATCCCAATATCTCATAGCCGCTCCCACCCTTTTGTCTTTCTCGGCAACCAAAACGGCCGTTAGGATTTCTTCTTATCGACTATCCTCAAAGGGCGTTCCTATTGTTTCTGAAAATGCGTAAATAAACCCTAATTGCTGAGGTTGGAAGGCAAAATTGGCGAGAATGAATGTAAGCAGCTTGGTTGCAGAAACGGTATGGGAGGAGATTGAATCAACTCATTCAGGTCCTTGTTTATTCAATTTCTTAGTCTCTGCATTTACAATTATTAGTTATTGATTTTTTTTCCCTTTGATTTTGATTGTACATGCGACTCTGGAGTGACATCATATGATTTCGAATGAAACAGTGACTGATGATCAGATTTCAATGTCAGTAAATCTCTTCATCCCGTAATTTCATCATTATTAATTTGTGTTGGGATGAAAACTGATTCTTTGTTTGGTGCTGTAATGTAGCCTGCATTTCCTGTTCGGGAAGAACTTTGAGCGAGCAACTAGGATAGTGGATCAAAGGGGTGTCAAGAGAATCTTTGGCGAGCCTAGTGGGCGATGGATCTTTCAGGTTGATTACATTTTTTGTTCTCGTTATTTAATTTGTGAACATTGTTGTCAAACTTTGATGATAAGTTGTATATATGAGCTGGGGGAAATCAAGGTGCAATAGAATTTGGGGGATTGATGATTAAGAAAGCTGGTGATTGTATAAGTCTCTGACTGTGAGGCAAGATACAATCACTGGTATGATGGCACTGATATTTGATGCTCACTGGTTTTTGGAGAATGCTAGCAATGATGACAAGCTATCTTATTACTTCCCACTTAGCCATAAACTCAAAACTTAGCTGAAATTTGTGAATTTCAAGTCATAAGATCTGCAAATTTTTGGTTGGTTGTGACTTTGTGAGATTTGGTCGATTAATTATGAAAACAACAAAGGAAAAGGAAAAGATGGGTTTGTGTAATGTTGACCACAGATTGGGAACTTAAAACAAAACTCATGTTGGTCCAAGAAAAAATTGGTGGTTAATGTTGGCTTTAACCTGCGGATAGGGTTTCATGCTTAGGAAAATGCAGTTTTAATTCTGGGCTCCCATTGTATTTTGGTTTTCTTAGGTTGTGGGAGAATCCCGGAAGAAGGAGGAATATTTTTGTTTCGCAGAGCACTACTGTGCTTGTTATTCATTCTTCTATGACATTGTTAACAGAGGAGAACAGCTCTGTGTAAGCCTTCATTTCTTCCTATTTACTATATTAGCTATTGCTGTCTCCGATACTATTTATCTTATGATAACTTCATTATTTTTCGTTGCCTATTTATTCATCTATATATCAATTAATATATTTCTGTTATCATTGTTTCCATGCAAGTGCAAGCATCAATTAGCTGCAAGACTGGCTGCTTGCTTAGGAGCATGTGTTGAAGTTAAGGTCTCTGATGAGCAGTTGGCACTATTGCTTTCCAAACTCTGACATCTTCGACCCAAACATAATTTTTTTGCTTAGAGTTGAAAAGGTATTGAGTAAAAATTATGTTCATCATTTCTTTTTTGGTTCTTCATTTTTAGTTTGTGAGAAATTGTTTCTGGGATATGAAATTGGTAAGTTTGGTTATGCTTGGAAGTTCTAAATTACATATCTTACTGATATAGTTTAGAGACATAACAACTTTCTATTTCATCCCCCCATCTTATTTTGAAGCCAGAGAAAGAAAGAAGGAAAAAAGAAGAAGATACAAGAGGTAAAAAGAATGTTTTACATTGCAAATTTTCTTTTATGCACCTGAGTATTGAGTCAGCCATCCATATAACCAATACAAGGCGCAAAAACAGGGAGGTCTCAAAGGCTACCAGCACACCAAACACGTGAAGAAGGAAAGGCCGTGCCAAGCACGTGTTAAAATAGCTTTTTATCATTATATGTATTTGAGGAAGTGGGGTGTGCTAGTAGGTAGGTAGTGGAAAGACACTTTGTGGAGAGTGGGAGCCTCTCGAATTGCTTCCCCTGTTATCTCTGTTTGAATGAAATTTTCTTTCTAAAACTCTCGCATTCTGGTTCTTATCCTTTGGTACCAAATTGATTCAAAAGCTCGGGTTACCTGTAGAAACGACTTCGGCATATAGGGTTTTGATGGGCACTAGTCTTACAATAAGAGGGGAAGGCGTTTGTAAGAGTATTCCCCTAATCCTTCAGAAAATTGAGATTGTTGAAGATTTTTTTCTCCTTGACTTAGGCAACGCCGATGTCATCCTCGGTATGCATTGGCTGGAATCTATAGGGGGAACGCAAGGAGATTAGAAGGCTCTCACGATGATATTTCAACTGGCCGCTTACGGAAGGTGGAAATGGAAGCAGGTCAGTATTGTGTGAATGGATACTCTGAGATAGAGCCAGAGAAATTGAATTTGATTAATTCAACTTACAGGAACAATTAGAAAATTACAAAAATGAAACCATTCATTTTGAACAACAAAGAGCGATTAATCAAGTCCGACAATGGGTTTTGCAACAAGCCTTATAAGGAGCTCTAAGAACTATCAATAGTTGTTTCAACAAGGAATTACATTTATGTACTATTAGTGCTAAAATTGGCATGTTTGGGTCTATGAAAGAAATAAGAAATAACCAATTAGTCCTTACTATTGTAGGCATTATTTTTTTATTTCCAAAAAAGAATTAAGGTACACCAAGGCATATCTGTTATCTTGCAAGGTGACCCCACTCTTAGTACCTCCCTGGTTTCTCTTAAAGGCGGTAGTGGGAGAGAAACCATACGTGATCATGGAAGGGTACCCGGCGGGGCTGGGCAGCCTTAGATCTTGGAGCAAACCGTAGACATGGACATCCCCGAATCCATTCAGCTCATTCGGAATCACTTTCAATCAGGTTTTCACACACCGTAGGGTTAGCCTCCACACTCTTGAGACCATGCCATCGCACTCCGATCGGGAACGCCTCCTACCGTTAGGCCACATCGCTATCCCATATCCAAGAGACAAAAATCGAGAAGTTGGTAAGGCAAATGTTATCAACAAGCCAACCTAGCAGCAGTCCCTTCTTTAGCCTGATTCTTCTAGTACGAAAAAAAGATGACGGGTGGGGATTCTGCGTGGATTACAACGTGTTGAATAAGGCAACAGTACTAGACAAGTTCCCCATTCCGTTCATTGACAAGGTGCTCCACACAGAGCTCGCGGGACTGCTTTTCAAATCTTTTGAAGCCGATCCTGTTTTCTCAGGCTATCATCAAATCCGAGTTACAGCCTTCTGATATTCCAAAGACAGCCTTTCGAACTCATGAAGACCACTACCAGTTCTTGGTAATGTCGTTCAGCTTGACAAATGCTCTGGCCATGTTTCAATCCATCATGAACGAGATATTCAAGGAGAGCCTCAAAAATTCGTCCTGGTATTTTTCAATGACATCTTAGTGTATGGCCGCATAACAGAAGAGCACCGACACGACCTATACCATGCCTTCAGTACTCTAGAAAATCACCAACTATTTGCGAATGAGAAGAAGTGTCATTTTGGCAAATCCAGTCTAGAGTATTTGGGACACTTATCATATCTTCCAAAGGAGTGACATCAGATAATAAAAAAATACAAGTGATATTAAACTGGCCCCCTCCTCTTTCTTTAACAGTACTTCGTGGATTTTTAGGGTTGACAAGGTATTATGTCGTTTTGTAGCAAACTATGGTAGTATTGCATGGCCCTTAACTGAACTGCTAAAAAAAGATAACTTTCATTGGGGACCCCAAGCAGAGACAACATTCTAGATCCTCAAAACTGCCATGTCCAGAATTCCGGTCCTGGCCCTTCCTGATTTCAATAAGTCGTTTATAGTAGAGACAGATGCCTTAGGAGTGGGCAAATGGGCAGTGCTTCTTCAAGAGGGACGACCACTTGCTTTTTTCAGCCAGATACTTCTTCCTTCTGCTCGTCTCAAATCAGTCTACGAAAGAGAATTAATGACAGTAGTTCGTGCTATTCTGAAATGGAGACACTACATTATCGGGCGCCCCTTCACGGTACGCATGGATCAGCGCAACCTGAAATTTTTACTGGACCAATACATGGTAAGCATTAATCAACAAAAATGGTAATGCAAACTGTTGGGGTATGACTTTGACATTGAATACAAGCATGGTCATGCTAATAAGGCAGCTGATGCACTCTCCCGTCTTCCAGCACAGTACACTCTTCTGTTCCTTTCAGTTCCTCAAGTGCTACAATTACAGGAGGTTGACAAACAAGTGGCAATGGACCCCTTACTCTCTAAAATCAAAACTGCTTTAGCTCAGGATTAACCGTCCATGCCTGGTTACTCTCTCAAGCAAGGCAAGCTCTATTACCGCAACAAGCGGGCTCTATTTTATAGGAATATCATGATAGCCATATTGGAGGACATTCAGGAGTTCTTAAAACTCTTAAAAGAGTGGCTGCAGTCTTGTATTGGAAGGGAATGAAGCATGATCTTCAGTTTTACGTTGCAGCCTGCACAACCTGCCAACAGAATAAATATTCTACTCTTACCCCCAATGGACTGCTACACCCTCTCCCCATCCAAACCAGGTATGGGAGGATATTTTTATGGACTTTATTGAAGGTTTGCCGAAGATAGGGGGTTGGGACACCATTTTTGTAGTAGTTGATCGTTTAAGTAAGTATGCACACTTTATTAGGTTGACCCGTCCCTTCACAACTATAACAGTAGTAACCATTTTTATTTGCGAAATTATCTGTCTGCATGGCATTCCCCGCTCTTTAGTCTCAGATCGGGATAAGATCTTCCTTAGCAAATTCTGGACTGAACTTTTCAAGGTACAAAGCACAACCCTTAATTTCAGCATAACTTATCATCCAGAGTCTGATGGACAAACTCAGGTAATCAAAATAGATGCTTGGAGACCTACTTAAGATGTTTTGCAAATAATAAACCGAAGTCTTGGGGTTGCTTCTTGCCTTGGGCTGAGTATTGGTACAACACTTCCTTTCACATGGCAGACCAAACTACACCATTCCGCATCGTTAACGGGTAGGACCCTCCTAACCTGCAGTTCTACGAAGCGGACTCCTCAGTTTTCAGTGTAGTTGACCAACAGTTGGCTACGCGTGACATTATTCTTGTTGAGTTGCGCAACCAGCTCCACCGAGCTCAGCAGCAAATGAAGTTTCAGGCGGATAAGAAACACAAGGAAGTCTCCTTTGACATGGGTGACCTGGCATTCCTCAAACTTAGACCTACCACCAGCATTCCCTGTCCTGCAAAAGTAATGCCAACCTCTCTCCTCTCTTCTCTGGACCCTTTCTGGTCTCTACCAAAGTTGGTCCAGTCGCCTACCGCCTTCAACTACCGGCTGAGACTCAAATACATCCAGTGTTTCATGTTTACCAACTCAAATCAGCGGTGGGTACCTTCCAATCCCCACTCCCCTGCCTTCCCCACTAACTGTCCATCAGGAAACCCACTTAGAACCCGAATCTGTGTTGGCAGTTCATCCCTCTACTAGCTCTTTACAGCCAGGCCAAGAAGTCCTCTTCAAGTGGAGGAGTCTGCCTGCTCATGACGCTTCTTGGGAGCACTATGATCTGATCCAGCAACAATTTCTGGCATTCAACCTTGAGGACAAAGTGCCTCTCTACCCCTGGGTAATGATAGACCTCCCATCCACATAACATATACAAGACGCAGAAACAGGGAGGTCTCAAAGGCTACCAGCACACCAAACACGTGAAGAAGGTAAGGCCGTGCCCAGCACGTGTTAAAATAGATTTTTATTTTTATATGTATTTGGGGTAGTGGGGTGTGTGGGTGGGTAGGTAGTGGAGAGTGAGAACCTCTCGAATTGCTTCCCCTGTTATCTCTGTTCGAATGAAATTTTCTTTCTAAAACCCCGCCATTCTGATTCTTATCATGGTGTTGGTAGACAGAAATTCATATTTACTCTTAAAAATTACAATTCATTGACGTTGTATCCTTAAATTAATCTCCATTGATTAAAATAGTTATAGGTTCAAAACCAATTGTCCCATAGCGTCTAGGCAAATTGTAGTTTTATGCAATTCTTATCATTGAAAAAAAAAAAAAAAAACTAGGTTCGTTTGTAGTTAGGGTCAGGGGTTTTTAATTAAAAACTTGATTTTTTTTTCCTCAAAGCAAGGTCATGGCATTTGTTTTTCCAAACCAAAAGCAATAAAAAGAAACAAATATCAGTGTAGCTTGATTGACCCTACAACAATTGCTAAGTTGTTACTTAAAGAGTTTAAAGACATAAGATTTGACATTTATCTCTATACTTTGATCTGTTCACCCACCCACTTACAAATAATTGTTAAAATCCAATCTGCTAAGTGCAACTTGTGAGCACTGTTCTGCAACTGTCAAAATACTAACCTACTTAGAGAAGAGAAACAGGAATATCAGTGGACATATCGAATTCAGAATTTAGCATAACATTTGAGAGAAAACAGCAAACAATGAAGCCAGTAAAATGTTATTACTGCTTGCTTTACTACAATTAGAACAAACACTTACAAATACTAAGTAGCACCGAAGAAACCCTGAAGGAATCAACTTAATTTAAGGAACAAGTTTGTAAGCTTTCATTTTATCGATCCAAGAAAGGAAAGACGATTTGGAGTTTCTGAACCCCAAGAATCCATGCTCTTTGCTCTTGTTCATACTATCCAATGTTATCCCAACACTGAGAACAACATCCACATACCACCACTGTCCAACCTCCTCCAGTTTAGTAGGGACCAGACCTTTCTCCTTCACAATCTCATCCCACACTGCTCCTTTCCCCTTCATCATCTCCTCCAACCTCAATCTCCCCCCCTCAGGTTCATTCCACTCCAATCCAAACTGCTCTGCCAACACCCTCCACAGATGCTTCCATTTAAACACATCCCCATTACTACAATTGAACGCCTCATTCTTAGCAAACGGATCAACCGCAGCCCATATATGTTGCTCTGCAATTAGGTCTGCGTCCGAAACGTCCCAATATCCATTCCATGCTTCTTGGCTTCCCGGAAACCTCAACGGTAAGCCCTCACGCTTGCAGATTGCGGCGTACACACAAAGAGTCCCAATTGCATTCATCATGCTGTAAGGCGAAAACCCAAAAATGACGGCTGGCCGGTGGATCGACCATGTCAAGCCCTCCTTCTTCTCCACCTCCTCAAATAGTATATCTTCCTGTACATAGTAAAAATTCTGAAAATCTAATCTGGGCATCTCTTCCTGATACGGAGGCTCATGAGGTTCAATCTTGCCAAATGCCTCAAACGGACCGATATAATGCTTTCTCCCAGTTTGCAAGCAAATGTGCTCCAAATTTAGGGCATTTGGTCTCACAGATAGTTTGTTGAGTATTCACTTCTTCTTGATCTTCCGGGAGGTGGGTTAATTGATGCAGTTAACAGGGATCTCTATTTGAAATAGCTACCTGGAAAAGTTCATCTTTCTTTCTTTATATGAGGAAGAAGTCTTGGCACGCAATTTGAAATAAAACGGAATTCAAATGGAAAGGACAAAAATTTTGGTTGGTGTCTTGTTGTCACTTTGTCAACTTTTACTGCTACTTTTTTGCCTCTAATATTTTCTATCTTTGGGGGGCGAGATAGCGTGCTGTCTGTTGATAGCTGCCAATGGGTGTCAGTGTGTCACCGTATAATATAAACAATTGTTGGGTAATTGCAGAAGTTGTTGGGTCATTCTTTTCCTTGCCCATGCCTTTCAAGTTGTTTTAGAATGAAACTGTATGTATACAAATTAATTAAATTGAAAATTCAGAAATTGCCGTCTCAAACTTTGATATTTCTTATAAATGATCAATGGTTAGAACTTCAATTCTACGAAATTTAGAAAAAAGTTAAAAAAACTCATCACTTAATTGGTTTGGGTACATTTTCCAAGGGTCACTAGTTTGAGTGGTTTGAGTTTGCTCCTAAGGGTCATTAGTTTAAGTTAGTTCCATCACAAAGGATTTATTTGATCATTAATTTCAGGGTCTTTCATCTGATTAGTCAATATGTGCACGATTATTAAAAAATAATTCAATTTTGTAAAGAAATACTTTATTAAAAAGGAAGAGAATTTCCACACGCTTTCATGGATACGAAGTGTTAAGATTGATAAACCTTTGATCCATGTTAACTATAGGATACCATTTGAAGCTACATCAAAGATCTTCAAAGAATTCCAAGAATTTTTATTATTTGCTTGTTCAGAGCTCATATAGACTATAGTGGACGATAAAATATTGATCAGTTTTATTGGACTTTGTTCGAAATACAATTGTTGAATTCTCTAGTCCATTTGTATAGGTGGATCAAGATATCCGATTAACTATGACAATAAAATAAATTAAAATATGCTTTTTCATATCATAATTAATAAACTTATCCTATTATATTTAAAATCATAGCATCGTTCAAAGTTTTTTTTAAGAGACTGTAATCATAATTGAGAGGTTTTGATGTCTTATTGTCCTTCTCATTCATTTGTTGGTTAGTGGATTGTTAAATATTAATATATTTTATTCATCGTATGTTTTTTTTACATTTATTCATTTTGTATATTATATTATAATACTTATTTTTATAAAGATCTAACTCCATATCTCTAACCTTTTTCCATCCCGTCAGGGCATTGGCATTTGACATATTCATCATGTAAAAAATTATGTTATCCTTTGTTTTTTTCACTAGTATGTAGGTGACTATATTAACATTGTAGTCCCAACTCTTTTCCAGGATTGTCACCATAAAATCAATTTTAATTTACTATTTTTGTTCTTAATATATGGCTCAAGTGACAAAGGAATGAGATGAACATGCCGAACATATTCAAATTCAAAACATAGTACTATGCGAAGTGAATAGATTTAAAAAAAAAAAAACATTTTACCACTTTCGTAAAATCATGCATTACATTGGTATATCTTGTAGGTTGAATCTCATTCAAGGAATACACCTATAGGGAGTGAATAAATGTTTTTTAACAAACTATTTGAAAAACAAATTCAACAACAAAAAATAACGGAAAATTTTAAAGTAGCTCTCTCTCATCAACTTGAAATCAATCTCTTCTAGATTACATTAAATGCAAGGATGCAATAACACTCTTCAAACAATATATAAATGCAAGTCACAAGCAATATAATTCAAACACTTAATATATCATTTAATCATCAAATGTTCAACAACCATTTCACATTACAAAATTGAAATTATATACTAAAAAGAAAAAGGAGTAGAGACAATATGGAGACACTAGCTTTAACGTAGAAAACCTCCTATGAGGTAAAAAACCACGGGCCTACGATCGATCAAAACTTCCACTATGATGCACAAGTTAGGTGTAGAAAAATTTACTCAGCTTCAAGCCTCTAATCCTTCACGGACAACTTCACAAAACCTTCTTACTTCAACTCCTAACCATCATCTACCAAAAAATACTTGGAGTCCTTCCCAAGTTTGATCTCGGCCTTCCTCTTGAAGATTGATTAAGAAGAATGAGTTTTCTCCAAAAACTCAGTTACTTTGAGAGAAGAGTATATAAATGACCTTAACCTTTTTTCAAAAACAAGGACAAATGATTTTCTTGAAAGCACACATAGAGAAAGAGATGTCATCCAAAACAAACGACCATTTTAATAAAAGAAGCTTGCATGAGTTGGGATAGTGATTATGGTATTTTTCTCTTTCACTCAAAAGAGGAAAAAGATTTTCACAAACAACAAAAGATAATTTTGAAAGTTCTAGTGACGGACAAAATTTTCTTTCAAAACAAATAATCCTCTAAGAAACAGATCTTCAAATTTTAGAAAGGGTGGCTGTTGGTGTGTGTCTCTCTACCCTTGAATAAAAAAGATAGACTCTATTTAAAAGGGTTGAAACCCTGGATTTAAAGACTGAAAAGAGATCTTAATAATTGGGTAAGATGGATCAATTCACAAATATGTGAGATAGATCTAGAACCTAGAAAACAGTTGATTAAAAGAACTTTTCCCTCTTTAGAAAATAAAGTTAAAACAAAAGTAATGAATAAGAAATAGAAAAACATTTTTTGGATTGAGGAGAATCATCAACACAGTAATCAACTTTGTCCTTTAGCAATTTTTTAAATATTAAGTTTCAAAGAAAATAGTCTATTAGAGATTTAAACACCCAAAAACTAAGGAATACTTACGAAATTTTGACCTGAATTGCCAACCTAAACTAAATACTGACATATCTTATCCATATTTGAAAAATAAATTGGATATATAAAAAGTTGTCCATGTTGGTTCATCTTATTGTTTCAAACTTCATATAGGCTTTCAGTGGGCCAGTTTGGGTTGACTTTAAAGGGATTAAGCCCTCTCCATTATTTGTATAGCCCACAGGGCTTAGCCACATAAGCCTCATGCTCAATATTTGGCCCAGAAATTGTCGCCCGTTTCATATTCTTCAATTTTATTAAATTTCAGAAGAAAATTATAATTCATAATTATGGAAAAAAAATCAATAATTTAATAATCATAAGTATCGTAAGTAATATTTTCAAAACCAGATTAAACATTAAATTAGAAGTATTATTGGTTCATAGTTCATGATTTACTAATCAAAGTAATGGTTGAATAGCGGTCAAATAGAAAACATTTTTTTTTTGATAATCATAACTAGTTATAATTATGATTATAACTTTTTTATAAATAGTTAATAAACCATTATCTCCTATTCACTTTTGTGTCATTATAAAAACTAAAATATTTTAGGTTTTTTTTCTTCATTAAACTTTATGCGACGCTATAATTAATACGGCGATAATTTAAATCATAGCTTAGCTTAAGATAAGACCGGCGCGCAAAGTCTCGCATTAGTCGAAGACGCACTTGAGATTATGCGTTTTTAAGCTGACATAACCTTTATTCCAAATATAAATAAAAATTATATATCTCAATAAATATCGTTTGGCGCTTTTATCTAATAATAAAATACAACAAAGAAAGCGACATCAAAATGATAAAAATCAAACATCGCTAGTGCTTCCTATCATGACAGACATTTCCAAAGCAAAATAACAAACATCATTAGTGCTTCTCATCATTACAAAAATTCTAAGTTCAAAAAAAAAATAAACACTTATGGATCTACATCAAATTCTAAATTAAGAAAACCATCATCAATATCATTCTTCCCATCATTAATAGATTTTTTTTATATATTTTTTAATTATATGTGAGATATTTTCCTATTTTTGACATAATTTTTAAAAATTATTTCAAATATTTTACATAATTTTGGAATTTGTTTTCTATTTTTTCATTATTTTTCAAAAAATTCATTTTTACATACTAAAAAATAATCTATTTTTTACATAATTTTTTTGAATTAGTTTTCTATTCTTTTCATTATTTTTTCAAAAAAATAATCTACTTTTTACATAATTTTTTCAGAATTTCTTTTATATTTTTTTTCCTATTTTTACATAATTTATTAGAAGAACGGTTTTGCCATTAAGATAATCGATTTTTAGGCTTGAGTATAAGCTTTTTTAAGCTCTTTTATTTTTATAAGATTCTCCACGAAGCTTATTGAAATAAGCTAAAATGAGCTTATAAAAGTCATAAGTTATTTTTATAAGTTCTTCCAAACTTTTATAATTTTTTATCAAAAGTACTTATTTGAGAAGATTAGTTCAAATAAACTATAAATAAGCTCTCCTAAATGCACCCTAAATAATCATTGAACTTGTTTTACTTAAAATTTCCCCCTCATTGGTAAGATCCTGTTTTTATGGAAAACACACATTTATAAGATCCGGTTTTTGTGGAAAACACTCCAAAGAAAAAAAAAAGGATGAGTAGTTGATAAGAGTTCATCATTCACTTAATGCTATGAATCTTCACAATCAATCCAGTAATTCAGAATTCCAGATAATATTTGAGAGAAAATTAACTGTTTGTTTTAGGATCTGTTTGGGTAAACAACTTAATTAATAACTTATTTTATAAGAACTTATTAGATGAGAGTTTATGTTATAAGTACTTTATTCAATAAGTTATTTGTGTTTTGATGCATATTTTAAAAAACACTTATACATTATTTTAAGGTGTTTTGATGCATTACTACATAAACACTTATAACAGTTAAAATTACTGAAAAAACCATCATAAATACTTATGAAATTGATGTTTGAATAAATAAGCACTAGTCGTAATTTTTAAAAAATTAAAAAACTAAAAACTAAAGAACTAAAAATAAAAAATAAAGTATAACTTCACTATATATTAAAAACATTTTATCAAACGTAAATCTCAGATAAAAAAATAAATTTAACGAACCATTATCTTCATATTCATTGCTTCATATGCATCAAAGAGATTATAAAAAACAAAATATTATGTTTTTTTCTTCATTAAAATCTCGGGACGCTTTCTATAAATCAACGCGAAGGTTTTACTAACTCATACATGCAGCCGTAAAGCCTCTGCAATTTTGAGGCCTAAGGCACTGAGACACAGCTTTTTAACTACCGAATATAAATGAAAATTATATATCTCATTAAATATTGTCTATAAATTTTATCTAATAATAAAATACAATAAATTAAAGAACATCAAACATAAAACCCAAACATCACAAGTGCTTATCATCATCACAAACATTTCCAAAACGAAATAACAAACATCATTAGTGTTTCTACCATCATAAAAATTATAAGTTCCAAAACAAAATAAATATTCATGGATCTGCATCAAATTTTAAATTAAGAAAATCATCATCAATATCAATTTTTTCAACATCAATAGAATCTTTTTCTAATTTTTAATTATATTTCAGATTTTTTTCCCATTTTACATAATTTTTTTTTACCTATTTTTAAATAATTTTTTGGAATTTGTTTTATAATTTTTTCATTCCTTTTTTTCCTATTTTTACATAATTTTTCAAAAAAATTACCTATTTTGTTACATAATTTTTTGGAAATTGTTTTCTATTTTTAATTGTTTTATTTTTACATAATTTTTTTCAAAAAATTTACCTATTTTTCACATAATTTTTTCGGAATTTATTTTTTATTTTTTCAGATTTTCCCGATTTTTTACAAAATTTTTCAGAATGACAGTTTTGTCATTAAGATGATCGATTTTTAGGCTTCTATATAAGTTTTTTTAAAGCTATTTTTGATAAGTTTATCTACGAAGCTTAATGAAATAATCTAAAATGAGTTTATAAAGGAGTTATAAGTTATTTTTATAAACTCTTCCGAACATTATAATTTTTATTAAAAATACTTATAAGAGAAGATAAACTCAAATAAACCCTCCAAACACACCCTTATTCAATTATAACAAACACTTAATTAAAAAAAGATATCGAGCAGAAAATGAACTACACTTAAAAATACCAAACAGCCCCAAGAAACCTCATAAAAATACCAAACAGCACCAAGAAACCTCAAATTAAGGAATAATCAACTTTAAGGAACAATTTCGTTAGCCTTCATTCTCTGGATCCATGAGAGGAAAGACTTTCTGGAGTCTTTCTGCAAACCACAAGTGCCCAACCATCTCTAATTTTGTTGGAATCAAACCTTCCTCCTTCGTGGTACTCTCAGGTTTCGACCTGTGCCTCTAACCATGTGCCTTTCGACTAGAGGCATGTACCGTCCATCCTCGTCCGCCCGCAGTTTCTCTGATGAGCTTAAAAGCCATCTATTTTTGTTCATTTTTCTCATTGGCTGATTTTAATGTAAAAGGAATAATTAAGATGCGTAAATATGAAGAAACTCACCAAATTTGTTATTTGGCAGTGAAGTATAAAAGAAAGAAGAAATGCAAAGTGGAAAATACAAAGAATCCATGGAGTAAAAATGCAGAAAATAGCGTATGTAAATGAAAGCAACCGGCTAACTTAATGCTGTAAAGTTTTGGGGTTTACACATTCCAGCTTACGAGGTCGCTTACATCGTGAAAATTGAAGGAATTCATGCAGTCATAATGTGGATCACAAGATAAAAACTGAGATCGTTAAACAGTAAGAAGTGATGTCGCGACAACATCGTAATGTCGCGAATAGCGTTGATGTCGACAAGGGATAGAGGTCGTGACAAGAGAATCGACTCGCTATGACATGTATGGAAGGATGACGAAAGTTAATCGAAGCCGCTAACGCCGGCTGCAGGATTGAAGTCGCTAATAACCGGGAAGCAACAAGTGAGGCCTCCAAGCATGTCGAGGTCGCGACGCGTGAGATCGGTGGTCGACATGAGACTTGCTCGGCCAAAGTCGTGAAGAAACGAACTCGCTGCCGACGCGAGATCGATGTCGCGGCATCGAACCCCGCTTGAAGCCTCCGCAGACCAAAGTCGATGTCCCGACACGGCATCGATGTCGCACACCACGGCGACCAGCTTCAAAGCCGCAGAGCGCGAAGTGATGTCGCGATTAAAGATATTGATGTCGCGATTATCGTGAACGAACGCTTGAGACCCGTGGAGTCATGAGTCGATTACGACAAGGATGGATGTCACGACAACAGGAACCATCAAGTGAAAACTGTGGAGTCATGAGCTGATGTCGCGACAAGAGATTGATGTCGCATATCAAGAGCAATCAATGGAAATGTAGTTCAGAACCCGATGTTGGCGATAAACAAGAGCAAACTACCAAAGATACAAGCAAGGCTAAGACGAAGTTTGATGCAGTGATCACCGATGTCATGACAATAGGTTGTTGTTGCGACATAAGAAAACTCAGTTGAAATTTACAAGAATAGGAGCTGTTGTCGCGACCACATATGATGTCGCTGATATCATGAGAAACCAAATAAACCCGCATCCTTAAGCCGATGTCGAGCAAGAGATTGATGTCGCCACACCAAGACAAGTTGAATGCCGCAGAAGACTTGAGCCGAGGTCACACGCGCAGATTGATTTCGCTGATATCAGAATACTAAATACAAGGTCGAATATCGGGAATCGAGGTCTGACAAGATAACGATGTCGCTGGCTATCGTGAGAGACCACCTGAAACCCGCTAAAGCATAAGCCGAGGTCGCCAGGGACGTGGAGATCGAGGTCACGGCATCGTAAATCATCGGTTGAAACCTGCAAGGGCAAGAAGTGATGTCGCGACGTGAGATTGATGTTGCGACGTCAGGAACACAAGTTAAAGGCTACAGAAGACTTAAGTCGGGACGCCGCGACGTGAGATCGATGTCACGATTACGGATGATGTCGCGATGCGGAGTTGAAGTCGCCGACCGAACATTAACACGGGCCAACCCACTCTGAAATCCACAAAATCGCATTGGATTAGGGCCCAACCGAGAAACCCTATACGCTAAACATCTTAAATTTCATAAAAGTAGTCATGGGCGCATAATGCACGAGAACCGGTACTGCTGCTCATTTTCTTTATTTTCTTTAGTTTTCTTTTCTTTTCTTTTCTTTTCTTTTCTTCAATATCGATAGTTAGAGATTAGATTAGATTTATCGCTTTAGTTTTCGCTTTCTTTTCTGAATTGGATGTTATGGTTTCGAAAGGGTAATGAATGCACTCCGTTTTTCAAATTACTACCCGGAATCTTGAAGTTCATACTGAATCGAATTTCCCGCCTACTTGCGCTATTCTTATGATCGAGAGGAATGTCGTAGGGTAATTCAATAATTATGAATCCTACTTTCCATTATGAATGCTATAGTTTAAATTATCTTTCCCCGTAGTCGTTTCAAAGCAGCTCTTGAATTTCGCTTTTATGAATTTACTCTCAAAAGTCGTGGGTTTACCGCTTTTCTGACCAATATCGCTCTATACCCAGCAGAAAGATTTGTCTCATTGCTCGATTTCAAGGAGGCCCCTCCGAGTGACACAGAAGGCGTACCCTAAGAGTTATGAACAATTTCAAGGTATATTAACCTCGCTCGAGATCTAATGAGCTATAGTTTATTTCCTGATAAATCTCTTCTCACTTGAAATCAAGAAAGAGTTGGAATGAGTTATCAATTTAAATAATGAGAGAGTTCACCTGATTCGAATAGTGAGGCCGATCCGTTTTAGTGAGATCTAATCAAGGAGAGGGTGATCTGTTCTAATTTGAGGAAGAGCATCTGGAAGTTGTATATCCTTACTTGAGATAACTTGGGATCTAAGGTTTACAGTCCATAAAATGGGTATAGTATTATTGCAAAGAAAAATACCCGGATTAAGAAATCCCTTTTAAAAGTAGTTATCTCATTCCTGTCTTGAAGAATCGAAAAATTAGATAATGAAATGGAGTAATGGAGAGATCGGCTTTCTTGCTAAATGCCTTGGGCCAATTTTAAAACGCAGAAATATTGAGTTTTATCGGTATTAACTACGAGAATTGGTACTTCTAGCGGTATATGATGTGTTCTCACGAAGATAATTGTCGAGTATCATTGTTTTCTAAACTATTCTTTATTCTTTATTCTTTATATTCCGGTTTATTTGATTGCTCATTTTACTTTACTCGTGTTAGTATAATTTCCGACTAGGCTGAGTTCGATATCACTTTATGGTCCCGAATAATGCGAAGCTTGAGTAGTCGGGGTAGTTGATTTAAAATTCTTGAGATATCGTAGGATCGATATGGACTTATATCCATTTTATTACTTGTCGACTGTGCATGCGGTATATTGAGCTGAGCTTGATATTGAAAATGATTTAATCTAGGAGGTGTTTTGGTCTGACCCCATGAGTTTGTAAGAGCGTGGATTCTGGGGACTAGACAATAATTCCTTGGTAATAAGCATTAAATGAATTGTATGTGTTCTTTGGTCTTTATTAACAAGTTTTTGGCCGGCAGTTGCGAAGTGATTGACAGTAGTCATGGTAATAGCATAAATAAATTGCGCATGTGTTCTTTGATTATCACTTTCTCAAGTTTTTATGGCGTGATTCTGCCAGTGACTGAACAATAGTCCTTGTTAATATGTTCGTAATTTGTAACTCATGATTCTTTGATCTGTCTTGCTTAAGTTTTGACAAGCTGGCAGGGCCTAGATCGGAATGCCTCCTATAGTAGAAAGAAGGGTTGGCATTCCCGGTTGCCATTTTAGAGAAGCTTTATCTAACGAGGTTGATGAAACGAGCTCCAGAAGGAAGTACACCATCCCATGCCTTGCCATGAATTCAAGATGGACAAACCCCTTTGGGGTCCTGCATTCGGGATATGCGCCCCACGTTCTCTCCTCTCTTCCGTTTAAAATGAAGTGTAAGTCTCGTCCAGCGAACTCTCATACACTTCTGTTTCGATTTGGGAGAGAATCGTCGCTTGCCAGAAGTGGATCTCGCTATCCTGGCAAAGAAACGACATGAAATGCGAGTAGCCGGATGAAGGCTCAAAACTCCCAGTCTTTGAAAAGAATACGAGAGATCTGGTAACGAAACGTCGGAGACAAGCAGGCCCTCCTCTGCTTTCTTAGTTATGCGTTTTGCATGTTGGCATAGGCGATGCATGTTAAAAGCGGTCGATGACTGAAGAATTTCGGAGACCACAGTGGCCGTGCGTGAAGCATGCTGAGGAGATCTGAAAAACGATACCGTGAAATGGGTTCTATCCGGCTTTCCTGGTGATCTCTCTGCGTTACCACGGTTTTTTGTGGTTTCACTTTCTCATCTCCTTACCGGACCGTTGGGGGATCTGTCGCCATGTCTGACAACCCGGTAAGTGCGATGAACTGGTTTCTCCGCTGGTGTCCAGAGAGATGGAGGCTAAGCAGGAAAGCGGAGCCCGGACGTGTGGCCGGAGTGGGTGAACATGCGAATGCCATTTACAACCTTGGGGAGCAGCCCTACGGGGCGGCTTGGAGATATGCGGTCGAAAACCCTGACGTTGCTCATTCTACCTACAACTTAAAGCGAATCAGGGCAAAGGGCCCGTACGACCACGAGTGATCTGTCAGTGATGTCAATTCTCCTGGACAACTCCCAGCCGCCGTCGTTCACCACCTCAGAATAATGCGGAAGCCAAATCCGAAAGACCTCAGCCTTGCCGGTTCGGCCCATTTATTAGTGTTATATGCGTCTTGCATTTTACAGAATGTGAAGAAACCGAATGAGAGATAGGCCGTTGAATTAATTTAAAATATATATATCTACTACCGGTTGAGGCATGGCCCCAGTTTACGACAATACCCGTCGGGGCACCTCCGCCAACTGCATGCAACATTTTGTCTACGATGGTAGTATGACATGTTGTCTTCCCACTTGGGCCAGCATATTTTGGGCTATATGAGCCTCGCATGTAGTTTGTCATTCTGTTTCCCACACTTTATAATACGTGGCTCCTCGATCCGATATGATCATATGTTTTTTAACGAACATTAATGATCCTTAACAGGAGCGATCGACTCACGTGGCAAAAGTGTTCACGGTAACTGAAAGGTCGCCTTGGCTTGGTTATAAACCAGAGGGTCTCTAACTTCATTTGACATGGCAAATTATGGGCGCGTTTCGTCATAGTATTTGTGTTTCGTTAGGTAGAAGAGCATCGCTTCAACCCAAATCCATCTTCAGCGGGACGACGAGTCCATCGGGACTTCGCGCTGAAAGATTACGTGGCCGTTAAACAAGTGATACCTGATGTGGATCTGGAGTCTTACGAGCTTCCGAAGAAGAAGCTTTGGGCTGACTACTCCTTTCTTCGATTCCTTTCCTGAATAGCCCACTTTCCTGGCTGGAAGGAGCGCGTCGGCGAGCGGACGCTACAGCAGAGGATAATATCAAAGCGCTCGCAGCGGTATTGGCGATGCGGCGTGGAAGCGGCAAACCAACTAAAGTTTGCGACGAAAGGAAGCGAGCGAAGGCAAAAGCGGCGTCCTAAGAAGCGATCCGAAAAAGAAAAGATCCTCCCAATTCACCCTTGCATCTCTACGTGGAATTGCACCTCATACGGGATCACCAGATTTTAGCGGCCTCATAGCCCATGAAGGCGAGCGGATAACGTAACCCAGTCGTGAAGGTGTGACTACCACAGAGGACCATGACCATGAACAAATCAATGCCCAGAAACTTGAGTTCATGATTGAGAAGTGTCATGGGAGCACTGCCAAGATTAGTGAGACACGACATACCCAGTAGAAACTACTACTTCCAGTAGAGCTATTGTTCTTTTCGAGCATTGTTCGGGCTTGGACCTCGCGCAAACTTTATATTGGGGCCGATCGACACGATCAATACCAGTCGAGAGAGACAAAATGTCAGCGGCCTGTCGAGCGGAATAAACACCATCAATGCCAGGAAGGCGACGCGGCCTTTACATTTACCGCCGTCGATAATGGCCTTGTATCCTTTATATCTATAAAGTCGGTAGGATCTTCACTCCATTATGATGACTTGCTTCTTCACCTTATGTATTAACAATTTTGATGTGCACTTAGGGTCCTAGATGCGTCCGAGATAAGCGTATTGGCCGATTATTGCATCACGATGCCCACGTGGAATGAAAGAGTCAGTCCGCTCCACAGGTGTCTCATTTCGGCTGGTAAATTTTATCGATTCAATGGGTCCACCCACGTAACGATGGGTGATGTTCTGATCCTACGTCGAAGCGAGGACCGGTGCTTCGGCCAAATTATTTGTTGTTTTGATGGTCAATTTGGGCGTACTGTGAGAAAATGTATCGTGCGTGAACATAGTTTGCTTTGCGAAAGCGATTCCCTGTGACCTGCCCAGCCAGGCTATCATTTGTCTAACATGTCAGAACTGGGATTGACGGCACGAGGGTAGCCAGTGTGTGACTCGTTAGTGTTGCTCGATGTGGGTTCACCGTGTGAAAAGATAAAGAACACGATATCTGCAAAGTGTCGTGAAACTCACCATCTTCCTTAAGGGGGAGGTAAGGCACAGTGGGTTTATTTTAGACCCGAGGAACAGGAGTGGTACATGCGGCCCCTACGTACTATAGTCGATGGCGGACGGACGAGATGTACCTGTGTCAATTCCTCTGGCAAGAAGAAGAAGGGCGATTGCGTGGTAGAGCTCGCGTGGCTTTGTGGCGTGTCTTTGAATGTCACCGTGAACATGGCGAGATCTCTGCCATGAGCGGCCTCCACAAAGTTCCATTTCATCTCCCGTCCGCTGGCCACGTTGTGAAATGGCGCTTCCACGATTGCCACCAGGATCATCCGGGCGAAGTGAGCAATCTTAAGGCTGGTTTATCTGCCAGAGATAAAATACCCGGGAGCCAAACACTTTAATCGTGGTAGTGATTCTAAAGCGGAGGCAAGTGGGCGGGTGTGTGTGGACTGCGCCGTCTTGCGGCGCATGTCCTAGGATAACTGCTGCGCGCATTGTCGGATCGTTGGCCATTGGCCCGGGCATGGCATGTTGTCATTCTTAGATGTATTCTCTCCATTTATCACCCCAGGTCCCAGTATGCACTTTAACCACGGAAAGTGTTTGTGCCACCATAGGCTCCATACAGCGTATCATGTAATGCTGGGGTTAGAATGCCAGGGCCACTATCATTGATTGGTAACCAAGATGTTTCATTACCTTTCTCTCTGAAAACTTCACCTGTGATGCTATATATTGATAGTATGTTGTTCTATGCAAAGGTCAAGGAAGCGCGGCACGGATCCGCCATTTACTGGCAATTGTTGACCTCCTCATAACTTTGTGGTATGAAGGCTGAATCTGTAGAGTCGCGAGTGTGGGGTGGCTGAGGGCGTGGTTCCCCTGACTTCGACTGTTGTGAGGGGATAAGGCGAAGCTACCTTCCCAACAGCCGTCCCCAAGTCTCGGCCCCGACCCTGAAAGGAAATTAACTGGCCAGCGGGCGATTATTTGTGGCGGGATGAGATTTCTTTCTACGGTTTCCACGGAGGCGTAAAGCCGCACTTTGCCGCCGCCTACAAGGCTAATTGGGAATGCGGGCGAAAAGTGTGATCGGACCTTTACTTGAATCAGCGTGCTAGCGGGCCCGATCTGGCAGTCACGTCTGCAGGGGCGAAACTGCATTAAATCTCTGCGCCATAATCTCGAATCTGGCGATGGTCGCTTACGGAAAACAAGGCACGCTTTTCTTCGTGCCGGCAAATCCGCTTAGCGATCTGAACGGTCTGACTGCTGTCTTGACGAGCCGCGCATGCGCGCTCGGTGCGGCGGCAGCGCCGCGGGCGTAGTCATTTGTTGGCGATAACGACCTCCCCGCCCGGGAGCATTGCCATAAACGCGACGCCTTATAGGGAGAAGAGAATATGGCTGCGGCAGGCGGTCGAATAGAATGTGAGTATCAATATGACGAGGCTTTAAAAAGAGAAGCGGTGCGCCAGTTGATTTCATAGAAGAACTCCCCCGGTCGAAAACATGCCCCGACAATTTAGATTGGTGGACTCTCAATATTGGCGAGGGTGCCGAATGATCGGCGGGGCATGGTTTTGCGATTGAGGGCTTTGTGCGAGAAGGATATAAAAGGTAAAAACGGCAATACGGCGGCTCTGGTTGGTCGCCTCATGACTGACGAGTGAATGTGAGGCCATTTGGCCCGGGCTGGGCGGCGGCCGCCACGTGCGCGATAGACTTGATTGGGTGACTCCCGGTGGTTGGTTGGGCCGATTGCCGCCCGAAGGGTGGTCGAGACCCTCGGATATCGCGAGAAATCGTCTCTGCGGGTAAACGACTCTTGAAACCGACTTTTCGGTTTGAAGCGGAGCATGTCCCAAGGACTCATGAAAAGGCAAACACATTGGCCTTTGTGGCGAGAAGCTATCTACCAATCACGGAAACCATATTTGCTGCCTATTTACTATACGGTCGGTTTCATCATTATATGCCCGAATGAAATCAAGTAGACAAGGTTACACCCGATCTGGATGGACTACGATCACACCCCTTATGTGTCTAAAGCCTGGAGCTGACTCCAAGCGTGGGAATGAACCTGAAGCTTCAAATCCATGACAGTTCTTTGATGGTAGAGCCTTAAAATGTTTGAAAAGATGATCGCCCGGCGGTCAAAAAATATGAAATGCCCCGACTTTTTCAAAACGAAACGATGTCACGAATGTATGTTTATTCCATGAAATATCTGAATACACACCGTGTGACACTCACGGCCGTGGGAAGGCACGATACCGAAGTACTGTTGGCGGGCCATGAGGCGTGCTCGCGTTGCCCTGCACGGGAAAGTGCGGTGACGATGATGACATGGCGGCTTTACATCCTGAAATCACCGGTCTGGGCGCGATCTCATCTGCTGGCCATGACGCGGCGGCATGTGAGGTTGATATGGATTGGACCCACTGTAACTCTTGCTCGACTGAAGAAAAATTGCTATTGGTGGCGAAAGTTTATTTGGTAAGTGGATGGGAACGACATTCTCCTCGATTAAAAGATTGAGATAATCTGCTCAATTTTAACATACCGGAAAAATATTTAGCCATGTAAATTGGCGTCCTAGATGGGTGGCGTCTCAAACTGCGGACCACACGATTTGACAGTGATGGGGATATCAGAGACTTATATGCAGAGTAGGAAATAAAATCTATGCTCCACCACTTCTCCCCAAAAGCAGCTGACTTGTGAGCCTCATGACAAAAAAAAAAAACCTGTGCAGCCCACAACGATTGAATTGTTTAAGGCAAATGGGTGGATAGACTTCCGATTTTTCTGGGCTTTTTCATAGAACTACATGAAGCCGTGACATGTCTCACATTCTGATCACGTATGCCGGAATGGAAACCTTTATATCCCCACGGAAGTGTGATGATGCCTACCATCCGGGACAACACTTTCCCAAACGAGGTAACGCAATTAATGATCAAGGAGCTTACTTTTATTCATGATGATGAGTGATGGCGATATCGCTGCATCTAAACATGGGTGAAGATCTTCTGTTAAATGAGGGTGCGACCTCTGTTATTCATTCGAAGGACTGATGCTAGAAAAGTGTTGAGAGAATATCTGGCCGACCCCAACCGTGCGTTTCTGGCATAACTAGGAAGGACCATGTCTTACCATATGGCCAGGGAGATCTGGGGCTTACTTGCCAAAAGCGAAACCGGCGGATACTGTTACTAGAATGTACGAATCTTGGATCTTGGAAGGTATTATCCTGCTAAGAATATGAATTTAATATCAATGCACAGAATGTTCATTTTTCTCTTATGATCAACACTTCAGCTTTGTGGAGCAGCGATAAAGCGCACATTGATGATAAGTAACTTGTTGTAGTAGACTTAAAGAAGTCAGGATAAGCGTGATATGGCTGTCAGGCGGTAGAATAACTTCATGGTCAGCTTAAAAGTTGGATAAGCGCGGGGTAAATATTTATGACTTTGTAAAAAAAATAACTTTGCTTGATCGAACTTAAAAAGTTCAGGAAAGCGCAATAAAATGACTATCATTGATAAAAGAATATCTTTCTAACTTGGAGCTTGACTTAAAAGGATGGACATTAATAAAATAATATATCTACCGATATAGATAACTTCCCTAGGTAAAACTTTCAAAAATACGGATGAGTGATGGAAAATGACATATTATTTGATATGTGGATAAATCTAACAGTTAAACACCTACAAAGTTCGGATGGTAGTAAGAAATTGGATGGTATGAGAAAAATAACCCATCCCGGCTGATGCAAATAATATTTTCCTAGTCGACTGGACGGTAGCGTAAAATAGGAATATCACTCATATAACCAACCTTCTAACGTCGACTTGGGACCACAAAAATAGATATCTTTTTTGTATATTTAGGAACTTGGAAATTTTATAGCTCTAATATGTAACCCCGGTTAGGAAGAGAAACACTTTATCCAAAAAATAAGAAAGAAAATGTGTAAATACAAAAGCAGAGAAGAGATTGTCATGCAAAATACATTTGTTGATTCTTTTTGGCCCTAACCTTTGTAGCCTCACCCGGCCCAGCCAGGGCTCTCCCTCGGCACCCGGGAGGCCTTTGTCTGCTAAGTCTTCCTCGGCCGGTCTTAATGGGAAACGGCGGTGGACAGAGGCCCGATGAAGACCGGGGCGCCAGGATTCTGAGAAAAATTAGGGTCGGAGGGTGGTGTTATCCGGCATCAGTGGGATCTTGGAAACTGCTCCCACGGATATCGTGTAAGGCGGAACGGCCGTGGCAGAAGTAGTTAAAAATCACGTGTGCTCGCATCAAACTCTGCCTCCGATCTTGAGCCACTCTCAGCTGAAACTCTTTTTCAGAAAAGTCGGTAAGTCATCCTTGAGTGTATTTCCACCAGTGAGAGCAGTCAACTCATCCCAGTTAGGCGACCGTTCTCTTTCTCTACCCTCCGGCAGGCCTCCTTGGTAGCCACCAAAACTTGTTGAATGGAGCCAGTTCGGACTACGCCTTGTGAGCCCTTTTCACGGTGGTTAGAGCACTTTGGACCGGGACGGTTCCGGCTCAACTGCTTAGGGTCTCCCCACTACCTGATCTTCGTAGCGCCATAAGCTACCTCGTGTAAGTGACATCCCTCTTAGTTTCCGCCCGAGCCGCCTTATCCGCGGCTTCCTTAGCCTCCAGCTCCAAATGCCGGATGGTCAACTGGGCCTCTTTCAAGAGGTGTCTAAGCTCTCCCGGGAGGAAAGCTCGGACTCAACATATAGCGAAATCGCTGACATCCCTCGGTAGAGTGATGATTCACCGAGTCTTTGGAGGGACATGTTAAATGTGATAATAACTCATGAAAGAAGAAGCGTGTTTAATCAAACAACAAATAGAAACTTGGAACTTTTTATATATATAAGCTTTACTACTTTGACTTGCCATCTAGGCCTTGAGTTAGGTTCATAATTTGCATCCGTCTTCGACTATTTGATAAATATCCTCCCTTTATAAATATCAGCCACGGGAACATCGACCGATACTCACTCCTGCAATCACCTTCGGGCTCTCATGGGCGATGTGCGTCTCGGGTACAAATCGTCTAGGCCCGATTGTTTGCGAATCACCCCAGATTGAGCTCAAATGGTGGAGGATGGACCGATATTGTCGGTCAGTGCGCCACTTCCTCCATCACGGTGCGGGCCACGAGGGCGGATGGGATTGAGGCGGTATCGGTCAGTGACAATGGCTTCTTGCGCCCATGTTAAGCGTGAGGTTAACGACTTCGGCGGCTGCGGCGTTTAGGAGGATGGACCACTTGCAATCTGGGATGATTCCTCATGTTCTAAGTCATCCTCGATGATGACCGATGATCCATTCTGGGGTGGGATCCGCGATTGTTTTGTATCTACGAACCCCGATCCATGAGGCGGACCGACCCTTGACCCGTTCGACCTCCCCACTCGGCTTCCTCTGGTTTAAAACTTTACTGGCGGCATAGTAATCTAGCAATCCCGTCATCTCTTCCTCCTCTGAGAGAGGGTCGGTGGGACAGAAACAGACAAAATTGCCGTCTTCCACACGGGCCTTGCGAGCACTCTTCCCCTGGGTGGTCCTTTTCTTTTTGATCGCCAATACTCAAGGGGTAGGACCAATCCTCCTTGCCTGCTGTGAGGAAGCCCCAGCTGAACAAATACTTCCTGCTGGGTGGGTGCGGGTAGGGCGAGCTGGAACCCCCGCTAGTGGACCCGTTGAGAACAAAGCGAGACACATGCGCTTGTTTCCCTGCTCGATGCTTTGGCGCCACAGATCCGGGTGATGGCGCGTGGCCCGCGACGAAATAGCGGTCGGTGGTAACGAAGTGTTCTCAGCCCCTGATGATGGCGGCCCGGCGAGGAATATGTCGGGAGGCGTAGGGGCCAGGGCTCGTCACGTCGTGGTTTATAAAGTCAGGAAGAACCTCGCGATAAATGCTCTGTTGAGCCTCCAACATTACACGAGAATCTTCTAAGGCTCGTCTTCTCACACTTGGACTGACTTGCCTCTCCATTTTTTCCCTGCATCAGTAATCCTCAATCAGTCGCGCGTAAAATCATATGTATGAATCTAAATTTGGCCCATTTCCTAGTTCCTACACACACCTAGGAAGCGCTGCGATCGGTTAATATAAAACGGTAGGTCAGGAGAGCCCGGGGTCTCGTCACCGCCCTGTGGGATGCCTTTGCCTCCATTTGGGAGAATCGGGAGCCCGTTCATGGCTGTAGCATGGAGTCGGTATGAGGAAGACGGCGGCCCCGCTACTCCGCCCAGCCATCCGAGAGTAGGTGAAGCAAATCTCGGCCAATGAAAGGTCGAGGCGGTATAAGAAGTTCGAACTCTTGCACCCGATGAAGTCTGGGGTTCAGTTGGATGAACAAAAAATTAATGGCCCGCCTGTTAAAATCTGTGTTTAACAAGGGTGGGCCTTTGGGAAGCAGCTTAGTGTAAGTTGCTCTCGGGTATAAGACACGGCATTTTGTTCCCCACCCAAAGTGGACTCATCCGGCTCGTCCATTAACTTCAAGTCAATGTCCTCGGGGATTTCGCAATAGGATCTCAATTTCTCCATTGTCGGGGCGAGGAACTGATATGACTTGTAGAAACGTACCATACGGGCCACCGTCTGCGACTTGCTTGACTGGTGGAAGTTCCTTCCTCACCTCTCGTCATGCTACAAACAGATTAGAGAGAGGGAAGGGAGTGAGTATCAGCCCCAAGCCGTACACCAAACAGGTAGAAAGGCAAAACCACTAAACCTGACGAAAACACGCCAGTCTAATAAGCCACAAGACCTGCCCTGCGGGACTGTTGGAGAAGGCCAATGAAAAGATTGATGCATTGCGGAGAAATAACGATTACATGGCGGAAGCGAGTAGACGCTTGAAAGAGCGGTTCGCAACCAAACGCAAAGTCGCAATAGTGTATACGCAGGAGGTGTCGAACTGTTGAGGGGAATGCTAACTCAAGGATGATAGGAAAGGGAAAAGGAAAAATCTAATAATGACCCTCTATACCAACCACTTAGGACCTACGAGTGCATTAAATGTGACGCCTGTCCATCACCCCTCCAGTCATTTCGTTTCCTGACGACGATCCGAGTCCTAAGGCACAATTGGGGAATACGAGCCAGGTTAGTGGGCCCACCTATTGTCTGAACCATCGGGCCCACTATACGACGTTCATAAACTAGGATTCTTTAAGTATCGTAGATGGTAGTGATCTGCAATGAAGCAGAAAATAAGAAAGTGCAAAAGTCAGTGAACAGCGAGTATAAATGTAGAAAAGTACAATTTTATTGATTGCGCCAAACGGCATCCATTATTACATTCATTACAATTGACAACCAAGCGGTCGTATTAAAATGATTATATAGTTCGTCGAATCGGTCTGAATGGAGACGAAGAAGAAGCGTGCGAGTTGAAGAAGAAGAAGAAGAAGAAGAAGCAGTAGCAGAATCGCTGCAAAAAAAAAAAAAAAAAGAGGCTCGAAGAGTAAAAGCCACATTGATTTAGATGGGGTGTCACCGGATGCGAGAGAGGATAAGTTTTAGAACCACCAGAGCCGTCCGAACAATTTCGACTCCTTTCCGAACCATGCATTCTCACGGTCCGATTCATTGCTTGGAAAGCGCTGAAATAATCAATCACAATCTCATCCTTCATGCCGCCCGATTCTGATTTTGGTTCGTGGCGTTCAATTATCCTTCTGCTTGAGGAGCGTGGATAACCGGTGGAACCGCGAACCTCTCGTCTTTCAGCCTTTATATTTGCCCCCAGCGGATCTTCTCCAGCGACGGCGTGGTATCTAATGCATTTCAAAGTTGAATACATTGAAACCTGACGACATTGATTGCCTACTATTCCCCATAATATGACGGTCAAGTATGTTCTCTTTTTCCAGCCGGGGACGATCACCCTCCCTAGTAGGAAAAAGGGGGGCATTGTGGGTACCTTGGTTGACCTGGCCTCTTCATGAGACCCAGCACGACTGAGGCCATGGTTGGGCCGATCCATCTTATCGACACCTTAAGCCCGACTTAGGAGCCCGGATCTTGATACCCTCCCCTTAGTAGAAGAAGGTTGACATTTCAGGATCAATTTTAGAAAGAAGCTTTATCGCGAGGGTTGAGTGGCTCCCTTGAAGGGAGAGTGCCATCTATGCCTGCCCATGGGTGCCAAGATGGACAAACCCCTTCGAAGTCCTGCGTCGGGATATCGCCCCACGTTCTCTCTCTGCTTCAGTCTAAAAGAAGAATTAGTCTCGTCTGCGGATATCATTTATGTCCTCTCTACTGCCCCGGTAAAGGAAGAATTGATGCCGTCAGCGGATATGTGTGTGCAGCCTGCTTTCAGGTTGGGGAGGAAATCATCCACTTACCACGAAGAGTGGATCCCCTTCCTCCCTGATAAAAGGAAATCACGACACGAAATAAGGTATGGACGAAAGGCTCAAAACTCCCAATCTTTGAAAGAAGACGGCAGATATATAACTTGAGAGTCAGAGAGCGGCAATGGAGAAGCCTCCCACGCGCGTGACAGTGAGACCCTCCCTCTTCGCTTTAGTTGCTGTTTCTGAGGTTGGCGTATGCGATACCATGTTGACCAAATGCGATGACTCAGAGAATTCCGGAGACCACACCTCCCTTACTATATCATCCCACACTCCCCCTTTCTCCTTCATCTTCTCTTCCAACCACAATCTCTTCCCCTCATCATTAGGCCCTTTACACTCCATCCCAAACTCCTCTGCCAGCTCCTTCCACACATGCTTCCACTTGAAGACATCTCCGTTACTGCAATTAAACGCTTCATTCTTCCCCAACGGATCCACCGCCGCCCATATCCGTTGCTCGGCTATTAGCTCGGCGTCGGAAGCATCAGCATATTCGTCCCATGCATTTCCGGTTCCCGGAAACCTTAACGGCAGACCTTCATGCTTGCAGATGGTGGCGTAGACGCATAGAGTTCCGATCATGTTCAGCATGCTGTAAGGTGAAAACCCCAGAATGAGTGAAGGCCTGTGGACTGACCATGTGAAGCCCTCTTTCTAGGCAGCCTCAAACATAATATCTTCTTGTCCATAGTAAAAATTCTCAACATTTAATCTGGGCATTTTTTCTTGATAAGGTGTATCATGAGGTTCGATTTTTCCATAATTCTCGAATGTACCAAGATAGTGTTTTCTTCCGGTTAGCAAGCTCATGACGTGCTGGAAATTTGTGGCTTTTGGTATCACCGCTTTTAGAATATTCCTCAACATGTTGCCATTCAATCTACAGTTCTCAGCCTCTTTCTCCATATTAGTCCATGCGGCATAGAAGATGTGGGTGACGTCAGTGAGCTTGGAGAGCTTTGCTGAAGTTTCTTCAGGGTCGGACACATTGCACTGGATGTACTCAAAGCGTTTGTCGGCGTTTCAGCCCGGATGAGGACGGGAGGCGACGCCGTAGACCTTCCAGGGACCGCCGGGCGTGCCCGGAAGTGGGAGGATCTCCGCAAGGGTGTTGCCGACCAGGCCGGTGACACCTACTATCAGCGCAACGCTCTCGTATTTGCCTCATCCTCTTCCACCTTTCTGTATTTACATAACATTAAGAGCATATCTTTATATATAAAGATTTTGGAATAAAAATCCCAAAGTTCTCTATTTTGATATTTAAAATAGAGATATAAATAGTACATACCTATATTTATAGATTCATTATTCACATTTCTAAATATAAAAATGATCAGACCCATATTTTAATAAACATTATTCTTCTATTATTTTATTATTATATTACGATTATTTCATTATTTTATTATCATAATAATAAAATAATTATTTTAATTATATTTTTTATAACATATTTTTTATTTTGATATACTTATATTTATTATTTATTATTTTATTCTTGAATTACTTTATATATAATATTGCAAAATGATTTTAATATATTGATTTTGTAAGTATTAATTTTTTTTAATAATTTAAATTTTTTCTTAAAATAATTTAATTTTTTTATTAAAATTATTTTTTTTGACAATGATATAAATACATTTTTATTATTTTTATTTATATTGAAAATAAAGATTGTTGGTTGGAATTGGATAATAAAACATTAAGATTTTCATTAATTAATACAATAATTTCTTTAAAAAAAATATACAAATTCATATTGACGAAAAAAAAGAACATAGAAATTATATCACATGATGTTTTGCATATCATTTATTTAAACTAATACATCAACTACAAGAAACATTGTCACTATATATTTCCTATAAATGCTCCCGATTAATCTTCTGAGTTGAAAATGAGCCTTGTGAATATGAGTTGGGCAGTAAAAGACGAAAAAGAAATTATGGAGAAAATCTTATTTCGATTTCGGCTCGTTGAAGCGTAGGTATTTTGAGGTGAAACAAATGGAGATTATTGAAAAAATGACACGCAAATACCAACAAAGTGAATCAAGTGGTATTAGTGATGGTAATTTTAGTAATTGTAATAAATATGATGGTGGAAATTATGGATGTGATTTACCCATATGTGGACCCCCAGATTGCATCTTTATCATTTGGTTAATATATTTTTAGTATGTAGCTTTTATTAATGTTGCTTCATTTTCTAATATAATATGATGCTTTATAATATAATATTTATTAGTTTAAAATGCATTTTTAGGTTTTTAATATATTTTTATTTATTACAATTTTATTTATTTAATATAATTTTATATTTATATTTAAATATAAATAAAATTATTTCATATGTCATATTCTTGAAATATTGTAATTTTAAAAAATGAATGTTTGAAGAATGAATAATGATTTGGAGTTAAAAATAATGATTGATTTTTGGAATTGGGTCTCTAAAATATAGGCTCCATCATCTCTAAATATAGAAAAGATATCAATTTAAAGTAAAAAATAGAGATTTTCTTTTGAAGATGCTTTGAGGGGAGAAGATAATAAAAGTTAACAAGAAAAGTAAAAAGATAAAAAGGACAAATACACAAATTTAAGTGGAAATTAAATATGTTATCATACTTAGCTAATAAGATAGAAAGGGCATAAGAAGGAGGGTCACAAAGGACATAAATAGGGTCACAATATCCCGTTCAAATGAAAATAATTTACTACATCATAACTAAAAAGTAACTACCTATTAGTAGGTCACCCAACTTTTGCAAAGATGATTAATTTTGAATTGACCGCTAGACTACTGGTAGTTTTTAACCAGAAAGATTTTACTGATGCTGTTTGAAAGTTATGGCCAATTTTAAACTAGAAAATTATATAAGAAAGATTAAGAGGGCAAAATCTAGAAAATAATAATAGACAATAAGAAAAATAAAAGAAAAAAAGAACACACATACGAATTTAAGTGAAAACCATATAGGTCATCCAACTCTAATAAATAGGGTTAATTTTGAATTGACTACTTGACTGTTAATTTTGAATCGACTACTACACTAGTAATAGTTTTTAATCTGACACTGATTTTACTAATGAGGTTCGAAAATCATAGCAAAGTTTATTATTCCATATTCTTTTCTAATTTCCCAGTAACCAAACGAAGAGAAAGCTAACTGAAAGGAAGGATTATTGAGCATCAATTTACCTGAGCAGCTCCAATGGCTCTAGCCCACCACCAGTTCCATTTCTTGGTCTCACAGAGAAGTGTGGAGTATTGACTTTTTCTTCTCGCTCTCCCAACTGGCAGGGGATGAAGTGGATGGGGTTCAGTTCACTGGGATTATTTATATTTGAAGTAGCAACCTACAAATTCACCTTTTTCCAATTATAATTCTTACGAGTCAATAAGTTTATCGAGCCGCCATCTTTATTACAGATGTGACTTCCCAGGATGGACCCTTGACAAGCTATTTAAATTTTAGAATAAATTAAACTTGTCTAACTGATACAAATATTTCTTATCTTTGGGGATAGATGGCATGTTGACCTATTATAAATAATTAGCCTTCTTTTTTTAACCCTGAGTGTACTAATATACAGAAAAATAAAATAAAATAAAATAGAAGAAAAGAAAATTTATAAAAAAATAAAAAATAGTTTAATTTTAATAAATTAATTATATTTATTTATTCAAATTCATTTTTATTTATTTCTTACAAACTGAGCCTTAATGTGTAAATGTAGAAGCTACTTAGAAGATCCCCTTTTTCCACTTAAAAAACTTAAAATAGTCAAGATTTCTATGGGATCGCATCTTTCTTAATTATCACAGATGTCGACAAACAAGGTATTAGTCTGAGCGCGCTATTTAAAATGAAATTAGTCAACATTGGTGAACCGTTGACGGATATGCCAATGGTATAACAATTTATGATATCTGTCATGCAATGCGGTTCAAAGCGTTTTGGAATGAAATTATATATATATTAATAATAAATTGCAAACTCAATGGCTGCAGCTTTTAAGGCCTGTGAAGTGTTAAAAGGGATGGGATGGGCTTAGGAAAGACCCCAGTTTCGAATGTAAGAATAGTATAATATAATAATATAATGTAAAGTAAATAGAAGATAAAAGAAAGGAAAGAAATTTATCAGTGCTTTGTCACCCAACGTTCGAAACTTTGAGATTTTTTTAATAAAATAAAGATCAATTATTAGAATTTCAATTTATAAAGAAATACTCAATTGAAAAGGAAGAGAAAATTTGCATGTAGAGAAAATTTCTTGTCTTTCGTGGTTATGAAGTGTAAGATTCATCTAAAGTTATAATTAATAAAATATTGATTATTTTTATCCACCATGTCTATCTTATGAGATAAAACGTTTAACGTTTGAAAAAAACAGATTATAAAAAAAAAAAGGGTTTCAAATTCAAGTTTCAATGAGATTAATTTACTATATTGTAATTAAAATATTTAGCTCTTAAAATAAATTGATCATTTTTATTATTCTTTGTTTGTGGAGGTGGATCAAGCCGTATGATTAGCTAACGATGGTTGAATAAACCTTTTTCTTGTATGATAATTGACAAATTTGTCCTATTATATCTAAAGTCATAACATGTTTCAAGGTTTAAAAAAGAGTTTGATATTTTACTATTTTTCTAATTCATTTTTTGCGAGCGGATTATCAACTACCGGTGTATTTTTTTGAAAAAGGATCATACTTATAGTCAAACAATAATACATTAATTGTTATTCTCCATTCGTATAGTCTCTCACTCTCTTATTGAGGTTTGAAGACTGACATTATTTATTGACTATACATGTGTCACAATCTTAGCTAGGAAATGAAGTATATATATTTTTTTGTACGAGTATTTTATTAGTTTAGAGTGAGAGGCCTATTTTCATTTTCGGGATTTCTTCTCAGAAATAATAAAGTTTTTCATTTTGCTCTATTCCTCTCTCTAGATTCATGTACACATTTCAGCACAAGACTGGATTTGGTCATGGTATCAAAGCATCAATCAATCCAAGGATTGATTACAGTTCTTACTTGATTAATTTCATCTGAATTGTTACTTATTATTATGTTTTCTGATTGTTGAAGCAATGGCAAAACGCAAGGAGTGAAAGACACAGTAGTAGAGATCCCTTGTGTCTTCAGAATTCTGATCGTCTAAACACGTTACTGGTAACAACTCCACTTACTAGACACAATTATCTAGCCTGGAGTCATTCGATTAAGATCGCTTTGAGGGCAAAAATGAAGTTAGGATTTATAAATGGAACTTGTTATAAGCCGGAAGATGATTCGCCTATAATTGAATGTGATGCATGTCGATAGCATGCATGGTGATATCGTGGATGCTAAATGTGATTTCAAAGGATATTGTAGATGCCTTCATTTATGCAACGTCTGCAAGAGAACTATGGTGTGATTTTGCAATGGACCCTTAATCTATCAAATTCAGAGGCAAATCAACTTTATCGGTCAAAGTAATCAAGCATTTGAAGAATATTATACTAAATTGAAGAAACTATGGGATGAATTATCTTTCTTTTTTCTTTTTAATTCTTACATCTATTTGTAGCTATGAGGAAACTAGGAGATTTATCTGTAATTGTGGTGCAATGAAGGTTGTTATTGAAATTAGTTCTTTAAACAAGTTAATGAAATTTCTAATGGGTTTGAATGATACAAATGATGGTATGAAATCACCCTTCTTGTGATAGATCCACAACCTCAAGTGAATAAGGCAAACTTACTGATATTCACTGGGGAGAACAGAGAGAAGTCAATATTAAATACACTAAGATGGTTGGGAATTTGCCATACAATAAGGAAGAGATAAGGAGGAACTGATATTAGATTTTGTTAATATATATGAGAGACATTTTAGATGGAAAAGGATTTGTGGATAACCCAACAGGCATTTGGTGATTACCATCATACCAGAGGACATGCAAGTGAAACTTGTTTTAAACTACATGGAGTACCTGATTGGTAGAAGGAGCTTAAACATAAAAATCAATTTGAAAGTATGGGTGTTAGGAATGTTCTGAATACTCCTCTGAACTTTGAGGAGACTAGGTTGAATGCTCCTCTGAACTTTGGGGCGCAAATCCATTTGATTTGCACCGAAATTAGACTTTAAAACTCCCCTCACCTAAAGCCTTGAATAAGCTTATAAATGAGTTTTAGTATATAAACCTAATAAAGGCTCATGTCATTTTTCCATATGGAACAACATCTTTTTGAAAACTATTCTTTACTAACATTAAATATGTTCAGGTAAATGGATTGTTGACACCGGAGCTTTCAGCCACATTGTTATCACCGAAATTTTTTGAACACCCTTAAAACCACTTCATCATGTCCACCTATCTACCTTTCAGATGGTGAGTCTAAAGAGTTATACACATTGGTACCATATTAATTTATAAACTCACTTTATTAGTCCCAACCTTCAATGTGTTATTTGTACCTTCAAATTTAAAATTTTCTATTTCAAAACTCACTCTGTTAATGCAAAGGGATGTAACATTCACTGAAACTTGTTATGGTGCAGGACCTATAGAGGCTGGGGCAAAGCTCTTTAGCTATAGTAGAGAATGGTAGAAAAGTCCTTAGGCATCCAATATCCAAACATCCGTTCTGCTGATTTTAGCGATTTACTTTCTTGTACTAGCAACGGTAGTGATACTGATGTATCCAATGCTTGTAATTCCTTTCAAAACACCTCATATGGACCTACTACTTCCCTTTCATGTACTGCTGCTAAGCCTAACAATAAAGTAACTTGATTCGATTTCTAATTCCATGAATCTTGGTACATATGTTAGGGTCATGTCTATTAGTTACTTGAAACATATTCCACTTTTTTCCTCTATGTGTGGACCCTCAATTTTGTCCCTCAACACTTACATTTTATCCCATGAAATAATACACTCACCTATCGTTTTCATATAAGACCAAGAGCTCCATTTAACCTTAGCCTATTTCCTACCAAGTGGCTTGTATATTATCCATTGAGTGCTTATGTAGTTCACTTCAGAATGTCATCGTGGCGATTTTTGTTTTTATTGGCATCGTGCCATAGGAAGCAAGTGGTGCCCTCGAGGTTTTAGCTCAATTAGAGTTTATTTAAGTATGTCAAATTCGGAGCACTTAAGCTTGTTTTGATCTTATCTCCCTTTGTTTGAACTCGGAATCGTGCGCGATTTGTTTTGTTGGATTCCTTATTCGCCAAGGAGGTTTCTGTTAAAAATTCATAATTTTTGTCAACCTTTTGACCAATCGGTTTGACTGGTTCGTCGGGGCAGTATGTATACAACACTGTTTTTTGGGTGATTTTAGCGAGCACTCCTCCTTGTTTCGATCATATCTCCCTCATGCGAACTTGGAATTGTGCACATTTTTTTTTGTTCGTCTCCTCATTCTTCAGGGAACATTCTTTCAAAATTTCATAATTTTCCTCAATCTACTAATCGCTTCGGCATCCGCTCAACCGCTCTGGTCAGCCGCCTTGTGTGGAGCACTATTTTTTTGTGATTTTGGAGCCCAAATCCCATATGGATCGTGCCTATATGCTCCAGATCGGTCTTGGGCAGTATTTTGGGTCCATTTTGGGCTTTGGCTTGAATTACATGCAACCCACCATGAATCCATGTGGATACTTATGGTGTGAAGCAAGCCAAAACTTAGGATAGTCAACTTGTACGAGTTCAAGAAGGAGTTATCGGGGGAGTGTGGTTTCTAATGAGCTCTTCCAGTTTCAAGGTGGAAAACACTACAGTGGGGCTTTAGAGGTTGAGTGCAGGGAATCAGTATGTGAGTGAAAGATCAGAGTGTAAAGGACCTTTAGCACTTTTTCCAGGCTCGGATGCACATTTTTTGATTTTTTTTCAGATGCTTAGCTTGGATTTTTTTTTCTGCGTTTTGTGGAAGAGGTAAGAACTAGACCCTTGCTCTATTCTATTTCATATCTTCTTCCCTTTTCTCTAATCCTTGAATAAAATATATCTTTTTGCTTGACTGGCCTAAGCATAGTTTGTTAGGTAAGGCAATGGTCGATGAGGCCAAGTTTTCAGTTTGGTAGGAAGGCTCATTGTCTTCCAGGCGTATTTCATTTTGATTAACTACGAGACCTTCAAGGTTCGCACAAGATAAGACACTATAAGGATTTCATGGGTGTCATTCCTTGAATTGAATGGTACAAGCACACTATACGTGGGAACCGATTCACAGTTTGCGCTTCCTTGCTTTAGAAAAACATGACAATCCGCTTGTTTCGGGGCTTGGTTCTCAATGCCATTCGAAATAAAATCATGGACTGTTTGTTTTGTTAGTTTCCTTATTCTTTAAGGAACATCACCAAATTTTAGGATTTTCCTCAACCATTTGTACTGGTTTTCATGCTCATACATGTGAGCCGGTTCAATAGTTTTTGTTTGGCAATCTGCTTAGAAAACACAACTAAGGCTTGTTTCGCTTGGTTCTCACTATCCGAAGTTGAGGAATCATGCAACTGCTTATTTTGTTAGTTTCCTTATTCTTTAAAGAATTTTTTGACCAAATTTGAGGTTTTTCCTCAACCAGTTGAACAGATTGGGAAACTGGACCAGCTGGTTCATTAGGTTCGGTTTTCCAAAATAATAGTTTGGGTACTTTGCTTTTTTTGTGTCGATTCTCACTCATCCGGAGTCGGAATTGCACTCCGTTTGTGTTTTTCGATTCCTGACTCTGTGAGGAAGGCCTTGACAAATTTTGAGAACTTCTCTTAACCGGCTAGACCGGTTGAGAAACCACCAGCTGGTTTATTAGGTTCAGTTTTCCGAATCAGTAGCTTGGGTCGTGTATTGAGTCGAGGAACAAGTTCCCGACATACACAATGTAGGTGTGTGATTGCAAGGTTGTCTCTTGTCTCCTTAGGATTGGTTTGAGCCTTTGGCATTGCATTTGCGAATGGTGACTTGGGTTCATTCCCGGAAATTTGTGTTGGAATGCTTTGTGAATTATGACTTTCTAGAACAAAGGGTTTATGTGTAGGCTTTATGTAGTTGAATTTGTAGCCAGTTCCATGATTTAGGTAGTTGAGCCAGTTTGGTTCTAGGGATCTAGGTGGGTCGCATTGCTTGTAAATTAGTGAATCTCATGGTCTTCATTTTAATAAATGGGTGGCTTGTTGCAAAGCCCCGCTTTTAGAATACTTTTCCATGTTTAATTGCCTACTCATCCCAATTTAATCATGCATGGTTTGTTTTGTTAGATTCCTTACATCGCATGATGAATTTTCACAAAAGTTTCTCGTAAATTTTCAATCGCTTGGACTTGTTAAGTAACTAGTCTAATCGGGTTGTGCAATATAACCCATGGGCGTACTCTCTTAGTATGTTTCAAGCCCAAATCCATTATGGCGTGTTCCCAATTGCTCCAAGGAACATGTAGGCCGCCTTTAGGTTATGGGTTCAGTTTTGGTTTGAACAAGGTGGGGTGGTGGGCAATGTGGGATTGGTAAGTATGGTTTGGTTTGTGGGATTTTAAAGAAATGTGTGCTAAAGCAAGCAAACCACTTACCTCATTTCACACCAGTTTCTTCTTTTGGTATGAGATCCGATATTTGGTTTTAAATGCATGATGTATGATGTATTATTTGCCCTACCTATTCCTGCAGCGCATGGTTAAGGACCTCAGGTACGTGGTTGGGCATTGGTATTTTTATTCATATGCGTACATGGTGTTTGGACTTTTGACATTGGTGGCATTTTGAGCTTGTTTCGACCGACCTATTATACACGCTTGCACACCCATTGTTTTCATTTCCAGCCGAAAGTGTTTACGTTAGATACCGAGTAGGTTGAGGTATTCAAAGCCATCCACAGCCTAAGAGGCTGTTTAGATTTTGACCCATATGTCTCTACATACCCAATTCACTAGTATAGACTAGTTCCGCTTATGGCCACACCGCATTTGGCATCTTCTCAATGGGTAACCGATATCTCACCAAAAATCTGGGCTAGGACTGCTTTTTTCCCCTCGGCTCAAATAATGAGAGGTTTTGTTCTTACTTCATTTTCCCCATTTAAAATAAATAAATAAATAAATAAAAAGTAAGTGGCGACTCCAAAGCAAAACCGTTCCTCCTTGGGGACAGATTTTTCAAAACTCGAAAATCAAACCACATTTTTCTTTTCATTTTAAAAGCGAGTCACGCCAGCCTGTGGGACGGCAGGTCCACGTGATGTAATGATAATCCTTTCCTACTTGTAATATTTGTTATAAGTCTAAACATCATAGACTTCCTTTCCATGGCACTAACAAATCTTTTGAATTACTTCACATAGATATCTGGAGTCCTTATAAGACTAAGTCAATTTCAAGTGCTCATTACATTTTCACAAGAGCTATCTAGACATTTTCCATTGCTCATAAATCCCAAGTGCTTTCCGTTTTTATTGATTTCTGAAATTATTTCTGAGCTCAATATAATGCGTTGACATGTTCAAACTATCAAGTCTGATAAGGGCAACAAATTTCCCGATCATAATTTTCAATGGGTTTTGAAATCTAATGGTATTTTACATCAAACTTCACGTGTTTACTCCCCTTAACAAAATGAGGTTGTTAAAAGGAATCATAGGCATCTTCTCCAAGTAGCTAGGTATTTGATGTTGTAGTTTAACTTGCCTCAAATTTTTTGAGAATTTTCTATTCTCATGCCAACTTTGTAATAAACAGATCTCCCAAGTCCAATCCTGAAATTGGAAGACACCATTTGAAGTATTGCATGGAAAACTTCCATATTAGTAATATTATATTAGCTATTGTTGTTCCAATACTATTTATTTTTTATGGTGACTACCTAATGTTGAAAATTGTATCTGTTTGATGTTGTAACCAAGTTTCTACCTAATTTTCTACATCGGATATTTTGTACTCTGGCAATCTGTTAGCGCGGATTCAGGCTTTGAAGTGTAACAATGAGTGTAGCAACATTACAGTAGTTTATTCCAGATTGAAGTTTTTACATTTTCATAGATACTAATGTTTATTATGTTAAAGTAATGATACATTTAAAAAAATAAATAGTACAAGCTTATTTTACTTTTTTTTTATTATTATCTTGAAGTTTATCTTTTCTTATGTTTTAAATTTTGGTATAGATATATCCATAATGTCTAACTCATATGGTAGAACGTTCAACATTTCACAAAGGCAAGGCATACAGAGAGAAAGTGTTCCGAGTTCGAATTCTATTGGAGACAATTTACTATAATATAAGTAAAGTGTTTAATTGTAAAAAAAAAATTGATAGAAATATATTTTAAAAAATTTTAAAAATCATTTTCGATCCAATTAATTATCTCAACCTAAATGTATGAATATTATTAATTAACACTATTCTCTAAAAGAGATGTATCTATTAATATTCACTACAAGGAAATGATAAGATAGTCACAGACCTTTAGCAATGGTCATAAAAAACCGTGACAAATGGTTATGTGTAGCTGCATTATGTGACTACCCCGTGTCTACTGATCCTATTGTGCCAATTCAACCAAAAAGTTATTTTGGGATATGGGTAATTGGTCGAGGAAGTATTACACCCGTGACCACTCGGTACCTTTGGACATGGAATATAGCTCGCAGATATAAGCAAATTTATTTTGGGATATGGTATTTGATCATGGAAGTGTTATTCCCGCGGCCACACAATACCTTTGGACAGGGGATATGGACCACAGATATAAGCTAAAGATTTTTGGGGTGTATAAGGCCATGGAAATACAATGGAAATGGAAAGAACACCGGTATGGCTGCAATCGCGGGAGGAGATGTGGTTGTGGTCGCATTGGGTGGCATAGCTTGCGTTGAAGGTACTATACGTAGAGCTTCTTTAGCAATTTTCCATACAGATCCAGATTTCTTGCTAACAACGCCCATTCTCTCATCCAGCCATATGTTGGGATTGCGAGTTTCTAGTGAAATATAAATTACAAGAAGTAATATTTTGATAGCTTTGTCAATCCACTATAATTGTTAGCAATAATTGGATGGTAATACCAATCCACAGGAAATAAAATGAACACTTGAGTGGCAATGTCAATCCTCGAAATTATAAATTAGTCAGTGGTCAGGCAAATTGGCGTAATTGTAATAGCACTGTGGAAGGCCAATAACATAACAAAGAAATGAGGCTATCATGACGCTCCAAAATCCTAGACCTCATTTTCACCAACCACAACTACAAGGAACCTCACAGATGTCAAACACCCCGATATCGCGATCGTTATGTCCCATTCATCTGTGACTATTATTTCATTAAAAACTGGTAGAGTCTCTTTGTTTATAGCCTCTACCAACATACAACTATAATAATATATAGACCGCACACCATCCGTGTCTCAACAAATATAGTAATGAATCACATGGGCCCATCCCCGGCCCATATCCACAATATACAACTATATCACAATAGTCCATAAGAGTCATGGCTCCAAACCTGGGGTCCACACAACCTGTCAACCTCATGGAAGACACTGTGGATGTCGAGTAACCCACACCACAACCATTGTGTCCTCTTTTTTCAGACCCATGATTAGCACCAAATTGGATGAGTCCCGCTGTAATGAGGAACTCTACCCAAAATACAACATGTACAAAAAAAAAAACTAGTAACATGACCCAATATAATGCAATGACCTCACTGGCTCCAATTATGAGTGAAAGTAGTCTGAACTGCTCACCTCATATCCCACTGATGGTATCATACAAGACTAATTACTATAGTCTTCAAGAGCTAATTACAACACTTAACATTACAAATTAGAACAAGCTTTACACAAATACAAGAACTAGTTTGTTCCAGTTTCTTATTAAAATGAATTATAAGCCACAACCTTGTTCATAATTGCGACTGGGACAAAGACCGTCCACCTACATACTCTCTCTCACTCAAAGTGCTTCTCATGACGGTGAGCAACCTAATAGGGGAACTCCACAGGGCTACTCCCCACCTATACCATACCATGAAATTACAAAATCGACATCTCCATAAACTGAAGTTTCTAATTGAAATGTCACATGCTAAAATGAATGAAGGTCACCAACATGCTTGAATGACGAGTCCCCACCACCCCCCACATGCTTATGCTAAGTGTAAAACTTGTCATCGTGTTTCACCTAATGACCCTTATCCAAAACAAAGTTTTTGTTTTTAAACTGCACTGGACATCCTCCGATGAAACTGCTTATTTTAAGCCATCGGGACAATCTTCGATAAACAACAGTCTTAAAGTATCGATGCCTCCGATAACAACTTTATTCAGCATCGATCTCGATAAACCGCTTTAATCAAAAGCATCAAGGTACTCACTAAACAACTTATTCAAAAAACATTAGACAAAGATTCATGTCAATCTTTATTCAAAAGTATCTGATAGTCTCATAAAAACCACTTTAATTTCGCACATTGAGATCTCTGGCTAAACAATCCCATATTAAAAAACATTGACGCTCTTTAAGTAAACCCTTAACTCAAAAGCATCGGGATGCCTCCACAACCGCTTTATTAAAAACATCGACAAGATCCGATAAACTGCCGCTTATTCAAAAGCATCGACAGTTCTAATGCAATAATTTAATAAAAAGTACTATGCTCTCCGAGCAACTGCTTTATTCAAAATACCGACGCTTCCTTCCGACAAACTGCGACCAAAGCTATGAAATTTGACCTATGAGATCTCGCTGATAGTCCAGTGATCAGTCACCACTCCACTTACCAAGAATGATAAATGACACTCATGTACACGCACCCATTTAATGCCATGTCTGCATGTCCTCGCGGTATATGGGAATGCACTATGCTTACTTCATGCCTATACCATGTCATATATATGATGAGTGCAATATGGACATTTTAAACCATGATAATACTCTATGCAATCATTTGCATAATCATATGAACTAACATACAATTTCTAAATAAATCACACAATACATGTCAACATAATATAATAATATTATATGTTGACATCTACAAGTCATCACCAATCATAAATAATTTTACATTATACTCTAGGCTTAATCGTAATAATTCATGTCCATAAATACCATAACCAAGACATGCAATGCATTCGTTCATATTAATAAACACATCGCAAGCTTCAAACCATTAGAATACACAATTTGACTTCACAAAATTTTAACCATGTGTATATCACTCAATTCAAGCAACCATGATAACACTACAATCATATACTCACTTGAAGGTAATCACAAAATCCATTAAATGAAATTATTGTAGGCAAATTAAAGTAAATGTGACATTATAACTTGAGTTATATTATGTAGAGGTCTAGACTTCTTAAGACCAAAACTCAACATCAAGTCTTCAGATAGGTTGCCAATTTTTGTTGATATTAGGTCCAAATTCTCATTTTTCCCAAACCAAAAATCAGTCCCACCTTCTGACAAGAGGTTCTGCCAAACAAAAAGGCAATCCTGTGCGCCCCTAAAACGACCATAACTTAGGTTATAGATGTCCACCAGTATCTCAAAAGTTTTCCAACATCAAGTTCTCAGATAGGGATACAATTTCCTTGAAGGATACTAGTCCAAATTCTCACTTTTTCGGATCGAGAATTCTACCCAAAAAATTAGACATCATATAGGGTCAAAACAGGGCACTACTCCCATAACCTATTAATTTGCCAAACAGCCCCTTAGGGAAAAAAGGGCCAAAAATCCCCTTTAGGGCATTAAAAATCAACCAAACAGCCCTTAGAATGGAAAATAAACCAAAGTAGGAAGGATCCCTATCTCTTGGAGTGTAGAAGTCCCGCGGACACTTCCTAAACCCGATACCTTTGATTTCCTGAACTCCTCACTTGAATCCTTGACAAAATCCCATGTTTTTAAAAAATCTATGCAGCCTCAAGGAAAGAGACGAATCCTGTTTCACCCCACTAATTCACTAATTTAACTTTTATCTGCAGAGAGAGTCTAGATTATTTATTTATTTCTCTTTTCTCTCCCTCTCTCACTCTACGGGTTTTCTCTTCTCTCCCAACAGAAAATCCCCTCATTTTCTACCCCAAAACTGATTTTATTAATTTTTGTCTAACTTAATTCTTGCATTTGGAGACAGGCCCACATCGCACACATGTGTTCACTATCTAAACCATTTCTGCCTGGGCAATTTATTTCATCCCTGCTCAAGTCAATTTATTTAAATGAATCTTTACTTGAGTTTGCTTTCCTTAACTCCAGATTCTCAGAAAATCCCACCTTATGAGTCACTGATCTCATACTCCTCGAAATCATGCAAAATACGACTTCTTGAATCTCACAAATTTTTCTAGGTAGATTTCTATGAGACGAATCAAACGTGTAAGTCCTTTTTTGTCATCCAGATCTATGTAAACCCAAGCTTCCCGAACTATTTCTCGCACTTCATCGTTTTGCCATTTTTCAAAAAATTAAATTCTTCCTGAGTTTGATGCCTTATGCCAATCTTCAGAAATGAAAGTAAAGGATGGCTAAGTTGAATCTATAGAGATCAAGATGGTAAGATAATAATGACACTCGATATAACATGGTGAAACCTCTGAACGTAGGAAACCTCACTAAGCAAACTGGTACCAATCAACTATAAGATAACCCGCACAATATGTCACACAACGTGATATGCCTACACTTCTCTTGATCTCTTTCCAGATACTATGTTTCTACCACTCTCCTCTCGGTGTGATAACCAATTACTAACCTATTCTTCAACCTCCCAGATTTAAAGAATAATCTTGGAACTCCTTTCAACTTCCTGAATTACTTCATTATGTTCCCCAAGCCTATTTATACAAAATGTCTTGATCATCTGATGGATTTTATTGGTTGAAATGGGAAACCACTTATTATTGGAACAAAGGTCAATTTCATCTACAAAGAAAGTTACCCGAAGGTAGCATCGAATTTTGCTAGCCCTTCTCCTTATGTGGCCAAGTAAAACTGATCAACATCATTTATGGGCCTGATCCTACAATCACCCCCTCCTGACCTGGGCACATCAAATGAAGGCCCAGAGCCTCACTCCTTAGTAGGAACTCATGTTTGCCTTCTCGATACACTCATGCCGTTTTTCTTTGTAGCACTTTGTCATCATATCAGCAATATTCTCGTTAGTGTGGACCTTTCTTATTTGGAACAGTTGTTCTTCAATAACCTTCTTGATCCAATGATATCTCACATCTATTTACTGCCTCGCATGATACAAGTGTTCTCAAGCAGTTCAATACCACTTGACCCGCTTGTAATGTACTATGTAGTCTCTTGTTTTAAATCCAATTTGAAGAAACCGTCATCCATAGCACTTTTCTAGCTCTTAGTTGCAATATACTCGTCAGTAGTAGATAGTGAAACACACTTTTAGATTTAATCGCCATGGATATATTTCCAGAAATGTAAATAAATACCTAAGTAGATTTTCACAATCTAGGTCTCCACTATATCACTATATAACCTTCAAGAGATGGTTCTCGATCCCCCAAAGCTTAAATATATTTCTCGAGATATCTCAAGATCCATTTCGTCTCAATAAAGCACGCATTTTCTAGAATCTTCTATAACTCCAATTGAAGAGATATATCTCGATGTGCACCATAAAGCATAAATCAAATATCCAACCATTAGGTTCACAAATTAACACGATGATTAATCTAATAATTAACTGGGCTGATAACTGTCAGAGACTCCAAATCTAAGTTCGTGATAAATGGGTCAACTCATAATTGATACGACAAATGGGTCGTTCTGGTGAGACATGTGCTAAACTCGCTTATAACCCGCAATCTTTAAATAAATTAATAAATTAATATTTTTTAAAAAATGATTCATTTTTTTAATAATATGCCACATAGAAAAATATATAAAGCAACTTTTCTTTAACCTAATCTAACTTTGCAAATTCCTTGAATCCAGAGATTAGTGTTCGGCCATGCTTCACTTTGCTCTTAATCCGTGAAGTTTCTTCTGTCGCCTCTCTCTTCAACGGTGAACATTCTTAAACGGTGAACGTTCGAGCAAATTTTATTTTGACAGGGTGTTTTGATGGCTATCTGTTTTGGATCTGAGTTAGACTTGCAAATTTTGAGCCAAGAATCTTTCGAAAGGTAAATCTGATAAAATTCTAGGCTAGTCTCTGACGGTTAGTCTTTGATTTTGTTCCCCAAGGCTTCTTCGTGGTTTGAGCCCACTGCCTTCGAGACGGTTAGATTCAAGGCTTTCCCAAGAACTATGTCAACCCTGATCACCTCAACTACAAAGAAACTAATAACATAGGTAATGGCCTTCAAGAGTCGCCGGTTTTCCATGCCCATGCGGTACCTGTCCCAGCCTCTTGGCCATCTGGAATCTGACTGCCTAGTTGGTACGGGTCTCCGTGTTGTCCCAAATGTATTACCAATAATGGAGCTCTCATCCTGGCACGCCTCCTCCTAGGAATTTTTTCTATGGGTTCTGAATGAGGTTTGTGCCTTCTCACGGGGCCATCAACGCCGACAGGTTCGCATGAGCCTGCGCTTCGCGTCGACTCTGTCACACCTTTGACGTTTTTCATCTATATTACAATGGGCAAAGATGATCTTGTGTCATGAGCGACATATTTCTTCAAGTGGTCTTACTTATCTTTCACTGGGTAAAGATGCTACTATTCTTTTAGATCCTCGAGATTTCTCCTATGTGAATGACCGATGATAGCCAAGCCAAGCAGCCGTAATTATCTTTTACTTTGAGTCACAGTTACTTTTCTGCACCTGTCATTACTGCTCCTACTCCTTGGCTCTGGGGACGTGAGGGCTTCTTTAACAAGATCGCATGCGATCTTCTTTTCTTGTGGTCTCTGTTCGCGGCAACTCCTAATGGAGATGTAATGTTACGTTAGAAGCTTGACTCCCGTGATTCCTGATATGATATGAATCTGGTAAAGTGAAATGAATAATTCCTTAGGATATAGTGAACATCATATTTACTGACAAATGTATGTGTATTACAAATGGATTCTATTTAGAATTTATTTTTGTCTTAATGTATGGGATTCTTTCATCACAAATATTATACTTCTATGAAGAAGACAATAGTCGTGGTATGGAATCAATAGCTTCAACTCAACAATACCACATCAACCTGGGTACAACTGGCGTTAAAAGTAAATCTTAATCGTAATACAAAACACCTTCAATATGGTGCATTTCTGTTAATTAAATGAAAATATCCGACGCAAAAGAAGTTTGAAGTCCGTAATATTTGGCATCAATATATATGAGTCTTGGTCTATGGAACTCGGTAACATTTGCTACCATGGAAAAATGTGAAAAACCCGTATGAAGCTGACAATTGCTTATGAGTCAAGGTCAAGATCTGGCGTTAATGCCATCCACAAATCTGATCCCGAAAAGTTCGTGAGTTACTGCTGAGGCAATACTTGGGTTACGATTTACCATTTTGATTTGTCCACACAGAGGTATTGTGGTTACAATGTTCATATGCTGCTGACAACAAGATACTCTCAGAACACGCGTAAAAATCATATGTTAAAATGCACAAAGAAAGAGAAGGATAAACTTAAAATTTGGCCAGTCCTTCGGTATAGGGACTGCTGGATAATCGATTTGTGGACTTCTGTAACACCATGGATATGCCTTCCCACAGCCCATTATGTTGATCAAAATTGAAGTTGCAGAAATTTTTTTTGAACTTTGTCCTATGCCCCTCCCCACAGACTCAGGCTGGTAGATTGTCCGAGAAAACATATATTTTTTTATCAATGGGAATGAAAGGAAATTATTTCATTGACTTTGGATAATGTTTCGCCACAGGAATGATTATGGTTTGTCAGAGTTGTTAAAGAAAAACTTTTAATCCAAAATGTTTCTGAGAAATAAAAGTTTTTCTATGTTCGTGGTTAAAAATATTATTTCCTAATTTGATGGTCCCAGATGGACTAAAGAAATTTGATGAATCGTTGATAAAATTTCGAGAAAGTACTCAACTATGTTAACATTCCAGAAAAAGAAGTTCATGGATCAGGTTGCTCAAGTTTAGAGGAGAAAAGGTCAAGTGCAGGATGTTCCACTAGGTGGAACCTCCCAATTCCAGGTTATGCTCTGACAAAGGTGCATCTTTACTGTCAGTACTATTCATTTGCTAATATGATTCTAATTATAGACATTATCCTTCCAAGAAGAATGGAGCAAAGTAGAAGATTTGTTAATTTGTCGTATGGTGTTTCATAAAGTTACTTGTTTAATTTTCCGGTGCTACTCATATCCCACAACTAATTCATTCCCACAATGTTCCTGGATCTTTCAATGATATTTTTGAAGGAGGCATTGACAGTAATTATGTTTAAGGAGAATAATGAAGTCAATAGGTGCACAAGTTTACGTATCGTCAAAAGATATGATTCTTCAATTACTATCATCTAGGATCCTCAGACAAAATTCAGCCAGATTTGAATATTCAAAAACTGCGATGGTGGTGGATTCCTTATGAATTCATGTGTTCAGATACTTATTTTGAGCCTTTGAATTTACATCATTAACTTATCACATGTTGTCTAAGTACTGCACAGAAACAAGTTACAGACCATATCTTACATCTTAGTCTTTGAAAACACTATTATTGAATCAATGATCATAGTTTTATCGATATTAATAATGACTTTATATAAAATGTAGATTTTGAAAAATAAGAAGATTTCTGCTTTCCTCGAAAGGACCGAGTCATAAATGTAATTTAATGAAAAAGGCTGGATCAAAAAGGAGTTGGATATTCTAAACTTTTGGAAAGGAGAGCGTCAAGATCCTATATTGTCTCTGGCCGTGGTTGCATGCAGATGGCAATTCCTATTTCACAATGCATCCCAATCTACATTTAGTACCTGGTGAGCTCGAATAAGGCATCAAGTTCTACTTTGCTTAAATCATTCAAGCTTTGGTTTGTACTAGAGATTGATTCATAGGAAGATGTTTAAGTTTGATTCCAAGCCACTAGTATTATTTTTCTCATTATTCTAATTCATATGATCGCTGATTCATTTATGCTTTGTTGTGCTTAGTTGTGTATGATTCAGTGATGATCTCGTAAGGGAATTAGATGATGATGTTTTCAATCAAGAGAAGTCTAATAGTTATATCCGCTCAATGTTCTAGCTCTATATCTATCATTGATCATGACTAAAGAGTAGTAATGTCAAGCTGTACTTATTTAGTTATGAATTTATTTAATTATTAATGTTATAATATTTCATTTTAATTTGTGAAGTATGGATTTGGTCGTTGAACCTGCCAAGAGTCGTGGAGGTGGAGATTTTGATATCTTTTCACGAATTTGTGAATCATGGAATTTATAGTTGTTTGAGATTGTAATTTGTAATATGATTGTTAGTTTCTAGATTGTATTTATGATTTGTAATATGGTTGTTGGTGAAATTTGATACTTTGGATTTGAATATTTAGATTGTATTTAGATTTATTATATGCTGGTGTGGTAAGGAATGAATGATGTCTCACAAATATTACATTTTGTGTTAGTTTGTTAGTTTTATGAAGTTAACATTTTTAAATAAGCAATTAAATGGTTAAAGCGGGTGGTTTCTGGTGTTAAATGAATTGACGGGTGGTAAACGGGTAAATGGGTCAAATGAGTGGTTTATCGTGTTAACTTGAGCTCAGCCCGATGACAGTTTAAAATTAGGCGTGTTAAGCGAGTCGTGTCGTGTTACTGGATTTATTAAGCGGTTCGATATTCGTGTTTGATTTTTGCAGTTTATTAAGCGTGTCGTGTCTGGGTTACATGTTTTCACCGTCACGGTTAACGTGTAGGTTAACCCGACCTTGACACGTTTGACACCCCTTACGTAATGACCTGCAGTGCCTGTCCTCTGTTGGGTGTTGCGAACACCCCAGCCTTTGTGCAGGTCGTCCAATCTTTCCTACGGATGGGTGGCCTTCTCTGCTAGCCCGGAATCTCAGTCTAGTAAATGTAGTGGGGCCTCTGCACAGAGGCCATCTCGGCCTACGATACGACCTGCCCGGCCTTTGAGCGCTACTCATCATCACATCCACTCTGATCCCGCGCGGGAAACTATCATGGGCACTCTTTGTAAAAGTCATCCATTGCCTCTGTGCCATGGCCCCAGCCATGGCGCCGCCCGTCACTCACCATAATGGTTCTTCCCACAGGCACACTCGGCTTTGGACCCTTGGAGAGTACACATGCTGACCTCTTTGAACCACTGGCTGGGCGCCTTTAGTTGGGCTTCGCGCCACGAGGTCCAACGCCATCTTTCCCTCCCTCTTGAGCCCCTTCTTGGAACCTCCACTGAACCCACGTGGCCTCCGATTCTTGTCCTTGACTAGGCGTAGCTGGGATTTCAACCCCATGCTCCTCTCGACCACAGCTGGCCTCTACTATCGGCCCCGTCTCACGTAGTATTGGGTTGTCGACCCATCTTGTGGTCCTAATCGTTGGACTAAGACTACAAACCAAACCTCTTGGTCTTGAGCCGTCATCACGATAAATGGGACATGTCGACGAGCTCGAAAAAGCGTAGCTCATAATCATCCACGGAGGAGTGTCCTAACTCTGCTAAATAAGCTCCTCGACCTTCGCATCTCTGTGTAGTGGAACAAACTTATCGTAAGCTCTTCCTTAGTTATTACTGGGACCTCCCTGCAGGCGTCTCCTGCGAGGCGCCCTCCACCACTCCTAATGCTCTGTCGAGTAGGAGAAGAGCGAGAAAAATGTTCTCCATCTGCTCCTCTGGCCCACCTTGCATCATCTAGTGGGCACAGCTCATTTCCCTCCCAACCATGGCTGAAGAGCCTTTCCCAGGTCCCAATCCATCATAGTTACATGCCTAACCGCCTATATAGAAAATTTCACAGACTCTTGGGTACATCGTAATCGCGATGGCCCAAAAGGCCCAGGCCATGCCTTTCACAAGGTATCTGTCTCCCACGACCTCGGGAGGCGGTGGCGGCCTGTCTGTGAGTGGCATAGGGTCCTCTATCTCACGTAGGTGGAGGAACATCGTGAGACTCATCAACATATTCCTCGGGTGAGGTGGTGCCCCAATGCCTGAGGGCTCTCGATGGGGTCGGCCTCGACGACGCATTTACGTAATTGAAAATTTAATGTCATGTAATGCATATATGATTTTAAATCCACATAAATAATTATGCAATTTTAAAATAAAACATTAAACAATCATATGAAAATAAAATTTTCAAATCTTTATAACATCTTAAGCAAGTGGCTCACGATACCACGTTGAGATCAGAGCCGGATTAACCTCGTGAACCCAGAGGACCTCCGGCACTCGATGGATATAGAAACTTTTCCTCAACGATCCAGTAAATCCATGGAGCGAACCCCTTTCTGATCCTTAACATATCTTTAGAAAATAAAGCGGGGCGAAGTGATAATTTTTTTTTTTTTTTTTTTTTTTACACTTGGATTTTTGAGAAAATGGTGAGGAGTTTCCTCATTTTTCGGACTTTCCCAAATTTACAAAACACAACGAAAACATTTAAAAACACTTATAATCTTTCAATCCTCGACTTCTCGACTTCCTTTTTAGGACTCCTGATCTGACCAAATCGAACACAATATATACACATATACATTTATTCGCTTAGAATCAATAGAAACATTCAAACTTTCTTGATTCCATGCACATTTTTATCGAAGGTTTGGGCTTGAGGCGGAATTAAGTAGACCCCTTTCTGTCTGCCATTCGCTAAGGATCAAAGCCCACGTAGTTCCTTTTCCAAAATATATACATATATACTATATACATGACAAAGTATTCAATATATACAATATCTGAAATGTATAAGCAGTAAGAATTCTGATCGTCGTCTCTCGTGGCTCGACTCACGCACGTAGGGTACTCTTGGCCTTTTGTCTGAGTCCACGAAAATGTTTTGAAACATACGGAAAGAATGAGCTAAAGGAGCCCGGTGAGTGTACATTTTCATTAAGATAACATTTTGATATATATGAAAATGTCTATACTTATCTGATTAAAAATCGATTTATGCCTTAAACTTTTTTTTCTTTCTTTCTTTCTTCCCAGTGGAACTGGGGATAAACACAGGAAACGGAGTTTTAAGTGCGACGGTGAGAAGCAGTCTCATTCAGTCCTATAACCCTTCTGTTGGAGAAACTCACGCTTTGCATAGGGCTCAGGTCATAGCGCCTTATCACGTGTAAGGATATTACTCTAAACACTATTTCCCTCCCTCGAGTTAATGACTTTATGCTTTACCCTCTAAATCCTTACCGCTTAAGGTACCTCGGTAGATGTCGATCACATAACAGTCATATACAGTCAAGATATATCAGTCAAAACACTCATATTCTAAATCTTCAAAACTACCCACTGTACTTATTATACTCTTATATTTCACTTCCTTCCATAATGCGCTTGCCTTAACCATACATATATAATTTAATATAAATATATATATTGATGCGAGATAAACATGTACATTAAACTTTTCATTTTACATTCAAAATCATTCACTTTTAAAACTCAATTTGCAAAACATCATTTTTACACTCCACGAGTTCCTTGCTTTCAATCCAGCTTGCTTCGATTAATTCAGTTCCGTTGATGAGTCCTTTTCACCTTTAAAAAAAACCACAACTACACATTAACCATAATTTCCATTTAATCCACCATACACACTCATTCCCTATATTCTTATTCCTCTATGAATCTATTTTACTTATGAATTGGAATCAATCCAATCGGATCATCCCAACTAAAGTTATGACATTTTCATGCGGCTAATTGATTCTGAATTACAGAGACCGGTTTGTATTACTCTTTTTTTTTTTCAGGGTCTAACTTCATGACATTATCTCTTTATCACTATTTTAAATCTAAGGTGCTAAAGGTTTCTTCTCAATTGGAATCCCTTTCGAATCAGGGCGCAAAACTCGGGAGATGCGATCTAAACACCAGGGGTACTCTGTGTTCAAAGCGAAACCGAATTTGGCTTGTACCTTATTTACTTTGAGTAAATTTTTAGGCCACCTAGAATCAGAATTTGAAAATGCCTATTTCTGTATGTTTGGTTTTCCTTGAAGTCTAGTTTAATTATCCACTTAAATCATGCAAATCAAATAAGAAATGAGCAAGTTATATGGCTAAAAAATCGAAAAGCTGAGTGAGAAAATAAAGCAGGCATTTCCTGTGCCAGGGCAGTCCATGAATTTTTGCCCCGAGAATGTGTGTGTTTTCTTCCATTTTTTCCATATGTTGATACAAATCAACTCAATACTCCATATACATGAAACCATTTCATTTTCATGCCTTGTCCTAACTACAGTGAAATCTCTTTGACTCTTGCTCTTGCTTTTCAAACCTTTCCATGAATTTCTCTGATACCATTCTAATATGGGTTATGACCCATACTCAACCCAAATATGATGATGAGTTAGGGTTTGTTCTAAACCCTAACTCAATTACTCTTAATTTACCCATGAATCCAACTTAAAGAGGAGGATTCCATAACTATCTGCCATGTACCATATAGGTTTACCACCACATTTTCAATAAATCTTTGATTAGGATGAAATCCCCAACAAGCCCCTAGGTTTAGGGACAACTAATAACCATGCTATTGTATGGAAATTCAGCCCACAAGAATTCATAGTTATACCTTTTTGGAGCTCGCTTCTCTTCTTCTTCTCTTCCTCTTCCTCTTCCTCTTATCTTCTTCTCTCTTTTCCTGTTCTCTTCTCTCCTCTCTCACAGTTCTCTCTGTTGGAGACCAAATTTGGTCTTCTCTTATCCATGTTTATTTAAGGCCATGTTGTGAGTCAAAACCCTTTTTCTTTTAACTTTCTCCTTTTGCATCTTGGTCCCCATTTCTCTCTATTTCTATTCCAGCTTTCTCTAATTGCCTTCAGATCCCATAACTTCTTCTATTTACACATTTCCTTTTAAACATTTCATATGTAACCCCTAGTCTTTCCTTTTATGACCCACTAGGTCCCTAAGTGGTAAATTACCCATTTACCCTTGGCTTTATTATTAATTTCGGGTCTTTCGTTTTATTTCCTGAAAATTCATATTTAGCTTTTAATATACCTAGTCAGTTCTTTAGGGTATATTTCGAGTGTCTGGTAAGGCTCTTGGTTGATCCTCGGCTAGATCCGGTGGGAGGTGATAAGAGCGGGCATAATCACGCCCGCGTGTCAGCCCAATGGGGCCGCGTCGCGATCGACGGTGCTCTGGGTGGGCTCAATAGGAAAACCAATGTGCTCTAGTATATGGCATAATAACCTCGGGAATAGCAAGGGAATGGACTCGGCTCGTGTTAGGCTCCTGCGATGGACCTTGTCCTCAAAATGGAACAAGGGGTCATGACTAGCTCGACAAGGCTGAACCAAAACCCCTGAGATATACGATATAGAGCCTCTAGAATGGCTCATCTCCTCTATACTAAGTGTTGGAGCGGAAAAAGATTAGACCATAGAATGTGATCGTGAGGAGAATACTTTCGAGGAGCTACCTCTGGCAGAGATGGGCGGTTGTCTTGTCAGGAATGTCATGAACCATCTCCACTGATAGAGGATGGGATCCTTGTGCATGTCAGCCGGAGTTAGCGAGGACCCTGCAATTGAGCGTAGATTGCAATATCGTGGCGAAGTATCCACGATCGGCCCGTGATAGTGAAATGAATAGCGGTCGGATTGGGCTCTCTTTGGAGGTCATCGTGTGGTGAGACTCCACAACCACCGGGGTGAAAGGCACAGTGTGGGGTCATAAATGGCTCGAGAGTACCTGCACTAGTCGCATAGAGTCGCAGGCTTTGGATGCGTGGCGAAAGATCATAATAAACTCAGCCGCATCATGGGTCCTTGGCGTGCTGCGATCAAAATTTTTGGCGATCGTCGCGGTGGAGTAGGGTTGCGATGTTCGAGTAGTGGACCTCAGGGGGATCCTCGACGGGGCCTTGATTAGGTGGTGAATGGGAGCTCTGGGGCTGAAATGGAAGACTCCACAGGCCCGGAGGAATTAGGGCCCCTTTTAGAAGGGGCGGGCCTCGGGACAGCCTTGGATGTGTGGAGGGAGATGGGGAGTGGGGCGACTCATTATATTTGGGTGGGGTAGGAGCGGGAGTAGTAGGAGCCCATCAGAAATGCCTCTTTGCTTTGGGCGGCCGCGGGCATGGAAGGGGCACTGCGGCTAGCGCGGTGGCGGTGAGTGGAGTCTGAGCCGGCGGCGGCAATGACGGTAGTGGTTACGACGACGGCGGCGGTGGCGGTAGTGGCGGTGGGTGCGTGGCTGACGGCGGCGGGTGTAGTGCGTGACGGGGAGTGGGATCAAGGCTAGGGTTGGACAGCCCGGGTGGGAGGGAGAAGAGTGGCGCACCGGGGCACAGTTGTGCCCCTCATGATCTTTTACCATGCACCCAGAGCTAGAAGGGGAGGAGATGGGAGTGAGGGGAGGAGAATTTGAAATGAAAATGAAAGGGGGGTTTAAATAGATGGGCTAGGGTGGTTGGAAGGTTTAGCCATTTAATGTTCATAAATGGGTGTTATAAAAGGGTGTTAAAGCTAGGGCTCAAAAAACTGGAGAAATTAATATATTTCGCAGGAAATGAAAGGTTGTAGAAGATGAAAAGTGAGGAAGATGAACAGTGCGCACATAAGAAATTTTGTGCGAAATTTCGCAACCTTGTGAAATTTCTAAGTTCTTAAATTCGCAAACTACGGAAATTTCTACATTACGTGACCCTAAACACGCTTTAATTTTCTGAAAGCAGAGGACAAAATTTATTTAGAATATGCGAATGAAGACGAGAGGAAAATCATTCACGAAAATTTAAACTAAAAATAAAGGAATTATGCACAACCCTGCAATTAAAATGAGATTAATAACAAACAAACTCACAAAATTTTGGGAGTGGCGAGAAATTCTGCCAGACCGCACCACAAAGGTGGCCTTTTGGATTCATGGGGGGTTAAGGAGGAATTTCCTCTTATGCATATGTATTCTCTTTGCATAGGGCTTACATAATACCCCAAAAATATACCCTAGAAGTTTTTCGACATGTTTAGGGTATTTTGTAGCGTGTTGAATCATTTAATGAGTTAAATACGAAACATGGAACGAGAAGACAGGAAATTTACAGATTTAGGACAAATATGTAAAATTGTCAAGGGACTTAAAAGTCATAAGTTAACAAGATTGATGCCAAAATAGAAATTTAATAAGTTATAGGATTCAAGGCAATTAGAGAAAGATGGAATAGAAATAATAATAATGAGTTAAAGAGGCTTAAGTGCAAGAAATGAGAAAGTTAAAAGCAAAAACTGGAGTTTTTGACTTGGCGAAACATGGCCTTAACAAACATGGATAAGAAGACGGAATTTGGTCTCAGAGAGCCAGTAGAGAGGGAGAGAGAAGAGAAGGAGAGAAGAAGAGAAGGAAGAGAAGAGAGGACGAAGAAGCCATGATCAAAAGGTATGGAACTAACGCCAGGTATGGATTCTATTATGGATCATATGGATTTGTATGGGATTACAGAAAAGTTTAGGAGTTCCAAATCTAGGGTTTGTTGGGATTTCATCTAACCAAAGATGTATTGAAATTAAGTTGAGTAAAACCCAGTATAGTGAAGATAGTTATAGAAGTCCTCTTTTAGAATTTGGGATTCATGGGTTAATTGAGAGTAATTGAGTTAGGGTTTAGAACAAAACCTAACTAATCATCATATTTGGTTTGAGTATGGGTCATAACCCATATTAGAATGGTTTTGGGATAAATTCATGGAAAAGTTTTGAAGAAAGATAGGTAATGAAAGATGAATTGAGTAAAATTTGAGATTATAAGATGAATTTAGTGTGGTTTTGAGGTGCTTAAGATAAGTATAGAGTTGAATTGGGTAGAAAAATATGGAAAAGTGCGAGAAAAGCTACATTACAGGCAAATTCAAGAACTGTACATGTAGTGCCACTGTTTTCTGTTTCGACCAGTTTTCGTATTTTAGCCATAACTTGCTCATTTCTTATCCAATTTGAGTGATTCAAGTTTTTGGTTAAAATAGACTTCAAGTAGAACCAACCATTCTCAAATAGGTACCTTAAAATTCGGCCTCTAAGTGGCCCTTGATTTACTGAAGTGGGGCCGTATACGAGTAAATTACGCCCCAGTTTGATCATAGAGTAGTCCGGGTTGTTTCGGACGTAACTTGAGTTTTAGTGCTCCAATTTGGGTGATTCCAGTTGGAGGAGAACCCTTAGAACCTTAGCTTTAAAGGAGTATAAATAACCAGTGTCAAATATGGAGACTAGGCACTGGAAAATGAATATTACAAACTGTCCCTCGGGTAAAATCGGTAAATCGACTAGTTGACATGAAAATGTCATAACTTTAGTTTGGATGCTTCAATTGGAATGATTCCAATTTCTGAGTAAAGTAGATTCATAAAGGAATAAGAGGCTATATGAATGATGTGTGAATACATAGACATCATACGTACAAGTATATGAAATGCCATATGGAATAGGCATGAAACATGAACATGAACGCAGAATGTGATAAGTAGAACTTGTATGGATCTTTGGAGTTTGGTATGGATTCTTGTATGGAATTTGTAAGGATCCTTGGTTTTATATAGAATATGTGTGGAGTTATAGGATTTGTATCTTGGTATAGGGTTCTTCCCTCTTTGATTTAATAGTTTTTGGTTTGTGTATGGAACTTGGTATAGCTTTGTATGGACTTTGTTAGAGTTTAGTATGGTTTGAGTATGGAAATTAAGAATTTATGTATGATTTGTATGGATGGTTATGGGTCGAGTGTGAAATTGTGGACTTTTACCATGGAATCCCTCATTAAGCTAAGATTTGAGGTGTTAGAGGGAGTGAAATTACTTGTTAGGAGTATGGAATCTTCCTTTGTGGATGGATTTGTAAAATATATGGATATGGGATTGGTTTATTCCTACTTTTGGGGTGGTGGGATTAGGTTGTAGGATGGTTTTGGTGTCGTGTTTGGCATATCATGTGGTCTAAATTGGGAGGACTCTTATCGTCGGTGGACAAGGGTTGTTCAGATGGTTCGGATCCAGCTGGCATGCTCTTAGGGTACGCCTAGGAGCTCTCGGCACGCCCGAGTGTGTGGAAGCTCCACACGCGTGGCATGGCTGGGTGCATCCTCGGGTACGGTCTAGCGTGGGATTCCATCATAGCGTAGCCACACTTTAATCAGCCCTCCCGACTTCGGATGCATAACCTTGTCCAGGAACTCAGATTTGGGTGTTCTTAGGCTACATGGAAGATCTTTGAGTCTAGAATCCATCCATATATAGCTTGATACAATATTGAGCTTATAATAAGTCCGAAAATGACAAAAACTAGTGGCTGCTGCTGCTCTTTGCGGTTGCTGCAAATTGCTGATTTTCTTTTCGGAAGCACAGTAATATAACTCCTTCGTTAGGACTCAGTTTTGGGTGTTCTTGGACTACATGGAAAGCTCGTTGAGTCTAGAGAATCTAACCATATGCTATTTAATGGCATTGAGGTATCCACATCTGAACATTTGATTTTTGTACCAAGTGTACTAATAGCTTAGTTAAAGTGATTGGAATACATGATAGAAGAAATGAATATAACGAAATAGCAATATACGTAGATTTTATATGGAGAGGAGTATAGAAGAAAAGAATAACATGATAAGCTCAGAGAACACGTATAATTGTATGACTGCCTAAGACCGGATATTGAATGACAAGACATATATGATTAGTGTTCGACACTTACGGTAGTGCTATGGCACTCTGTTCGATGGGCGGGGCACGATTACGTTGAAATGCCCGGTACTCTGATTAGTCTCGACACTCACATTCGATGCCAGTACTCCTGATTTAGTCTTCTGACAGCGCCAGTCTTTATGTTATGCGCTAGAATTAACATTGTCTTCAAATCCTCTTTCACTTCTTATGATTAGTGCGAGTAATTGCTTGATTATATGATAAGACTCTGAATAAAGAATAAGAGTAAAGATCTTAATATACTCCTATACCTGTTTCTGTAGTACCTACGGGTACTTCTATATCTGATTAATCTCTGTAGTACCTACGGGTATCTCCGTATAAGCTTCAGATAAGGATTAATCTCAGTAGTACCTACGGGTACTCCCATATGAGTATAAGATAAGTTTGAAATAAGCACAAGTGTGCGTCTCTTGGGACATTTGAACAAGTAGTACTTACGGGTACTTCCGTATAAGAATAAGTTCCGCAATACCAGTATACGTTCCTTAATATCTCTGTAAACTCTTACGGGAGATCTGAGATAGATATAAGTACCAGTACGTGTATAAGTACCTCTGTATAAGCATAAGTTCTGTAACTCCTATGGGAGATCGAAGCAAGTATAAGCTTGAGATAAATATGAGTATGTGAATAAGTACCTCCGTCTAAGTATATGTATAAGTTCAGTATCGTATGTAGGAATATGAATAAGAATGTGTCATTTGGGAGATATGAACCGGTATGAACCCTCTGGTACAGCCGCATAAGTTATATGTTTAGGTTGTATAATAAAGCCATGGAACATAAACCATGCAAATTTGAATAAAAAGGAATTCAGCTCCGTTCTGACTATATATGTACGGGTATCTCTGGAGCTCCTATACTCCTATGGGAGATGTAAAAATTCTGTTAAAAGTCACAAGGTACAAGTAGACAGAATTATGTAAATGACATGAATAGGAAAATGACCTGAAAACCCGAGAAAGTCATGATACATGTAAAAAAAAGACGAAATGGATGCCTTGCCATTGTATATGTCTAAGTTTGCTCTGAATATGATCTGACATGTTATACATTTGGATTATATGAATTCATGAAGATTTTGATATCTGTTTCTGTTATATGTTTATCATGATTAAGTCTAAATGCATGTGTATCAGTATAAGTTATAAGATATGTTTCCCACTAAGCGTAAAAACATACGAGTTACGTCTGTGTAGGTACGGAGAAGGCGTCGAAAACATCCGCGCTACAGGCTGGGCGACACACTTGTAAGGGTTCACTACATGTAGGTTCCGTGCTCTGATTTGTAAATGTAAAAGTACAGTTTTGTATTTGTAAATGGGACTCGATAAATGTATAGATTTTGATGGACACCACTCCGGTGGTAGTTCTTTTGATATGTATATGATATTTTGATTCTGTTATAAGATGTGGGCCATACCCACAGGTACAAGTTCGGCTTTGAAAAAAAAATCAGGTAAAGAGTCCCAGTATATGGTCTCGCGCCTCGGAACCGGTTCGGATCAGGTGTCAATTACGGCCGGGAATCGAGTGTGGCGACTCGATCTTGCCCATTGACCTTGAACACCTTGCTGTCTTTGGAATTAAGAAGGTCCACTGATCCATTAAGGTAGACTTGATGGACGATGAATGGATCGGTCTACCTTGACTTGAGCTTTCGGAAGGGTGGAGCTTAGAGTTAGAAAACACTGATCTCCTTATTTTATATGAAATTCTTATAGAATTTATTAGTTGATCATGCCATAGTGTCTTTTGATTTCGAGTTGAAGTAGGCATTATTCCTCAGCTCTTCCAGCTCACTGATATCAAGGTGTCTTTTAAGGCCAGCTTTTCCCATGTCCAGGTTCAGCTTTTTGACTGCCCACCCATGCCTTATATTCAATTTCCACAGGCAGGTGACATGTTTTGCCATAAACTAGGTGATAAGGGGACATGCCAAGGATGGTCTTGTATGCTGTTCTGTATGCCCACAAGGAATCTAACAGCTTAAGAGACCAATCCTTTCTGTTGAAGCTCACCATTTTCATCGATGTGTTTTGGTTTCCTCGTTAGTGAGCTCTGACTTGACCAGTTTGAGGATGGTAAGGGTGGCCACTTTATGTTTTACAGTATTTAGCTAGGAGGTTCTCAAAGGCTTGTTGCAAAAGTGTAGACCTCCAAAGCTCCACTAAATTCCTTGAGCGCCCAGGGACCCCGTCTGGAAGATGTTCCTTCAAAAATTTTAACACTACCTTGTGGTGTGCTCTGCGGGAGCCTTATGACCATTTCGACACATAGTTGACCCCCACCAAAATGTAAACATATCCAAAGGAAGAAGGGAATGGTCCCATGAAGTCGATGCCCCAAACATCGAACAACTCAACTACCAATATCGGGTTCAGAGGCATCATGTGACAACGAGAGATCTTCCCCAACCTTTGACATTTGTCGCATTCACGGCACATGGAGTGGGCATCCTTGAAAAGTGAAGGCCAATAGAACCCAGATTGGAGCACCTTCATGGCATTCTTCTAGGAAGCAAAATGACCTCCACATTCATTCTCATGGTAGTGACTGAGTATCCCTTGTTGTTCTCCTTCAGGCACACATTTTCTGATTATTTGATCAACACAATATTTGTCTGAAGAGGCTCTTCGATAGTAGGGTGAATTTTTGCAAGAAGAACCACGCCTTGTGCCTTCGAGTTTCTTCAGTAACTCTCTATTGCCAAAATTGGCAATGTGGGCATACCATGGGGTATTCTCTACTAGGAGCAGGGATTCCTCAGGAAACTCATCGTTGATTGGAGGATTGTGAGTGTTGTGTGCTATTGTTAGTCTCGAGAGATGATCTGCAACAACATTCTCCACACCCTTTTTATCCTTGATTTGCAGGTTGAACTCTTGGAGTAGGAGAACCCATCTGATGAGCCTAGCCTTGGCATTTTGCTTGGTAGTAAGGTACTTCAAAGCCGAATGATCCGTGAAGATGATTATGTCCGACCCAATCAAGTAAGCACGAAACTTATCCAAAGCATAGACCACTGCCAGTAGCTCTTTCTCGTTGGTTGTGTAATTCCTCTGCGCCTCGTTCAATGTCTTGCTTGCGTAGTAGACCACATAAGGCTTTCCTTCTTCCCTCTGCTTGAGAACTGCTCCAATGGCAAGGTCGCTTGCATCGCACATTACACAGTGGCGCTGGTAGTGGGGCCACCATTTGTGCAGTGCGGTGGTCCGTGGGCCTTGAAGCTCCTCAAAGCTCCTCACATGGTCACTTCGTCCCACAAATTTGGCATCTTTCTCGATAGCTTATAAAGAGCAGCAATTTTGAGAAGTCATGATAAACCTCCTGCCAAAGTCATACCCCCAGAATTGCCTGTGATCTTCACATTCGTAGGAGAGGGCGGTTTTAGATCATCTCCATTTTGCCTTGTCAACTAGTTCCTTTGAATAATATGTCCCAACACAATTCCCTCGTTGACCATAAAATGACATTTTTCCCAGTTCAATACCAAGTTCTTCTCTATATACCTATGCAGGACAGTTTCTAAGTTGATCAAGCATTCTTCAAAGCTCCCTCCATAAACTGTAATATCATCCGTGGCAACCTCCCATAATGCGCTCTGATTCTTGAAGATCACGAGCATGTATCGTTGGAATGTAAGCATGGGCATTACGAATAAGGCATCCTCCTGAGGCATATGTGCGAATGGGGCCAGTGAAGGTGGTGTTCTTCTCGTGGTTTTGCGTAAATTTCAATTTGAAAATAGCACGAATAGCCATCCGAGAAGCGATGAAGGGATGCGAAATCCTTCGAGAAAATTTGGTCCATGAAGGGTAGAGGTAAGTGATCTTTCCTTGTCACCTCATTTAGTCTTCTATAATCAATACATACCCCCCAACCTGTAGGAAGGCGGGTAGGCATTTCCTCTCCCTTTTCATTATGCACAGTGGTTACCCCTGATTTCTTAGGCACAACCTAGGTTGGACTCACCCAAGTGCTATGTGATATGGGGTAAATAATACCAGCTTGTAGCAACTTTAGGACTTCCGCACATACCACTTCCTACATGTGAGGATTCAATCTCCTCTATGGCTACCTTACTAGTTTTGCCTCCTCCTCCAAGTAGATGTGATGGGTGCAAGGCTTGTTGAAATTTAATACCAGCCCGGATAAAGTGATTTTCCATGATAGCACCTTATTCTCCCTAAGGATGTCCAGCAGGTTGTTTTCCTGTTGGTTGCTTAGCAGGGAGGATATGACAACTGGGCATTGCTCATGTTTTTCCATGTATGCATATTTCAGTTCCGTAGGCAGGGGCTTGAGATCCAACTTTTGAGGCACATTGGCTTCTCCCCCAGTTAGTAGAGGTAGAATTTCCTCATTTTTTCTCTAGTGCCCCTATACAATATTCTTGCCTTGTGTTTCTTGCTGCTCTTCAGGATAGTCAAACAGTTCCTCAATTAGCACATCCTGCATTTGTTGCTGATTAGCTTGTTCCTCCAGAATTGTATCAATTATGCAAACTTCCTCTAGACCCTTTTCCACTGGTTGTATGTGCTTTTTACTCAAGTGGATGTTGAGTTCTAAGGTCATGTTCCCAAATGTAATTTGCATAACTCCATTTTGACAATTGATAATTGCATTGGAGGTGGCTAAGAATGGTTTTCGAGGATGATAAACTATAATTAGCCCAGCCTGTCGGTTTTGTATCTCGAGCACCACAAAGTCTACAGGATAGTAGAATTTGTCCACTTGTATTAAAACATCCTCCACAGTGCCCTTTGGTATTTTTATGGATCTATCTACGAGGAATGATGTGATGGAGGTGGGCTTCGCTCTCCCGAGCCTAGTTGTATACACTTGAATAAGGTAGTAGGTTGACAGCTCCCCCAGTCTAGTAGCGCCTTTTCTACACAAGTACTCAATATTCGAGATGGTAGGGCAACCGGATCTTTGTATTTCCTTTGGAGTCTTGCGAATGATGGCAACGACTTGCATCGGGAAGGCCTTTTTGTCAACATTTAGTCCTCTCTTCACTGTGCACAGGTCCTTTAAAAACTTAGCATATGTTTGGACACATTTAATCATCATCGAGTAGGGGATGTTATTTCCACTGTAGCACTTCTAACATTTAAGTACGGTTGATGGCTTTCTTGGCTTTAGTGCTTGGGAAGGAGTGGGGAGTGATGTAGCTCTTTCCTTTTGTTTTCTTTGATCGTTCCTCATACGGCTCGGTTTCTTTTTGCCTCTGGCGCTTCTTTGTGGTTTGGGAATTTGTTTGTTCAACCTCCTTTCCACTTCTCAAAGTGATAAATGCTTTAACTTCATCTATCCTGGGATTTGGCTCGCTGGAAGAGCTCACTTCATACACCCCTCTAGGATTGGGTTGTGTCTGAGAGGGAAATTTCCCTTGTTCTTGCACCTGCTGCTGGTTTGTCTGACAGAATTAGTCTTGTGGGTTGTCAGATTTTTTGAGAAAATTTTAATTGCAAGTTCTCTATTTTCTTATTCAATGTGCCTTCCACTGTATCAATCCTCTTGTTAACCTGAGTGTTTACTGCCTTCTTTTCTTCCACAAAATTGCCCACCACCTTGCTCAAGTTCATGATAGCTTGTTCAACTGGTGATGATGGTGGTGGTGGTTGTGGCTGGGATGAAGAACCATCACTATTTCTTTGTGCGGTAAGGGCGTATGGAGGGGCTTTGGCTTCGAGGAGAGGCTAGGATGGTTCTTCCAGTTAAGGTTATAGGTGTTTCCATATGGGGCATTAGTTGGTGGCTTGTATTGACCCACAACATTGGCATGCTTAGCCATCATATCCCTTGCGAGAAAGGAGCAGGTTGGGTGAGTGCTCTCCTTGGTGCTCGATGGACTAATAAATGGGGAAACAAGGTTGGTTAGGCATAGATGCCTCGATCACTACTTACATTGCACCTCATGGTGATTCGCATTTCAAGCTCCTCCCGACCTTCGCGAGGTGGATAGCTTTGCCTTCATCTCCATGTCCTCTGTGATTAAGTACATGCTTCCCCTTGAGTCGGCTGGAGTTCTCATCTTTTCTGCCTCTTTAGGGTTGGGTTCATCCCATGCTTTGGATGTCTTAGCCACATAATTCAAGAAGTCCATGGCTTCCTCTGGATGTTTGCTCATGAAGTCCCCTCCACATAGTCTCCGATATTTGCTTCATAACGGGGGACATTCCATTGTAGAAGTGGGTGCTTGACATCCAGTATCAAATCCATGGTGAAGGCGGGAACGATGGTCTACAGGTACCTTTCCTAACACTAGTAAATTTCTCATTTTTCTTGGTACGTAAAGGTGTAAATTTCCCTCTTGGACTGTGGTTTATGGATCTTTGAAGAATTTCTTTAAAAATTCTGCCTGCATATCTCCCCAATTCCTAATAGTTCTCGGCCTCAAAGAGTTGAGCCAGATTTTATCCTTGTCCTTCAAAGTCATAGGGAAGAACTTCAGCCTCATCAGATCCACATTGAGGATGTCCTCTTTGAAGGTACTGCACACTTCCTCGAACTCCCGAATGTGTGAATAGGGATTTTCACTCTCCATTCCATGGAAAGTGGGGAGCAGGGGCACTATATAGGGCTTGATAATGATGTCCTCTGGAGGAGGCCGCAATGCGGGGAGGTCTTTCGACCTTAGAGGTGTATGGTCCCTCATTGTTCTGTATGCATTTGGGTTCCTTTGAGCCCCCTATTGGCTCTACTGCTCCTCAGGTGGAGGCTCCATCTGATTACCATGTATGCTCAATTCACAGCTCTGTTCTTCCTTAAGACACTTTGCTCCTTCTAATCGACCTGTATTTCCCTTTATCCGGTGTTGCATAAACCCCTATGAAAAGGGCACAAAACACAACACGAGACAAAAGCAAAACAGGCTACCAAAAAGGTTAGTATTAGCTAAAAAAATGAAGATAGAAATTGTATATTGTGGTATAAATTATGAATCAACTAATGAGTGTTTGTTGAGGAAAATAACAATAAGAACAAAGGTTGGTACGACACTTGTGATGTGGATCCTGAGTTAACCTTTCGTCCTTGCACTTGGCACCATCCCGACAGCGGCATCATTTGATTCGCTGTCGTAGCATGCACGGGGTAGAATTTGGTGCTTTCGGAATAAAAATATTTATAAACCCTAAACCTCTTCTTTGGTCGTAGCATAGCTCTTTGCAGGTATAGTGGCTCTAAGGTCGAACACATGGATGGGTTTTCTTGAGTGTGGGTAACTAATAGTTGATTCAAAGTAATTTGATTTCACTTTGGATTTTAGGTTTTTTCATAAAAACAGTGGGGTAGGTGATTTGAAGACTGCAAGTAAAATATAATAAAATGTAAAAAGAACTCTTTGAAGTCTCGGGCCACTAGGTTTGAGGTCATAGGGCAACTGAGAGGTCCTCGGGTCCATTTCCTCGCGTTAGGGAGAATGACCTATAGTCATTTCCCGAACTGGATCTTCATTTAGCTATAAAACCGAACCCTAATAGCTTTCCTCTTGAGAAATAACATTTATTGGTCATTAATGTTTCAAGGCGATGCATACGATCCTTTGATCTGCCTACGGTGTGAATAAATGGCTGACTAAATGAGCTTGATGGATCTAGTAATAAGCGTCACTGAACCCTAAGATTGCCAAATGCGGCCAATCATGATACAGCCAGAGAAAGGATTTTAACCTATAGTGAGAGATAGAGGCGCAAATGTGATAAGCGCTGTTAAAGAGGCAGTGGTTACCTGAAGCCCTAGCCCGAGCCCGACCACACTCTTGAGGATTAGAGGAGCTTAGCCAACCATCCTCCCAGGTTGTCATCCTCGGGGTGTTTGGCAGAGAGAAATGAGGAAAATGAAACGGCCCGAGTGAGCTAAAAGCTTTCGCAAAATTTATTGCCACAAAAAGTCCTCACATGCAGGCCTTGGTGAGGCTTATATCTGCTTTGGAATCAAGGGAACAAAAATGTATAAACTACCAATAATACAAAGAGGGTAATTAAGGAAAAGGTACAAAAAGCTGGTAAAAAATGGGGTCAACAAAACACAATTCGCAGGTTGCAAAATTTTCGCAACCATGCAAAATTCTTGTAGTGTTTTGATTTTTTATGTTTTCTGCTCTAATTTCCTTCTTACTTCTGACTTGCAACTCCGAGTTCGGCTTGGATTCTTCTTGTTTGAGTCGACTCGATGACTTTGGCCTAATTTAGCTTGCAAAAACTACAAAAATAGCCACAAAATGTGATCAGTAGTAAAGCCAAGACCGTAATGTGCCAATTAGGTTATTTAGGTTGATTAGTACACAAAAAATGCTCATAACCTGCAATAAACGGGGAGGCAAAATAACTGACCCAGGCGTGTCGAGTGCGAAGTTTTGTGAGGAGGAGGACCTGAAGCAAGGTTGGGTCATTAGATCCAGTGGACCCTATTCTTTTTTGGGTAAAATCATAATGGGTTGGGTTTGGGCCCGAAGTAGGTGCGAATGTGTACGAGTCTGAATGGGTGTAATGGATCAGCGATTGTGGCCGGATTGATGGTGCTGTTGTGCGTTCAAGCACATCAAAAGAACACGAGTTATCTATAAATAGGGTCTCGTCAACATTTATATCATCCCATTTTTCGAGTGACTTGTCTTTACGATCTCTCCCTCTTCTTGTTTTTCTTATTTGTGAGGTGCAGCTTTCGTTCTACGTTCAGTGCTGCGAATTAGGCGTAGTGTCTTAGTTTATTTGAATTATATCAAATTATTTTGCTCTATTTTAGTTTGGTGCATACGCGAGATAGAAGATCGTCATATCTGACCCTCCATTTTATCTAAGGCGAATTTGCAGTTAACCTAGTGCACACTTTTAAAGAAGCGAATATTGTCTTTCGGAAAGCGACGCAATAACGTGACTTGAGGCATACATTTCTGTTTTGGAGTTTGGTAGGCGACACGAGCTTCTTCAACATTCTAAAGACAATATATATCACCGCGACAGCGGATGAATATCAACTCAATTGCTAGAATATTCGTCGGCGAAGACTATTGAAAGAAGCGGGGAAATAAGACGAGGTTTTTATAAGGTGTCGTTGTACGTCAGAGATATTTTCGTCTGAGCGAAGAAGAATTTTACGAGCATTCAAACTATTTTCAGATTGTGGGAAACTTATATGTCAGGCGTTGAACATTTATTTCTGGTTGTTAATTGAGTTTCAAGATTTGAGAGTTGAATATATTGATTTGTAATTACTTAATTTCTTTGTTATTAATTTCAATTATAATTAATAATATTGAAATACAATGGCTCAGTCATGACAAATGACTTAGAATTTTATGAAGTTAGACGGTTCGATGGAGGAAATTTTAGGTAGAAGATGCATTTCCTACTCACCTGCAGATATTTGCCTATGTTATGAAAACACCATCGGAGGAAGCGAAAAATGAAACATTAGCTCAGACTCGGGAAAGAACAAAGTGGGAGAATGATGACTACATTTGCAAGGGACACATTCTGAATGCTTTAGCAGACTCTCTGTTTGACATCTACCAGCTTGTGGAGGCGCCCAGGCGTAGGATGCTTTGGAAGCTAAGTATCTAATGGAGGAGAATGCAACAAGCAAGAAAATTAGTTAGTCATTTTTATGAAATATAGTATGGTAGATAATAAACTTGTTATGGATCAATTTCATGAGAATCTGACATATTCTTAGTCAATTTAAGCAACAAAAGATTAATATGGATGATTCCATAGTTGTGTCTTCTATTATTGAAAAATTGCCACCTTCTTGGAAAGAGTTTAAAAAAAGTCTTACACACAAAAAGGAAGATCTTACTCTTAAGGAACTAGCCAAACACCTTCGATTGGAGGAAGAGACTAGACACCAAGAAAGTAAGAATGAGATTGGAGCTCATGTGTCCAAAGTCCATGTGGTAGAGGACAAAGGAAATGGAAAAGGGAAGAATTTCTATAATAAGAAGCGCAATAACAAAAATCAACCCAACTCAGACTCAAAGAAAAAGAAAGGTGCATGTTGGTTATGCGACAAGCGAGGACATTTCAAAAGTGAGTGTCGATCATTCAATAATAAGAAAATCAAAGCATCAGAGTCCAAGAATAAATTTGTGGCTGTTATTTCCGAGGTTAATATACTCAAGGATGCTAACGATTGGTGGATCGATTCTAGAGCTACAAGGCATGTTTGCAATGATAAGAGCTTTTTCAACACCTATGAACCGGTGGATGATGGAACAGTTCTCTACATATGAATGACTCTTGAATGACTACTATTAAAGCGAGCCGCGATGGATTTGAATTCATACGGGAAAATTGTGTCTTTAACTAATGTATGTCATGTACCTGAAGTTAGGAAAAACCTTGTATCGAGAAGCTTGCTTAATAAGCATGGTTTCAAGCTAGTCTTTGAGTCAGATAAGTTTATACTATCTAAGGGTGGAATTTTTGTTAGGAAAGGATATTTGTATCAAGGAATGTTTAAGCTTAATATTAATAAAATAAATAATTCTATTTATATGCTTGATTCTTTTTATTTATGGCATGCTAGATTAGGACATGTTAATACTAGGAAAATGAATGATATGGTTAAATTAGATTTAATTCCTAAGTATGATAATAACATAGGAGATAGATGTAAAATATGCATGTAGACTAAAATAACTAGAATGACATTTCCTAAAGTGGAAAGAACCACGTTTTTGCTAGAACTTGTTCATAGTGATGTATGTGACATGCATAGCAACCCCACTAGAGGAGGCAAAAAGTATTTTGTGACATTCATAGATGATTTTTCTAAGTATGTTATATTTATCTTTGCATTCAAAGATGAGGTACTGTAAATTTATGGTTTATAAAACATAAGTTGAAAATCAATGTAATGTCCAAATAGAGTGACTGGAGTGCGATGGGGAGGAGAATATCATTTTCTGAATATTGGCAAAATGTCATGGTATTATACATAGAAACACGCACCTTATACACCTCGACAAATGGTGTTGCTGAAAGAAAGGAGAATAGAACCTTAGCAAATGATAGTGCTGCTCTCTAATTCGAAGCAACCACTTGGAGTTATTGGGGTGAAACTTTGCTTCTTATGTTATATACTTAATAGAATTCCTATTAAAAAGAATAACATTACTCCTTATAAGCTCTGGAAAAACAAGAAACCTAAGGAACTTGGGGTTGTAGGGTAATTGTGAATTTTGATCCTAAGGAAAAGTTAGGGAAAAGGGATTGAATGTATTCCCTTGGCTATACTTTACATAGTAAAGCATATAGGTCCCAGTAATTAGGCCCGATGGTTCAATAGAAGTAAATACAATCATAGAATCATGATGTATTTTATGAAAGCAGTTACTACTATACCCAAGATTAGAATCTAATCGAAAAGGAATTTATTCTTTTACCTTCTGAGAAGAGTAGTGAACCACCTAGTGAATCTATTGAACCTAAGGGTAAGGGCAAGGATTATAGTCTTTTTGGTCCTGATTTTGTTGTTTATCTTGTAGAAGGAACTAGGAATTCTCTTAATAGGCAAATAATGGTTTCATCTATCATGGAACCGGATCCATTAACCTTTGAGGAGGCTATGAAATCTAATGATTCCGCTTTCTGGAAAGAAGCAGTTGATGATGATATGGATTCTATTACAAGAAACAAAACATGGAAGCTTGTTGACCGGCCTCCTGGATCTAAACCAATTGGTTGATAATGGATTTTCAAAAGAAAATGAAGGTTGATGGACTATTGATAAGTTCAAGCAAGACTAGTTGTAAGGGCTTTATTCCAAAAAGGAAGGATTGATTATTTGATTCTTATGCTCATCGCAGTCTACCATTAGAGTATTGATTGCCTAAGCTTACATATATAGCTTCAAATTATCAAATGGATGTTAAAACGGCTTTCCTAAATGGAGAGTTAGAAGAAGAAATATATATGAAACAACTAGAAGGGTTTGTAGTACAAGGTCGAAGCGAAAGTTTGTAAACTAATTAAATCCTCTATGGACTTAAACAATGGCATAAAATTTTTGATAAAGTTATAATATCAAATGGTTTTATAGGATACATGAATCGAGATAAATGTGTTTATAGTAAGTTTTTGGTAAAGAGGTGTAGTTATATGCTTATATATGGATGACATATTTAATTTTGAAATGCTGATCTTGAAATTATAGAAAGTACTAAACAATTTTTTATCATCAAACTTCAAATAAAGGATATGGGCGGTGGATGTTATTTTGGAATAAATTAAGAGAGAGAAGATGATAAGTTCAATTCTTGCACCAATTCATTATATTGAGAAATTCTTAAGAAATTTAATCAATGTGATAGTACAACCATGTCAACACCTTTTGATCCACATTTAAAATTTTTATCCTAATATTTGGTAAGTTTGTTGATCAATTAGCCATATTCAAGAATTGGTTGGTAGCTTGATGTATGCAATGACTTGTACTAGACCTAATATTGCCTTTGCAGTAGGGAAACTTAGTCGATATACTAGTAACCCAAGCTCTGTGCATTGGCATGCAATTAATCAAGTATTGAAATACTTAAGGAAAACTATAGATTATGAAATAGTCTATACAGGGTATCATCGGTTCCTAGAGGATACCGCAGGGAAGATAGTTGGATAACTGATAGTGAAGATCATTCTTTTACTAGTGGTTGGATCTTTACACTTGGAGGTGGTGCAATCTCCTGGGGATCCAAGAAGCAAACGTGCATCTCATATTCAACCATGGCTGCTGAATTTGTGGCATTGGCTTCCAATGACAAAGAGAGGCGAATGGCTAAGAAATTTGCTACTAGAAATACCTGTGTGGCCAAAACCAGTGGCACCAGTATGTTTGCGGTTTGATAGCCAAGCAACTCTTTCACGAGTTTATAGTCAAATTTATAATGGTAAGTCCAGGCATATAGGACTTAGGCATAGCTATGTGAGAGCCGATTGATAGCGTGAATTGTAATAACCATAAATTATGTAAAGTCAAGAGTGAAAATTTGGCTGATCCTTTAATGAAAGGACTTGCAAGGGATTTGGTGTGGAAAACATCAAAGGGGATGGGACTTAAGCCCACATAATTCAATCACTCCTGGTGGAAACTCGACTCAACACTTGAAGCCTCCAGTTCTTAAGTTCAATGAACGAGAAATGCACCATATGTTGTGATTCATGACATAAGATTCTTAATCAATATTGAGAATCTAAATGAATTCATCCCAAGGTTGAAGTGCTTGGTACTTGTAATGTAGAAAGGAATGAAGAGTTATTTAACTCTTAGACTTAGCGGTGTGGTTGAATTACTATAGTTATAGGGGTACTTTATAAAATTCTACCTATGAGTGTGGAGGGGGGTGGTGCAGCTTCCCTATGACATCTGAGGGCTTTGATTCAGCACTCATGAAATAGGATAAAGACCGAGGCCAATCCACGAGTCGGTTTTTAAATACTCTAGGTATTTTGTCTTGTGTGTGAGATATGTTCGGTTAATCATATAAGATCGCCGGTTCAAAGATACGTCTACTATGCCATCTTGGCTAACTTTGATGAGTTTCACTAAAGTGAAAGGTTCAAATCAATATGATACCTTCATCTATGCATAAGACTGTCAAGTAAACCAAGAATCATCATCTTGTATTTTGAAAATGGTGGGGGATTGTTGAATATTTTCAAAATGGGTTTTATTTTGGGGTTTTAAAATTTCTTTTGTACTTAAGAAAGCTAGCACTTGTCCCACATCGAAAAACAGAAGAATTTGAGTGGCTTTATAAGTAATTAGTTTTGACTTATGGGTTGGGCCCCAAGGGGTACCAAAGTTTTGTGAGAAGGGAGGACACAAGCAAGGTTGGGTCATTAGATCCAGTGGACCCTATTCTTTTGGGTAAAAATCACCCAATGGGTTGGGTTTGGGCCAGTAGGTGCGGATGTGCACGGTACAAATGGGTGTAATGGATAAGCAGTTTGTGGCCAGATTGATGGTGCCCTATTCGACGGAACATCAAAGGGCCTGGGTTCGATGCAAATAGGGGTCTCATCAACATTTATATCATCAATTTTTCAATTGACTTGTCTTTCGAAATCTCTCCCTCCCTCTCTTGTTTTTAACGTGATTTTTATTTGGATTAGTTCAGGTATTGTAGAATTGAGCGTAGTGTCTTCAGTTTATTTGAATTATATCACAAGAATTATTTTGCTCTATTTTAGTTCAGTGCATACGTAGATGAAGATCATCGGATCGACCTCGTTTGTCTAGGCCGAATTCTGATTAACCCGGTGCACTTTTGGTGGTGAAATATTATCTTTAGGAGCTGACCTTGATAACGTGAGCAGGCGTACATTTGTTTTGGAGTTTGGCGGGCGACAGTTGGTATTCAGCGAGTCGATAAGTGCCCTCTAGGCTGAGACTCAAATACATCCAGTGTTTCATGTTTACCAACTCAAATCAGCGGTGGGTACCTTCCCATCACCACTCCTCTGCCATCCCCACTAACTGTCCATCAGGAAACCCCCTTAGAACCCGAATCTGTGTTGGCAGTTTATCCCTCTACTAGCTCTTTACAGCCAGGCCAAGAAGTCCTCATCAAGTGGAGGAGTCTGCCTGCTCATAACGCTTCTTGGGAGCACTATGATCTGATCCAGCAACAATTTCTGGCATTCAACCTTGAGGACAAAGTCCCTCTCCACCCCGCCATTCTGATTCTTATCATGGTGTTGGTAGACAGCAATTCATATTTACTCTTAAAAATTACAACTCATTGACGTTGTATCCTTAAATTAATCTCCATTGATTAAAATAGTTATAGGTTCAAAACCAATTGTCCCATAGCGTCTAGGCAAATTGTAGTTTTATGCAATTCTTATCATTGAAAAAAAAAAAAAACTAGGTTCGTTTGTAGTTAGGGTCAGGGGTTTTTAGTTAAAAACTTGAATTTTTTTTCCTCTCATGGCTTTTGTTTTTCCAAACCAAAAGCAATAAAAAGAAAGAAATATCAGTGTAGCTTGATTGACCCTACAACAATTAATAAGTTGTTACTTAAAGAGTTTAGAGACATAAGATTTGACATTTATCTCTATACTTTGATCTGTTCACCCACCCACTTGCAAATAATTGTTAAAATCCAATCTGCTAAGCGCAACTTGTGAGCACTGTTCTGCAACTGTCAAAATACTAACCTACTGCTTGCTTTATTACAATTAGAACAAACACTTACAAATACTAAGTAGCACCGAAGAAACCCTGAAGGAATCAACTTAATTTAAGGAACAAGTTTGTAAGCTTTCATTTTATCGATCAAAGAAAGGAAAGACGATTTGGAGTTTCTGAACCCCAAGAATCCATGCTCTTTGCTCTTGTTCATACTATCCAATGTTGCCCCAACACTGAGAACAACATCCACAAACCACCACTGTCCAACCTCCTCCAGTTTAGTAGGGACCAGACCTTTCTCCTTCACAATCTCATCCCACACTGCTCCTTTCCCCTTCATCATCTCCTCCAACCTCAATCTCCCCCCCTCAGGTTCATTCCACTCAATCCAAACTGCTGCTAACACCCTCCACAGATGCTTCACTTCAAGCACATACATTACTACAATTAGACGCCTCATTCTTAGCAAACGGATCAACCGCAGCCCATATATGTTGCTCTGCAATTAGGTCTGCGTCGAAGCGATCCCAATATCCATTCCATGCTTCTTGGCTTCCCGGAAACCTCAACGGTAAGCCCTCACGCTTGCAGATTGCGGCGTACACACAAAGAGTCCCAATTCCATTCATCATGCTGTAAGGCGAAAACCCAAAAATGACCGCTGTTGATGGATCGATATGTCAAGCCTCATTCTTATCACCTCTCAAATAATATATCTTCTAATACATAGTAAAAAATTCACGAAAAGAAATCTAATCTGGGCATCTCTTCCTGATACGGAGGCTCATGAGGTTCAATCTTGCCAAATGCGTCAGACGGACCGATGTAATGCTTTCTCCCAGTTTGCAAGCAAATGTGCTCCAAATTTGGGGCATTTGGGATCACTGCATTTAGAACATTCCTAAGCATTTCACCATTCACTCTGCAATTCTCAGCTTCAGTCCTCATATTAGCCCATGTAACATAAAAGATGTGAGTAACATCACTAAGCTTGGAGAGCTTTGATGAAGTTTCTTCCGGGTCAGACACATCACACTGGACGTACTCGACCCGGTTGTCGGCCGTCCAGGCCGGCTGAGGTCGGCGGGCTACGCCATAGACCTTCCAGGGACCGCCGGGGGTGTCTGGAAGTGGAAGGATCTCAGCAAGGCTGTTTCCGACAATGCCGGTGACACCTACGATCAGCCCAACACTCTGGTATTTGCCGGGTTTTGCTTCATCCTCTTGGAGCTTCTTCTGTATCCAGAAAATTAGCAAGAGAGATTAACGGGGTTTGGAATTGACTGCTACTAGTTAGATAATCATAGCCAATTTCATTCCATTGTCTCTTCTATATTCCTAGTAACCAAACAAAGAGAAAGCAGAAAGGAAGGATTATTGAGCATCAATTTACCTTACCAGCTCCGATCGCTCCAGCCCACCACCAGCTCATTCTTTTGGTCTGACAGAGTTTGTCGAGTATTCACTTCTTGTTGATCTTCCGGGAGGTGGGTTAATTGATTCAGTTAACAGGGATCTCTATTTGAAATAGCTACCTAGAAAAGTTAATCTTTTTTCTTTATTACAGATGTAGAGATAGTTATATGAGGAAGAAGTCTTGGCATGCAATTTGAAATAAAATGGAATTCAAATGGAAAGGACAAAAATTTTGGTTGGTATCTTGTTGTCACTTGTCAACTTTTACTGCTACCTTTTTGCCTGTAATATTTTCTATCTTTGGGGGCCGAGATAGTGTGTTGTCTGTTGATAGCTGCCAGTGGGTGGTAACCGTATAATATAAACTTGTTGGGTGATTGCAGAAGTTGTTGGGTCATTCTTTTTCTTGCCAATGCCTTTCAAGTTGTTTTAGAATGAAACTGTATGTATACAAATTAATTAAATTGAAAATTCAGAATTTGCTGTCTCAAACTTTGATATTTCTTATAAATGAAGAATGGTTAGAACTTCAATTCTATGAAAATTAGAAAAAAATTATAAAAACCTGTCACTTAATTGGTTTGGATTTGCTCCCTAAGGGTCACTAATTTGAGTGAGTTCCATCATTGAAAGATTTATTTGCTCATTAATTTCAGGGTCTCTCATCTGATTAGTCAATATGATGCCTACGGTTATTAAAAAATAATTCAATTTTGTAAAGAAATACTTTATTAAAAGGGAAGAGAATTTCTACATGCTTTTCATGGATACGAAGTGTTAAGATTGATAAACCTTTGATCCATGTTAACTATAGGATACCATTTGAAGCTACATCAAACATCTTCAAAGAATTCCAAGAATTTTGTTATTTGCTTGTACAGACTCATATAGACTATAGTGGACGATAAAATATTGATCAGTTTTATTGGACTTTGTTCGAAATACAATTGTTGAATTCTCTAGTCTATTTGTATAGGTGGATCAAGATATCCGTTTAATTATGACAATAAAATAAATTCAAATATGCTTTTTTATATCATAATTAATAAACTTGTCCTATTATATTTAAAATCATAGCATCGTTCAAAGTTTTTTTTTAAGAGACTGATAGAGTCAATAAAGGGCGCGTAGGCCCAAGATATGAGCCCAAACATCGGAATTAAAAATGGGCCCAGGACTAACAGTAAGCCCTTAATGGTATCTCTCTCAAGCAAGCCCATGAGGGACCCGACTCGCTCATTTAAAGGGTGTGACCGAGTGCGTATTAGGAAAACCAATCTCAAAATCGGGAAAGTGAGATATTCGCAATTATCGCACTCGATTATCACTTGATAATTGGCTACGATAAGGAAAGAAAATCTCACTACCCGGTGAAATATTGTATCATCATCGACTAGAAACATACTGTGTTATTATAATCCAATTAGGAAAGTTGTCATGATCATTTATTATAAATACCAGGCCACCCCATAAGTGAAAGGTACGTAGACTTATGCACCAAAACTTCATTCTCTAAGCAGTTGATCTTCTCTTTTCCAAGAAAGAACTGACTTAAGCATCGGAGGCTGCAGGCGGCACGTGAGTCTAAGCTACGTTTGATTTTTAATCCATTTTAAAGTTTATTACAAGACAATTGTTGATTCATATCTGAAACACAGGTGGTACTTTCGAATTTAATTTTGCAGAAAAATACGTGAAGCGAAAATCCTATGCTTGAAGAATTCAGCACGAGAAGCAGAGAAAAGTGCAACTAGAAAAGAAAGTCGCGACAAGGAGCTCTTTTGTTCGGTATTTCAGTCACGACATCACGAGACTAGTTGTGAGGTTGCGACCAAGAAAATGTGAATTGAGACGAAAGAAACTATTCAGGAAGGCGGGGTTACAACGCGATCACGGTCGCGGCGTTGATCCGTTGATGAAGCCACATGGGGTCTCTATGAAAATTTGAAGTTACTGGCAGTTCTTAAATGAATGACTCAATTGAGGTCGCGACGTCATCTCGAGTCACGACATCATCTCGAAGATCACGACATGGAAGGCGGAATTAGAGTCTGACAAAGAGATTTGAAGTTGCAACTACAAGAGATTTGGAGCATCAGAAATAAAGTAGCAACTTAATATTGAGGAGATTACATGACGGAAACTTGGCGACCCAAGCGAGGAAGTCAGTTAAGGAAATCGAAGTTGCAGCCATTTTGTTATTCAGGACCCCCCCGAGGAGGTCGCGATCAATCAACGAGGTTGCGACTAAAAAACCTTAACATTAAAGCCATGTCGCGACGATATTGGGAGTCGTAGCATTAGTATTTCATGCCAAGTCTATACCAAGCAAAGGGAGTTAGGACCCTTGTCGATCCGAGAACCTAAAAGAGGAGGTGCTGCACAGATACACGCGAGCATCGACATCAGTCATGATTATGTTTAAGCGGTAGAACTGACTATGACCAGAAAGGAGCAACGTAGTCATGGCGTCATATTGAGTCGCGACACGTTTAAAGGCAAGGGGCTATCAAAAGCAATCGCGACTAATTATTGAGGTCGCGACATATATTTTGGCTATATCAAAGCAAAAGACCAAAAAGGAGGTCGCAGCCTGAAAAAGAAAGTCACGACCTGAGGTAAGGCAGTAGAAATAGAAATGTGGTCGCAACTTAAAACTGAAGTCGAGACATGCAGTGCAGCAAGGAAAGTCATTTCGAACTAAGTGGTGACAACTAAAAGGAGATTTGCAACCTGGCCCGGAAGTCGTGACTCGAGTGCAACGAGAGGAACGACAACGAGGTTGTGAGCGTGAGACTAAGGTCAGCGACATCAATTCTTGAGAACAAGCCCAGGCGAGAAGAGATCGCAACCCTTAATCAAGCGAAGTTTGTAAGAAACTTGTTATGGCGAACTAAGAACAAATAAAGGGAATCTAGGTCGTGACATCAACTCGAGGTCGCGACCTAAGACAGTGATTTGGGCTTTTCTTTTGAGAATTCCACCTGGAGTTTTTGGGGATTTGGCCTAATTTCTTTTAACAGTTATAAATAAACAGTATTAGAATAGTAAAAAGTAACTCGTCTTCTTGCGAGAAAAGGGGAACGAAGAGGAACTCAGTGTATAGTTTAGAGTAGAATTTTATTTTCTTTATTTTTATTTTTATTTTTATTTTCTTTCTTCGTAAATTCTTTTTTTGATCTGAATACATGACTATGCGAAGCAATTGGAGAGCTGAATTTTATTTATGTTATTTTCTTAAATTCTTGCTGAAAATTTATGAAATACAGACAATTACGGAATTCATTTCTTCTCAGTTTCATTGCGATTACAGTGGATGTACGTGATCGATGCTCCATTTTTTCTAATCGTAATGCAGTAATTGGAGCACAGCTCTGCTTGATTTGATATACAGTTAGTTATAGTCTTTTCCGCAAAAATCTGGAGAAAGTTATTTGGGTTGGGATTTACTTACTTGATGTCGTTTTTGAATCGATAAGTTCCCAATGGTAGTACTGAATACCATTTTAAGGAGTGTATCTTGCTCTGATTTCTAGGATGCCCTCTGCGTGACACAGAGATGAAGATTCCTGAGAGCTGAGAGCATTCCCTTATGGGTATGCTAGACTACCATTGATGAACTGCTGAGCTCTGAAAGTTCATTTTGATAAATCCTCCATTCCCTCATAATTGAAGTTGGAGGGGAGTATTTAACAATATAAATAATCAGAGAGTTCACCTCAATCTAAAGGGAAGCTCACGACCCTGCGTTAGGTGAGATCTAATCACGGGAAGGGAAGAACGATAGATCTGGGAGGATGAGCCACCAATTAAGTGGTAGAAATTTTGCAAAATCACGAGAAGAAAGCAAAAGATGCCATGATCATCGAAAATGGGTGTGGAGTATTGAGAAGAAAAATGCTTTCAGTCTTGCAAGAGAATCGAGGAAATACGGTAGGCGATTTGATCTTGTCTTGAGAGAAACAAGGGCTTGACCCGGAGTGAATATGGAGAAATCCAATTGCAACATTTAGGCAATCTTGGACAAATCGAGATCCATCGAAACAATAGAGAAATGTATTTTAATGTAGAAATTAGTGTTCATTGTATTTCTTTGATAGTTTTCGTTTCTCACATGAAACTAATTCGATCTAATGTTCTGTTATCACTTATTTTTGGTCGTTTACTATTTTTTTTTTTTTGTTTTAGCTCAACAGTTAGTCAATAGTCTAGGATTTTATTTTCTAGATAAAACTTTCACTATGAGTTTTTTTAGTCCAAATAGCATAGAATTTCAGTAGTTGGGGTAGTTGATATCTAATTCTTGTCAATCTCTGTGGGAATGATACCTGGACTTACATTCAGATTTTACTACTTGTATGATCATGCATATGATGTCATAGACTAGACCCGATTTTAAAATCACGAACATCGAAAGATTTATTTAATCAAGCAAATTTATCCAAAGTGACATGGTACGCCAGATAAGTGTAAGGCTCTTGTAACTATGTGAATTTGAGGGTTTTAGTACATGTGGAAAAATGACAGGCCCTCGCCGATCCTTTTTGTTTCTTGTATTTGCAGAAGAGGAGCGGCGTCGAGGCCAGTGGGTCGACCCAGCCAATCGGTACGCTCCAAGCCCGATGCAGTTGAAAAGCATCATCGGTTTGACAGAGTGCGCCCAGAACGACAATTCCTTTAAATAAAAGCGGCCTCGGCGATGAGTATCGACTTTGGAACCTGGCGGAAGCGACGCCAATCCTCTAAGGATGCAAGAACCCGATGGTGACGTGGACATCCGACCTCCGTGCCGTGCGTTAGAAAGCGTAGAAGACCAGCATGGGCTGAGTGGGCGCCGCATCACCAACCAACACTTGCTAAAGAGTTAGAACAACTCACCGGGCAAATCTGGCCCCCGGGGGAGACACGGCAGTTTAGTCGGCCCAAAACCTGTTCTTTGGAGGAAGCGCCTCGACCCTCGTCGAGCGAATAGAGAAGGGAGCTAGCCACACCCGGGGGCATGAGTCCTCACCAACCCCTGGAGGATCGCAGCGAGGAGGTCGTGGGAGCAAAGGTTGGGGACATCCGTAATCGACCATGGAGTGGCGGTGGGGCAGGACTCTGGTCCTCCGTGGACCTTGGTACCAGCAAATTGAATACCTATTCACCAGGGTGCTACACTTCCCCACTTTTGGCAGAGTTCGAATGCCGCGGTCGGGCGTTCGATGGGACAAAAAAGACCCATAGACCACCTCGATACATCTGAAAATCAAATGGAACTACACTGGGTATCGGGACCTGATACGATCACTGAGAGCCTTATTTATCACACTAAAGAACTATGTGGCAGATTCCAACAAACTCTTAATAGATCCTCGTCTCATCGTTCACGAGAACTCTCCATCGCATTCGTCTCACTTTATCGAACAGGACACAAGCCAGAGTTATCATCTCTGGCCCATAAAATAGAGCTTTCGAGAAAGCATGAGGTCGTATGTTCAAGGTTTAACACGAGTCATTTGAAGGTGGATATCCTTGGCGAAAGTTCACCCAGATTCTTGCTTTCGTGCGGGGTTGGGGTGTGGTCGAGCGAATCTAATGTTCTCCATTTCAAAGAACCTAGAGGCCGGCATGTAGGAGTCCCTCCTGGCTCAAGAAATGCTGTCGGCGGCCCAGAAAGCCCTCCCTCTCCCAGCAGCTCTTCTACGAGAAAGCGGGGCGACAAAAAGAGGGCGAGCCCCGAGAGGCCAGACGAGACGGGCGAGATCCCCCCCGAAGGACGGGAGCGGTCCCAGGCAAAGCGAGGAACATCGAGGGGATGCAAGGGACCACCTCGGCTTGCTGCGGCGGCGGTATTCACCTCGACCATATACCTCCTGACGACTCGGTCTTCGCGAGGTCTGCGCGAAGTGCAACATGAAAGGTTCTGAGGTGGCCATCGAGGATGAAGTCGGACCCACTAGAGATGACACCAAATCTTTGTGAGTTCCTGAGGACCGTGGACATAGAATGAATGGCGCATCTAGCTAAGGAGATTGAATACTTGATCCGTGGACATCTCGGCGAATGTGTGGCCTCGAAGGCGGAGTGAGCCCGACCACCACCACCTCGTCGTGACCCGAGTTCAGCACCGCGGGTCTTTAGGATAAATCTATGTAATCCTCTCAGGAGGTTTGTGGGAGCGGAGAATCCGTTCGGCCCGGAAAACCCTTGCTAGCGACATCAGATTAGAAACCTTAGAAGTACAAGCATTATCCAAGCTTCCTCGGTTGGATACTACCATCTTCTTACGAGACCGACATGGAAGAACTGTCAACATCCCCATGGCGACACGCGTGATAAGCCATAGTAGCTAATAAAACAATCCACAGGGTCCTCGTCGACCATGGAAGCTCAGCCGATATCATCTTCACATCCGCTTTCGACAAAATGGGCATTGGAAAGGAGAAACTAGAACTAGTCAACGCCTGCCTGCGCGAATTTTCAGGGGAAAGAATACTGCCCTTGAGATCGGTACAGTTAGTGCTCACCTTGGGAGATCCCCCATGCCAGGCCACAACAACGGTGAGATTCCTCATAGTAGGCGTAGTCATTACACAGCATGTTACTAGGTAGGCCCTCTCGTCTTTATAAAGTGCATTCTTGAAACATCACGCGGATTTATCAAATTCCCCAGCGCCAATGGAGTAGGAATGGTTTGAGAAACTGATAGCCCGAGGGGAATGTTACTCGGCATCGATGAAAGCGAAATACGATTGACAACATTTACGGACCCGAGCTTTCGACATGCGAGGCGAGGTAACCACCGACACTGCGCCTTGAGGAAGAATTAAGCACAATGCGGCTTCGGCAATCGGCGAACACCTGCGTCTACATAGGATCCAAGTTAGCGAGAGGCATCGAAGCTCTCGTAGTTTCCTAAAGCAGAACATGAAGGTATTCGCCTGGAAACAGGAAGACATGGGTAAAGTCGACCGTGATGATCACCCACAAGTTAACGTCAATCCCTCTGTCGCCCGGTCGAGCAAAAGAGAAGGTTTTACCCGAAGAGCGGCGATCAATGAATTAGATAAGCTCCTCCAAGCACAAGCAATCAGAGAAGTAGAGTACCCGGAATGGTTGGCCAATGTTGTTATCGTCAAAAAGCAAGCGCGACAAAATTAGCGACTTTGCATCGATTTCATAGACCTGACAAGGCTTGCGGATAACTACGCCTCGGATTGATCTCATAATAGGCCTTTCTGACCTATCCACGAACTCCTCAGCTTCATGGACGCCTTCTCGGGCTACAACCAGATTAGTATGGACCCCAACGACTAAGAGAAGACCTCGTTTGTCATTGGTTGGGGAACATACTATTATCGAGTAATGCCCTTCGGGCTAAAGTCTGGAGCCACTTACGGGTTGGTGAAGCGGGATGTTCTAGAAAGCGAGGTGGGACATTCATGGAGGTATATAGGCGACATCTTTGGTAAGATTGATCATGAGCTCCGCACCAACCCATTTAATAGGCGTTCAGGTCTTGGCTATAATATGAAGCTAAACCCTGACGAATGCGCTTTGAAGTCTCGTCGGGGAAGTTCTTAGGTTTCATAGTCAACAATCGAGGAATGAGGTAAACCGGATAAGATAAAGGCGGAGTGCTTGATTTCTTTGCCTCCATCAAATGTTAAAGACATTCAACGCCTGACCGGGAGAATAGCCGCGCTGAGCTGTTTCGTATCTAGGGCCGGCCCGTGAATGTGGAAGCCTTTCTTTCGGAGTTTTGAAAAAAGGCCTTCCGGTGGGAGCATTGCCGGAGCGTTCACAGTCAACCAAAACCTGCACAGGCTCCCAGCTTTCCGTGCAGTGGCCCTTAGAAGAGGAGAACTCCTCACCCTACTGCACAGCGTTGGGACTTTGCAACTAGTACTTCTAGTAAAGCGAGACGGGTCTGACAACAATCTACTATTGAGTGAGCTTTGAGGGAGTAGAAGAAAAGTACCAGATGGAAGTGATCTGGCATTATTACAGCCACATCTAGGAAACTCGGAGCCCATACTTAAGCTCACACCATGAAATCTAACTAAATATCGATAAACAAATCATAAACAGAGAAACCTACGGAAGGCGTGAAGTGGGCTATAGATTTGGGTGACATCGAGTGAGCCAGAGCGTGATAAAAGGCGGATCTTGACAGAGACTTCATCATAGAAATTCCTCCGGCCTGAGACTGAGGCACTTGGCGGCACCCAGACTCCCATCTGGAGATTATCGGTCGGCAGGGCGGCCCAACACGAGACGGTGCGGGGCCGATCGACCTCTGCAGGCCGAGGATAGATATGGAGTAATGCCCTCAAGTTCGGCTTGGGCCTCGATAACGAGGGGCGAATATGGGCGGTCATGGCTGGACTCAACTTAGCCCTTCATGGAACGGTCATTTAGGGTGACGACGACTCCCATTGATGGTAAAACGGATAGAAGACTCCTGAGGCGGAGGTGAGAAGATGATCCTATATATCTCGAAAAGTGCGAGAGGCGCTCAAAGTTCATACGAGTTCGGTCAAACATGTACCAAGATTGGAGGAATTCCGGTGATGCGTTGGCAAAGCGCGATGCTTGCCTGAGAAGACACAGGCGGCCGAAACCTATTGAGCACCTACGGAGAGCCTTAGTAGGCGTCGTGTGGGGGAAGTCTCCCAAGTGATGTACGAACCAGTGGATGGACCCCATGCCCGGGATTACTTAGTAGATGGTAAATTGTAGCGACCTAAGGCGTCGAGCTTAGACGAGATCGTGACGTTCACCTTTCATTGAGGGCCTTTATAGGTGAGCTTCTGTCTTGGAATTCTTAAGTGCGTAGGAAGGAAGGCGTGACTACATGCTTAGGAGTACGAGGGGCATATGTGGCAGCCACATGGACTCGGACCTTGGCGGAAAACACTAAGAGGCGGGGGTGCTCTTTGGCCTGATGCTTAAAGACGCGAGTGGTTTAGAAAATGCAAGGCTTGTCGGGAGCATGCGAATATCTCATCTCTTGTCCCCGAGATAGCTAACGACGATCACAAGCCTGGCCTTTTCAACAATGGGGCTAGACATATTGGGACCTCTACCATTGGAAGGGCGGTGTAAATTATCATTGTGGTAGTGGACTATTTTGCAAATGGTAAGTCGGGCCTTTGGCAACGATCCTGAGAAGCGGAAAGATGCAGCAACTTCATCTGGCGCTTTATAATATGTTGATTTGGGATCCTGAGGTCCCTCGTGTCCGACAATGGGAAACAGTTCGACAATCCTAACTTTAGGGATTTATGTGCTAAGCTCGGAATCAAGAACTACTACTCGTCGGCTCATCACAGTCAGTGATGGCCAAAGTCACTATAAGGACCACCAAAAGCGACAACGAAAACCAAATTGGAAGACCTAAAAGGAAAATAGGTAGAGTACCTCCCCGAAGTATTATGGGCATACAAAACTACATGCAAGTCGGGGACTCAGGAAACCCTGTTCGCTTTGGCCTTTGGCACTGAAGCAGTAGACCCAGTTGAAGTCGGACTAAAATCTCTTAGGATTGAACTAGCAAACATCGAACACAACGAGGAGGCTCTTCGCTTAAACTTGGATCTCATAGAAGAAAAATGAGCTTGAGCTTTGAAGGCGTGTGGGGAAGACTATCACGGGGAAGACAAGTGTCTATGACCAAAGGTCGAGCCCGGGAGATTCTGAAGCCGGGTGACTGGATTAGCTTCTGTGAGGAAGGACCCCTCACATGTGGGGCTGGGACTGGTGGAAGACCACACTACGTCATATCCGCATCATCGAGGCACGGCAATTATGAGCTCAAACGAAGAAGGAAAACCACGCCCCACTCATGGGTGACTGAACATCTTAAACGATTCTACCGGTAGGACCCGAGAAACGTGAGTACGTAATAAGGTTCAGATCTGATTTCAAATAACACTATGTTTTTTACATTTTAAGTCGTTTGATGTTATGGTAGAAGCCAACAAATAAGTTACAATGATAAAGCATTTCGAAGGAGTAGGAAAGAAGCACACACAATTCACAAAGATTGTTCTTTATTGAAAAGGAACTACAATTTGAATACAAATTTTATTACATGATTCTCGGCCACCTCGAGAGAATTACAAAATCCTGCTTTGCCATCTCTCAAAACCACAGTCAAGCTTAATCGTTCTTCACATCGACTGCACCGTCCAAGACAAAAAACCCAAAAAAAAAAAAAAAAATCTCAAGAAAGGGAAAGGGAAAGAAGAAGAGGAAGTGCGACGAGAAAGAAAAGAAAAGGAAAAGAAAAAGAAAGGAAAAGGAAAGAAAAGGAAAAGGAGAAGGAAGAGGAGAAAGGGGAAGAAGAGAGAAGAAAAAGGAAGAGAAAAAACGAGAAGCGGGTACTAAAAAACTTTTGAGTACACAGCCCCTCGGATATTTCCCTATACAGTTCAGGTCATTGGACGTAGCTAGGAACAACATAGCTCCACAGGGAGGAACTAAGGAAAACACAGCTCTTGCAGCGGAAGATCATCGGAACCCAGATGTTGGCTCGTGATCTCCCGGGCGGACCTCTGTGATGACGGTAAACCTTGGCCCCTTCACATCATGCGTGGATTCCGATTACGCCTTCAAAGGGAAGAAGGTTGAAGCATGAGCACCATCTACGGAGTCATGTGTATTTACCAAAAGTAAGGTGCTTTCGGGAAGTAAGCATGTTTTCGATTCTCCAGCCGTCGCATTAAAGCTACGCCTTTCGGTAAGAATTCGAAGCGGAGCCATGCGGCGGGCCGATGGCAGTTCCGCAATGTGACCGGTAGGCCATGTAGCCGCAAGGATACCGTGGCGCGGGCGGTGCTCAGTCGACGGCCGTGCGGCGCGGGCAGGAAGTGGCTAAGTTCGAGCCGGGCCCGTGTAGCCCGCGGGCGAAGTGGGACCCGACGACTCATTCCGAGCAGGGTACGTGCCGTACGGGCCAGAAGTAGCTCGGTTAAGCCGCCATCCGCTCGGCAGGCCATGTAGCCCTGGGGAGATAGTAGCTTGATTTGCCTGATGCTTAGCTCAAACATGCCATGTAGCCACGGGCCAAGTAACAGAGCTATTCCGATTCGAGCAGTATGGCCACGGAGCGTGGCTCGTTGTGGGCGTGGCAAGCAAGCGAGTGGCCAGCCAGCGAGCCAGTAGCTTGAGCGAACATAACGCTCCAGAAAGCGGGCCGTATGGCCGTGGATCTGATGGCTCTAAGAGCGGTGGCTCGAGTTCACGGCGTGATAACCGGCGAGACCATGTCTGGCGCGGTGCCAGTAGCTCGGGAGCCTGGTAGCTTGGATTCGAACATGCCATTGTAGCCCGCGAGATGACCAGTGGCTTAGGAGCCCGGCTTAGGTCGAATACGTGGCCATGTAGCCACGAGGAGCTAAGTAGCTCGGTTGCGAGCGCAACCTCAAGCGGGCCATGTAGTCTGTGGGGCCAAGTAGCTGGGGCTTAGTAGCTGGTTCACGGGCGTAACCGCTGAAGCGGGCCATGTAATCGGGAGCCCGATGGCTCAGGTTTGCTGGAGTGTAACCGGCTCAAGCGGGCCATGTGGCCAGGGCCAGTAGCTCAGGAGCCTAGCAGCTCAGTTCGTAGAGTGTAATCGCTCTAGGAGAACCTCGCGGCTTGAAAACCAGACAATTCAAATCAACGAAACAAGGAAAGGAGCGAAGAAATTAATCAATGAATCGTGTTATATCAACAAATAGTCAAAGTCATAAGCAATACAAAAACCCAGGCTTCGGCCGGGATGCGCCAAAGAAGGAAGGCCTAAGCGCGGACGTTGGGCCTCGGCGCGCGGAAGGAGGAGTCAAGGCGAGGTCAGGAAGGCGAAGCGGAGAACTAGCCCGGAGGGCAGAATCAGAGCAGGGAGCACGTCGGGAAGCACCTCGACACGCATCGCCTCAACCTTGAAGCCAGTCCTTCAACCTCCTCATTAGAGAGCTGGATTTTGAACTCCAGGTCTAGGAAAGCTCGGGAAGCCCGACGTTGAAAGGCAAGCCACCTGGAGGCCCATTGGGTACATGCCTCGTCTTTGAGCTGTATCGCCGCCCCTTAGGGCGGCAACCTCCTGCCTCTAAGGTCGCTGAAGCGCGAAGCTCTTCCGTCAGGCATTCCACAGAGTTACCGCCTCTAGAGCTTCTTGGCGGGCCTCCAAGGCCACCATCTTGGCCCGCGAGATCAACCACGACACCCGTGTAGCTCCTCCACCTTGATCGCGACTCGTGCGTGACCTTCACATCCTTCCAAGCCTCATTTTCTTTATCCTCAGCCCGCGCCCTCGCCGCCGAAGTGTGCTTTAGGTCAGACCTATGCTTCACAGTTCCTCGATGCAACGCTCCTTATCGAGGCGAAGACCCAGCTCTCTCGGTCGGGGAAGCTACCTTGGCCTTGTAAGACTTCATGTGGCGAGCCCTCGGTAAATTTGTCCATCATACCAAACCTTCGCATAAGTAGTCACTTTAAAAAAAAAAAAAAAGCCCGGGGATTGACTACCCAAGGCGAGCAATAAAGAAGAAGCTCGAAAGCACTTGGACGTGCGGAGCGATTCCACTGAGAGAAGAAGAGGCAGGAGCCTCCTCGACGGAAGAGCACCCGCCCCCTCTTGGTCGAATCGCGCGAGGATGGGGAAGCGACCCGGTGACTCCTTTGAGGAAAGTGGAGTCCTCATCCCCTGCGGCCTCGGAGGCGATCATGATTCCTTGTCACCTCGTGCGGCAGCGTAGGAGGGGAGGCGGTGCCACATGATGTGGGACTCTGGGCCGAGATAGGAGAACTTCCAAGGGAGATTCGACCGCCCCTCAGAAGAGTCACCGGCCGACGGAAGACGAAGGCGAGGATAGGTCCCGCGCTGGGATCTTGCCCAGAGCAGGAGGCAACCTCTGTGACTCGGAGGTTTCGTTCCGCTCCTCTTCTTTTTCCAGCACCTCCAGGCGGAATCAAAGCTCCCCCCGTGTAGGCTTCAAGGTAAGGGGCTCCAAAACAGACGGTGAGAAAGATTTGGGGATGGAATGCTTCATGGGAGGGGAGAAGACCTCAGGAAAGGAAGTGGGGCAGGCCTCGCACCGGATGACCTAGGAATATTCGACCTGATGAGCTCGGAATAAGCTCGCGGAGTGCACCTCACCAGCTTCCGCTTCACCTCCTTGTCCTCGGGACTAAGATCCAGTTGAGCACCTGAAGGCCACACGACCCAAGCAATGTTAGAAATATCCTATAACCGCTAAAGACCAAAACAAATCAAAACGAAGGAGAGCTCACGAAGGTTCTCGGGGTAGTCCGGGCGGAAGAGCATGAGGTGTCCTCGATCAAAGGGATCGTACTCCCAATGGCGGTCACTAACGAAGAAATAACGTTCCTTCCAGAACTTGTGTGAGGAGGGAAGGTCCGAAATGATCAACTTAGCGCTAGAGTGCTTGAAGATATAAAGAAAGCCTTTGGCGGCCTCCTTTACACTGAAGAAGTCTAAAAGTAGGGCGATCTTTGGGAACACTTAGCCTTTGTCCCTAAAAATATTCTGACCCCACGGAGCACGGAAGTTGGTGGAAGCTAGGAAGGGGCAGACATTAAGTGTTCACGGGACCCTTTTTATAAAAGGATATAAGGGAAAGCGGAGGCCATTCTCGAACGCCACATCAAAAAAGCATACCATTTTAGGCACTTCAACAACGTAGGTGGTCAGCATGTCAGGGCACCAAACCTGTACCCCAAACAGGGGCCCATATCGAGTCGCGAAGATCTCACCATACGAGGGTTCCAACGTTTGGGGCCACGTTAGCGTTCACGAGATAAGTAGCCCTCGAATACTCATAGCTCTTTGGGTAGTCGAGATTTTGTTAAGTTTGCCTGCCCTTATCCAAGGGGAAAAGGGCGTTCAGATGACCCCGGTGAACCGCCTGACCCAGTGTCGTACCCTAGTCGGTCAGGCCTGGAACTAGGCAGCCTCGGTGGGATTACTCTCCTGTGTGGCAGAGCAGGAGGAGCTGACCGGGACCCGTGTGGAGTGCGCGGGGTTAAACAGGAAGGCAATCCAAAGGAAATGCAGAGCTTTGGTAGGTAGCCACAGAACTGCAGACTTTGAAACCAAAGGACCCAGGAGGAGAAGAGAAGGCCGTCTGGGAATAGAAACAAGGCGAGGGGCCAGAGGCTGGCGGGAGTATCGGGGGACCCACAGAGAAGTAGTCACAGACACTGTTCGGACAATAAAGCGAGGGGAAAAAGGAAGCGCGAGTTGCAGAGGCAAAAAGTTTCGAGAACAGAGGAACAAAGTGCAAACGGTCAGGGGACGTTTTTAAGGAAGCCAAGAGCCATAACCAAAATAAACGCGGAAATCGAGAAGCAGTCATATCACAAGACGTGGGACGACGGCAAAGCTCTAATCAAACCCTTCTTGAGTAGCCACGTGGGTATCGGCTGATCGAGCGATCTGATGTGCCTACGCGCGAGTCGAGAAAGTTTGAGGAGAGGGTATGTGATAGGGTTTGAAATAAAGGGCGCCTTGAGCCCAAGATCCTGAGAAGCAAACGTTGGAATTAAAAATGGGCCTAGGACTAGCAGTAGGCCCTTAATGGTATCCCTCAAAGGTAGGCCCAAAACGAGAGCCCAACTGCCCCCTTTAAAAGGCTGGTAGCCTAAGGAATTCGTATTAGGGGAAAACAACCAATCTCCACCAATCAGGAAAGTAAGATATTCTCCAATTATCACCCCTCAATTATCCCTTATTAATTGGTTTACGATAAGGAAAGAAAATCTCCTACTAGTGAGGAGAATATTGTATCATTATCCAACTAGAAACATACTGTCGATATCATAATCCATTAGGAAATTTGTCATGATCATCTATTATAAATACCAGGCCACCCCATAAGTGAAAGGTACCTAGACTTATGCACCAAAACTTCATTCTCTAAGCAGTTGATCTTCTCTTTCCCGAAAGAGAGAGCGGCAGACGCCGAAGACTACGGCGAGTCCCTCGCCCGATCCTTTGTTTCTTGTATTTGCGAAGAGCCCGGCGATCAGGCAATAAATCGACCCGGCCAAATCCCGGCGTACTCGAGCTGGTAGGTTGAAAAGCATCATCGAGGGTTGTAATCATAATTGAGAGGTTTTGATGTCTTATTGTCCTTCTTATTCATTTGTTGGTTAGTGGATTGTTAAATATTAATATACTTTATTCATCATATGTTTTTTTGATATCTATTCATTATGTATATTATATTGTAATACTTATTCTTATAAGAGTAACTCCAATGGGAGTTGCCAAAAATGGGGTGTCATATGTCATTTTGCAACTCTGAACAGTGTTTTGGCACCCATGAACAGTGTTTTTACTCCAATGATAGGTGCCAAAATAGTATACCATTTTAATAATTCAATGTTTTTTTATTATAAACTTGTCAAATATGGGATGAAATATAATCGTTGAGAGGAACAGTAGCCACCAACCGCTATTTTGCAACCTCTCCATTCTCTCTCCAAAGTTGTCAAATATGCCACCCCAAAACCTTGGATGACATTTTGCCACCTCTGATGCCACCTCCATTGGAACTTGATTTTTTGTCATTAAGGTGCCATTTTAGCAGTTATGGGGATGACACCCCTGATAGTAACTCCCATTGGAGTTTCTCTAAGTATTCGAAATTGGATCTCTTGTAGCCTTTTTTTCATCCCCTTCCCACTTGAGTCAGGGCATTGAGACTTGGATCTATTCATCATATGTAAAAAATTATGTTATCCTTTATTTTTTTCAATAGTATGTAGGTGACTATATTAACATTGTAGTCCCAACTCTTTTCCAGGATTGTCACCATTAAATCAATTTTAACATTTTACTATTTTGGTCCTTAAGATATGACTCAAGTAGCAAATGAATGAGATGGACTTACTGATCATATTCAAATTCATAACATTAAAGTGAATAGATTTAAAAAAAAAACACTTTACCACTTTCGTAAAATCATGCATTATGTCAGTATATCTTGTAGAGTTGAATCTCATTTAAGGAATACACCTAAAGGGAGGGAATCAATGTTTTAAAAACCTAGAGGGAGTGAATCAATGTTTTTTAACAAACTTTTTGAAAAACAAATTCAGCAATCAAAGATAATTGAAAATTTTCAAGTAGCTCTCTCTCTACTACTTGAAAATTATAGAAAAATTTATTATTCCATATTCTCTTCTAATTTCCCAGTAACCAAACAAAGAGAAAGCTAACTGAAAGGAAGGATTATTGAGCATCAATTTACCTGAGCAGCTCCAATGGCTTTAGCCCACCACCAGTTCCATTTCTTGGTCTCACAGAGAATTGTGGAGTATTGACTCCTTCTTCTCGCTCTCCCAACTGGCAAGGGATGAAGTGGATGGGGTTCAGTTCACTGGGATTATTTATATTTGAAGTAGCAACCTACAAATTCACCTTTTTCCAACTAAAATTCTTACGAGTCAATAAGTTTATCGAGCCGCCATCTTTCTTTATTACAGATGGGATTTCCCAGGATGGACCCCTTGGCATTATTTAAATTTTAAAATAAATTAAACTTGTCTAACTTATACAAATATTCCTTATCTTTAGGGATAGATGGCATGTTGACCTATTATAAATAATTAGCCTTCTCAGAACTCCGGAGTGTACTAATATATAGGAAAATAAAATAAAATAAAAAATAGAAGAAAAGAAAATTTAGAAAAAAATAAAAAATAGATCTAATTTTAATAAATTAATTATATTTGTTTATTCAAATTCATTTTTATTTATTTTTCTCTTTTATGTTAGGATTGAGAAATTTTGAAATGTATAAAATTTTGGTTATATTTTATTCTTTTATGTTTTTCACAATCAAACTGATGTTGCTTTTTCATCGATATTGACTGGAGCGTGGTTGGAGTCATAATGATTCGCCACTGATCCCGCGATGTGTTACTAAAGAAACAATGTAAACAAGGTGATCCCCAGAGGGGGTGGAGGCCTCTCCGATGCCTAAGTCAGTCTTTTCTTCAAGGGAAAGAAAAAGATCAATTGCCTTGGGTGCGAATTTATTGCATACCTTTCTGTGGTAGAATGGATTGGTATTTATAAGGGGAAGTAGTGGTTACTTTCCTTGTTAGACGGTGATACGGTATCTCTCTTATTAGGTGAGGAGTTTCCTTTTCCTTATCACGGATCGACCAAGGATAATGAGAGCCGTGATCCTCAGAAGATGATCCTTTTTCCTAACTGCGGGTGCGATCATGGAGACTGGACACTTTTCCTTTTACACGAGTTTTTTGGGCCGCCTATATCACTTGATTATCTGGAGTGGTGGTTTCAATTCTGGGCCTGGGCCCGTGTACTTTGGCTTGGATAGGATCTCATTGTGGGCTGAGCTTCGTTATTGAGTTTGTTCCTCAAATCCCTTCATAAGGCTTCGACGTTTGGCTATATCGGGCTTCAGGCACATATTGTTTTGATCCTATCAAGGTTCTCCTACTCTGGCTGAAGCAAGCTTAGGCAAGGACTAAATCGTCTCTTGGATAGGTTGCGGCTTCCACATAGCTAGTCGGGGATGGTGCGATCTGGGCTTTGTCGCCGTCAAACGTCTTGTGATAATGATACGTTTCTTCGATTTTGCGCCGCCACTATCGCTTCCCATATCTTTTTAAAAACATTCCTTGTATCGCATTCTTCGCTTCTGAAACCGCTTTTCCGTGGGTTTGGCGTCTTGATCAACGCCGTAGATGCTTTGGTGCTTTCGCCGCCTTGCCTCCCATGGGTCATTTTCCTCCTAAGTTTGGTGCGTCTTTCTTCTTCTTCGCCTGTTTTTCTTTCCTTGTTTTGAATTTCGAGTTGTTAGGGTGTGTTGGGTTGGGGCTCCACCTCTTTCGTTGTTTCGTGTGTTCTCCCTTTCCATCGCTTAATCATGCGTGCTTCCTCTGGTCTTCGGGTCCACCAAGATAGAGGGTAGCCGACCGAGGAGTTCGAAGCCTGGGCGAATCGGGCGGCAGATTCGATAGTCCTGCCGCTGTGGTTTCCGGGGTCCTTCAAGTCGGTTATCTTCCTCCGCCAAGCGCAAGGAGTACTAGCTAGATTACATCCCCGTGGCCTCGTAATACTGGGAGGGCTGTTGTGAAGACGGACACCGTACCCTAACCGGCCGAGCCTTCAGATTCTAAAATCTCGCTACTGCTATGGACCTCTTCTGCTCGAATCTGGTGTCCCGATCTTCTCACGTCTTATGTGGTGTTCGTTCCCAAGATGGTCTGCTTCTTTGATTCGGCCTTTGAGAACAGCCTCCGCTTCCCTTTGCACTCCTTCATCAAAAGCGTTTTACAGCATTTCAATGTGTGCCCATCCCAGCTCTTTCCCAATTTTTGGGGCATCTTGGTCGACCTCTTGGTTGTTTTCAGGGATAAGGGCCTCGGGGTCCCTAGCATAGCCTTATTGCTGGATCTCTTCAGCGTGAAAGAGGCCTCGGAAGGCTTCTTGTATATTTCAAAGCGTGCCACTACCAGACCTATCATTTCCGACCTCCCTTCCTCCCACAAGCATTGGAAAGAGTGTTATTTCTTTGTCAGGGTTCGACATTGGGAATATAACCCTGCCGATTAAGACGATACTCTGGGGATTCCGACAGTATGGGCTGCCCCTAAGAACCTGCGTGAGTTTTTCGTCCCTGCTAGTAGGGGTTAACTTTTTAAGGTTGTGCTATGTTCTCAACTTTGCTTCGTCGCTTCCGCTTCGTGTATCCATCCCGACCTTTACCCCGGTGACGTGGAAGTAAAGCCAGAGGTCAAAAGGTCTTCCACGGGTGTATTCCGATCTGATCAGGTCGGACATTCCTGGCTCTTCAGGTGTGAGCCCTTCCATTCCCTTATTCGAGATCCCCCACCCCCTACTATGGAAACTTCTCCTGAGGGGCCTCCTGTTGTGAAGCCAACTTGGGAAGAACTTCATGCCCGTACTGAGCTGTCGATTTAAGAAGAGAGGAGCACAAAGCGCAAGGCCCAAGCCCTCTCGAGAGCAACCCGGCCGCAAGATCTCGAAGCTGGGAGCATCTGCCCCGCCATCGCCTGCCAAGGAGTGGGGATCGCGCACCCAAGTTCGGGTGAGGGGGCAGGCATTGCCTTCCTTGGCCGAGGTGTTCGAGGTGGCAGGTGCACAGCAGTGCTCATCCTCTGCTGTCGGAGCCAAGGGTTCTTCGAGAAGGGCTGCTAAGCCTCATTTGAAAGTTCTTCCTATCTCTATCTGGAGTCCTCCGGCTCAGAACGCCATGCCTTCCCCTTCGATGCGGGGAGATGCGGGAAGTGATCGCTTTGGAGTTAAAGGGGTTGAGGACTCGCTGCTTACCAATGCGAAGCTCGTCGCCAAGCCTGTTTCGTCTGTCCTTCGGGACTCTAATCTCAAGAAGGTGGATGCCCTGTGCGTTGAGGAGGCTTTGGCCCTATTGCTCCAGGGAACCATCTATGTATGTCCGAGCGCCTTCTTTTATCTGTCTCATCGTTGTGTTAATGTTGTATGCTAACTCCATCTTGTTCTTTGGCAGGCGACCACTTACATAAAGAGTCTACAGGAAGGCCTCTAAGCCACCGAGCCTACTGCTGGGCGCGAAAGCATACAAAGCTAAAGTTGCCTCTTTGACCTCTGAGAGGGTTGAGCTACGAGCTCGGATACAAAGCTTGATCGAGGATGTTATGGGGTATAAATCCGAAATAAAGCACACCTCGATCGAAAAGGTGAGAGCTGAAGACAGGGAAAAGAAGGCCATAGAGGGCCTAAGGGTTGTCATGACGAAGGCGTGGTTATGAAGAGTTTCTGCCGCCAAGGAAGAGTTATGCACCAAAGCAGTGGCGTTGGATCGGGCCTGCCGAGAGGCTTCTGAAGCTAAGAGCTTAGTGGAGCGCTTGGCTGAGGAGTGCAACGCGCTACGAGGGGACCTTGTTCGATGGACCAAAAAGCATATGCAAATTTATGACACTATTACCAAAGGACTATTATCTAATCCCCAGCAATAGTGCCATGAAACTTGTTGATTATAATCTGCAAGTATACCGATATAAAATGGTTTCGGGGCGTATAGATATACTCTTTCTTAATGTTGATCCATGATTCTGCAAGTGCACAGGTCAAACAAGTAATAAAGTGGATTTTAGTCAAGATATCGATCCCACAGAGATCTCAAGAATTTTCAATCAACTACCCTGGACTACTCGCCTCTATACTATTTGGACTATGATAGACAATTTGACCGCCTTTGGAAAGCCTTAAAATAATGAAAACTAAAAAGAATTGAATTAATAACAATGAATTGAATATTAAAATAATAAAATTGTAAATTTAGAATCGAACAATTATCTTTAGCGTATACTGAAAATATTAATTTATTGTGAAACATCAATTCCTGCAGATTGCACTGTACGTTTGCTTAATGAATTACAGGTTTAAAACTAGTCCAAGGAAAATGATAGTGCAGTTGGATCTCTCTAAACCCCACCTTTCATTATCTAAATTTCACTGCTTTTTCTCTCAAGACAGAAAGTGTTAGATACTTCTTTTAATCCGGGGTTGCCTGCTCGGTATTTTTCTTTCTCAATACTTCATACTTAACATGGACTATAAACCTTAGCTCCTTAGATTTGTCATTAATAGGCTTCATAATTCATATCGTTTCTCTTCTCAAAATTAGAATAGCTCATCCTCTCGACAGATCCTTCGCTAACACGGATCAAATTCACTATTCGAATCGAGGTGGGCTCTCTGCAGATTTTTTAAATGGATAAATCGTTTCAACTCAATCTGCCTCAAGTGAAAGGAGGATTTATCGATTTAACTATACAGAAAGCATTATTAGGATCATCAATATCGTTAGCATACCTTTCGTAAATTGTTCATCACTCAAGAATGCCTTCTCTGTCACTCGTGAGAGCCTCCTCTCGGAAATCGTAGCTTGAGACAATCCCGCGCATGGGTATGAGACACCTACATCGGGATCAATTACAGTAAAATACACAAGACCAAGAAGTAGATTTACAAACTCGTAGTTCAAAGATTAATGAATAAAATTCTCGCAGAAAGATAATTTCTTACAAGAGCGCTGTTCAAGGAAGCTTCGGGCTTCTAAATCACCGGATTACACCATACTAACAGCTTACCGATCAAGAAAGCACCGTGAATAGGCAATCGGTAGTTCGAATTCCAAATTTGTCCAAATTCAAACAACCGCATTAAAGTAATTTGAAGGAAAATAGAATTCGGATTCAGCTAAAACTTACCGCATAACGCTCTGATCCAATGAAATAAAGAACAAACTAAAGAAAAAATAAAATAAAATAAAACAAAGAAAATTAAATACGTGAGCCTTCAAAGAACTCCAGACTGGCCTTCAAGTCACCCAAAAAGTCGCGCTCCTTCGCAGAAAGTGTACCCATATTTATAGGTCTCCGGGTTGGGCCCACTTCACATGCACCTCTTTTTGACTTCGCTTAATCGCCCATTGTTGTCATGTCACGACATCAATTCTTTGTCGCGACCTCTATTGTCTTCGCCATGTCAGAGGCTTTGTCTGGGTCGCGGACTTGTCGCTATTATCTCTGAGCCGTTGTCGCCAATAACCGACGACGCCGCCACTTGCTTTAGCTTCCCCGTGTCGCTGACCGCTTAAGGATCAAGGCGACTCTCTTCGCTGCAAAGAGATGTCATGTAATCTTCCGGTTCAGGCAATGGATGTCGCTAATTTTCGGTCTCACGGGGTACCGGATGTCGCACTTTCACTTTTAACCGATGTCGCGACACCGGCCGATGTCGCGACTCGCTAGTTCATCGATGTCGACTGCGATTTGTCGCGACCTTTCTTTCCTTGGTTCTGTTGTTGCAATCGCTTACGATTTGTCGACTTCTCTCTTCAAAGGTAACCGATGTCGCGACAATCGACCTTCGATGTCACTACGCCTTCGATGCGTTATTGATGTCGCTAATTCTTCCGTGATGTCACGACATAAATGTTCAGTCAATTATTGATGAGCTTAAAAGTCATCTATTTTTAGTCCATTTTTTTGCTTAATTTTCATATCAAAAGAGACAATTACTTTGCAGAAATATGAAGAAACTCACCCATCTCGTTATTAGCGTGTAAAATGGAGGAAAGAAGAAAATGCGAGAAAAATACAAAGAATAAGTGGAGGAAAAGTGCGCCGATCGGCAGAAGAAACGAAAACACCGCTGATTCATCGATGCGCTGGTTTGCACGGGCCAAATTCCCGAGGTCGCGACACCAAGAGAATTGAAGGAATTTGATGCGTGTCGCAACAGTAGTACCGTATAAGGTACCGAAGGGTAAATCCGTGAGCTAAGAGAACTCGACGCCGCGATAAAGATTCCGAGGTCGCTACAAGAGTTGATGTCGGATTCAGGGATAAGAGGTCGCCACAACCGTAAATACCTTTAAGCTATGAGAGGTTTGGACCGGATGAAGTCACGTGAACTCGCCGATGTCGCGACGTGGGAGATCAGTCGCCAACAAGACCTCGGCCACCAAGGTTGAAGCTCCTTGGCGCGAGGTCGCTGACAAGATATCATGTCGCGGACATCGTGAACGATCGCATCAATGATGCGCAGCCATAAAGAGATGTCGCCGACAAGATATTGCCGTCAGCGACAACATGAGCGATCAATAAGACCGCGATGAATCGAGCCGAGGTCGCGACAAGATATCGACGTCGCGACATCAGGAGAGAACAATTGAAACCTGCCAAGACGTGAGAAGATGTCGCGACAAGATATTGATGTCGCGACATCAAGAATGACCAAATCAAGCTTACATAGAGTAAGTTGATGTCGCGACGTGAGATTGATGTCGCGACATCGATGATGTCGCGACGTGAGATTGATGTCGCGACATCGATGATGTCACGACAAGGAAACTGAAGTCGCGACTTGAACAGTGAATTGGGCCAAACCATTTTGAAACCCACAGCAGGCTACATTGGGATTAGGGCCCAATTGAGGAACCCTATAAATACGCAGCTATCCAACTCATTAAAGCAAATATGGCCACGCATTTATAGTATCCGATAGTCGGAAGCTCATTTCTTTATTTTCTTTCTTTTTTTATTTTTATTTTTATTATTTCCGTCGTTTTAGAGCAGATTATGTTCTCGTATTTTTATTTTCGTTGTATTTTCTGAAACTGGATGTTATCGTTTGAGCTGAAGCTGAATGCAGAATTCAATTTCTTTTCAAATTACTACCGAATGTTTGAAGTTCGCATACAAATTTCCGAATTGATTGTTTCAGCTTTCAAATTGCGCTTATTCTTATGATCGAGAATGTCAGACGTGTAATTCAAGAATTGAGGAATCCACTCTTCCATTAAGTGAACGCGTTATATTCGAATTTACCTTCCTGAATGTTTCCAAAGAGCCTTGTTAATTCATAATGAATCTCTACTTCGTTTCGGGTTTATCGGCCTCGATCCGAATATCATTTTCTTATACCCGTTAAGATTCGTTGGCCATTGCTCGATTTCAAGGAGGTCCTCCGAAAGACACAGTGAACATTCTCGAGTAATGTACATTTCTTTGAAGGTATACTAACCGCTATTGTGGATCTTTTTTGAGCTTGTAAGTTCACTTAGATAAACTTCTCTTCTCACTTGAAATCAAGAAGGAAGGAATGAGTTATCTATTTAAACAAGCAAAGAGTTCACCTCAATTCGGGATAGTGGCGCCAACTTGCACAATGGATCTAACTGGCTATGTTGATCTATTCTCAATTTCGAGGAGGAGCAATCCGAAGTTGTATATCTCGCCAATCGATAACTCGGGAGCTAAGGTTTCATAAAATTACAAAACGGGTATGAAGTATTGCAAAAGAAAAATACCTGCATTAAGGAAGTCCTTTGTGCAGAAGTTATCTAATTTCGTATTCGAGATAATCAGTCATAAATTAGATAATGAAATGTGGAATGTGGAGAGATCCAGCTGCACTACAACGCCTTGGACAGATTTTGAAACTTGAGATAATCAAGAAATTTTATCAGAATTAACTACACGAGTCGATAGTTCACTATAACTGTTTCTATTGATGTGTCTTCTGAGGATAACTATTCAGTATTCATTTCTTTTATTAGAAATTATTATTCTTTATCTTCTTTTATTTCTTTCAAAGTATGTCGGATGGTTCGGGCTTATTTTCCTTTGTTCTTAATTTTCCAAAGACCTTAATGTCGGATCCTACTATCATTTTGTGGTCCAAATAGTATGGAAATCGAGTAGTCAGGGTAGTTGATTTAAAATTCTTGAGATCTCTGTGGGATCGATATCTGGACTTAAATCCATTTTATTACTTGTCGACTGCACTCGTTAACATCGACCAAACCAAACTTTTGAAAATGATTTACTCTTAAGAGATTGTATTATATAGAGAATGTTAACAGTTTATTGGCGCCATGCTTTGTGATTAGACAATAGTCCTTTGGTAATAGTGACATAAATTTGTATATGTGTTTTGGTTCGGTTAACAAGTTTTATGGCGCCGTTGCCGGGGATTAGACAATAGTCCTTTGGTAATAGTGACATAAATTTGTATATGTGTTTTGGTTCGGTTAACAAGTTTTATGAAGGCTGCTGTCAGATCTAAAGAATTTTGTAATCAATATTCAGATGAAAGAAAGAAATACTAATTTGGACATTTTTTAAAAGAAAAAGAACAAAAAAATATGCTTTCAAGTAGTGAATCCAGAGCCACCGACCTTTAACAACCTATATTGAAAAATGTTTGTTGATTAGGTCAACTTACTGACCGAGTGTATTTTTGGATTTCGTGAAGACATCTCATACAGCCATGACAGATAAAGATTAGACAAAGCAACCAGGAATGTGCAAAAGACCTCAAGGAGCATGACACTACGGAGAATTTATGGAATCCATTCATCCACAATAAATATTTAGCAATGTAACGCATAAAGAATCAATGCTAATACTCAACTCGAACTGAAGATCGATAACCATGGTCCAACAAAATCAGTTTTCTGGTCATCCCACTGAAGATCCAAACGAGCACTGAAGATTCTCAGATGGCTAATACCGTTGTCAATGGTGGAGCCGGTTATTCACCGCAGCTATTCCCATTCTTTACGTGATATGGCCGCAACATGGTTTAACTCCTACCATATGAATCATAACACATGGAAAGAGCTAATGAGAGCTTATTTCAGTAAATTCTTTATCCCATCACTCCTCCGAACAAAGAAGGAAATTACTAATTCCAAACAATGGGAAAGGAGAACATGTATGCCGATAGAAAGATTTTATTTATCACAACATTAGCTCATTTAAAATTCTCAGTGGAGAAGAAGCAAGAGCTAAAGAGAGCAAAAGGAATGTGATGGACAAAATTGTCAGCCATAGAGGCCAAACTGGATGCATTGATACATTGGTTGAATGAAAGAGTCCAACTAACAGCCTAAAACGGCGTAGCGGGAAAGAACAAGATTGCATGTAAAGAAGGATCTCTAAAATCACATTCGTGATAAACTCTGATATAACATGACTGGAATAAAAGGAGCTCCTTCATTCCTTTCATCTTTTTTATTGCAATTGAGTTGAAATAATTGTTAGGATTTTATATTTGAAGTAGCATGATTGCAAGTTTGGGGGAATTTATTTTTATCTTGCATGAAATGCTTAACTATTGAATATGAGAAATACAGAAATTGTCAATTTCCTGCATGATAAAAATAAATTGAGTTGTGGTTGATTTGGAGTGACATTGAACAATCAGATTTGCTGTTGATTGTTTATTGATTTGAGACGTAACACGGGTTCGGGAGGATTGACCAAGGATGTGAGAGAATGAAGAATAATAAGTGAAAAAAAAAAAAAATAGCCAATTTTTTTTTAGTCATAACCGAAATAAAGAACATTCTCTGTCATATTTAGAAACCCTATAACGCCACTTCCAAAGAGATCATCGCTTCAGACTTTATTGCCCAATAGATAATGAAGTAACTTCAAAAGGTAATGTCAAAAACATTAACCTCGTTGTCTAATTTCATTCAAGGTCCAACTTAACTAAAATTCACCAAAACTTATGCAAGAATAAATAGCAATAAATACGTAAATGTAAATCCATCTTTTGATCTACACCGATCCAGAATATCCCCCCAGCTTCAAGGAGCATAATCGTAGGAAAATAAAGGCATTCAAGAAAACTTTCCAAATTCTCCAAGAAAAGCCAATCGATTGAAATACAAGAAGGACATAATCGATGAATTTGTATTTAATCTTCCCATAGAAATTGAAGGAAATCATAATTGACTTTGTTCTTTCCAAGAGACACACCTCACTATAAAAGGGATGGAAGAACAAGGAATTAGAAAGAAAGAATGAAGGGAAGGGAAAATGAGATTGAAAGAAGCGTCCGAGGGGTGCAAACACTGTTTTATGGAATGAGTGGAGTTTAAACAACCACCCCACTAAGTGTTCCATAAAACGCTGTTTCACCCGTAGTCGTTGATGGAAGGAATATGGATTAGTTAGAATCCATCAACCAAGAAGCTCCAAACAGGCAAGGTAGAAGCAATTAATTTGTTGTGCACGACCTTGTTAGCGGCCGAATTGCCCATTAGGAGCTCAAGGTCCGGAGAACCACCTTGCCGGGATGCAAACTTCTCGAGAAAAGATAGGATTTTAGAGCAAAGATGAACTTATGAAAAAATGTTTGAAATTGAAACAAATAACAATGTTGAAGTCCTTTTGATATTTGGAATAAAATTCCTGACTTACAAATTGGTTAATCTCATGATGTTTGAATTTTTGTTTCTCAATTAGTTTATTTTTCGTTAGAATCAAAATAACATTCTCTGGGTTTGCCTAATTTATCTCAAGAGAATGGAGAATATATGAATACGAAACTCGGAATTAAGAGTATGTACCTGCTTGTCTGGGTTCGGGCCAAGTAAAAAAAAATTTTGATTGAGAAATTGGTTAATTTCATATAACAAAGTACTGGATAAACAATGTAATTAGACAAGGAATGAACACAAGTCTTGAAGGAAATAATACACCTCTTGGCCAACAAAGACTTTGAAAAACTTGAGACCGAAATTAGGAAAATTTTCTGGGAATTCAGAATTTGTAATCCACAATCCTAGAACTTGTTTGAATATTGATCGAGGCGAAATCCTAGTTGAAAACAACCGACAAAAAAAAATGATACAGGCCATTATTGAACAGTTTGAGCTTTTCCACACCACTATGCATATATGCTTTGCATACACCTAGTCCCCGAATTGAGCTAAAGATATTCATGTCTTCAAAATAAGCCAATGAAAAGCCCAAGCCATCCTTTATCACTAAACTTCCAGTAAAGAACCTATGATGACCCAAGAACTCAAAAAGGAGAGGAAAGAGATGAAGTTTGGGGGAGTTTGATTAGGGAAAGGCAAAAGAGATGTACAGAGAAGGTGAAGGAAGAGAGATCGAAGACAGGAAAATACAAAAGGAAAGAAAGCTAAAAAGAATAGTTTTTGTCTTGTGGCCTAACTCTCTCAATAATTAAGTCTTAGGGCGTTTCTAACACCTAGTACCTCAATACCATCCGGTATGGGAGCTACTAACCCAAAGTTCGCTTAAGAGTGTTAGAAAGCTTCCAAAGACAAAAAACATAGCATAATTCCTAAGGGCTATTATAGCTGAGTACCCCAAAATCGAACAATTGGCGTAAGAGAACTGGGAGCATACAGCCTTTGAAAAAGAAGAAATTCATAGAATCCCAAACATAAAGTTTAGGGAGTTTTGGGAGGAAATAGCAGTTGAGGAGAAAAGAAAGAGTTTGGGTAATCTCAACCTAAAAATTCCATTCATCCTACCCTTTACCCAAGCCTAACATTACAAGCCAAAAGACCTGATTGATTTTGAAGGTTGGAATCACCTACATTAGTGGAGATCAATATGAAAACAAGATATGGGACTAATAAAACAAGCTAAGAAAACTCCCGTAAGATTTATTAAAACTAAGAAGAAGTTGAGAAGGATCACACCCGCACACACACACAGAGTAAGACTTGATAAATAAACTGTTTATATACATTAGTTTATCAAGAAATTTTGTAATAAAAGTATATCATGCTTTATTCGTTCATCTGAAAACTGAAGCTTGAATTAACAGTGATATCTTTTAGTTCTAGATTAGAAAGGTAGATAGATAAAGGATGAAAAACAAAACAGAAAAATGTCCTTCTTTGCTCGAGACAAACAATTCTTTCTTTTTCTTGCTCGAGGACAAGCAAACTTTGTTGTGAGCTTGATGAGCTTAAAGGTCATCTATTTTTTAGTCCATTCTTCTCGCTTAATTTTCATATCAAAAGAGACAATTTTACTTTGCAACAGAAGAAACTCACCCATCTCGTTATTAGTGTAAAATGGAAGAGTTAAGAAATGCAAAAGAGAAAATACAGCAATAAGTGGAGTGAAAGTGCACGAATGGCAAGAGCAAGAAACGAAAAACACCAATGATTCATTGATGTAGCTTTTGGTTTGCATACCAAATTCGAGGTCGTGACACCAAGAGAATTGAAGGAATTTTGATGCAGTCGCGATAAAGAAGTACCGTATAAGTGTTCAAGGGTAACTAGACAGAGAACGACGTCGCGACAAGATTCTCGGTGTCACGACAAGAGTTGATGTCGCGGACTAGATAAGAGGTCGCGACAAATGTAAAACACCTTTAAGCTATGAGGTTTGGACCGATGAAGCCGCCGGAACTCGCCGGAGCGTCGCTGACGTGAGATCAAGTCGCTGACACAAGACTCGCCAATAAGGTCAAGCTTCCTTAAGGTGAGGTCGCGACAAGATATCGATGTCGTGACATCAGGAACGACCAGATCAATGATGCAGAGCCATAAAGAGATGTCGCGACAAGATATTGCTGTCGCGACAACATGAGCGATCAGTTGAAGACTGCAGATGAACTGAGCTGAGGTCGCGACAAGATATCGACGTCGCGACATCAGGAGAGAACAATTGAAACCTGCCAAGACGTGAGAAGATGTCGCGACAAGATATTGATGTCGCTGGGCCATCAAGATCAGACCAAATCAAGCTTACATAGAGTAGTTGATGTCGCGACGTGAGATTGATGTCGCGACATCGACGATGTCGCGACATGAGATCGAAGTCGCGACATCGGGCGATGTCACGATAAGGAAATCGTCGCTGACAACAAAGGAATTGGGCCAAACCATTTTGAAACCCACAACAGGCTACATTGGGATTAGGGCCCAATTGAGGAACCCTATAAATATGCAGCTATCCAGCTCATTAAAGCAGCCATGCTACGTATTTCAGAGGTCCGATATCGAAGCTCATATTTTATTTTTTCTTTTTTTATTTTTATTTTATTATTTCCGTCGCTTTAGAGCAGATTATGTTCTCGTATTTTATTTTAGTTGTATTTTCCGAACCGGATGTTATCGCTTGAGCCAAGCCGAATAGAATCTAATTTCTTTTCAAATTACTACCTCGAATGTTTGAAGTTCGATAAATTTCGAATTCGATTGTTTCAGCTTTCAAATTGCGCTATTCTCATGATCGTGATCGTTTGACGTGTAATTCAAAGAATTGAGGAATCCGCCTTCCATTAAGTGAACGTTATAGTCGTAATTTATCTTTCCTAGTCGCGCTTCCAAAGCACTCTTTGCTAATTTCTAATGAATTTACTGGGTTTCGTTTATTGTCTGGGATTCGAATATCATTTTCTTATACCCGTTAAGATTTGTGTCATTGCTCTGATTTCAAGGAGGTCCTCTCGAGGACACAGGAAGACATTCCCGAGAGTACTGTACATTTTTGAAGGTATACTAACCTCGCTATTAGGATCTGAGCTAAGTTCAATTTAGATAAATCCCTCTTCTCACTTGAAATCAAGAATGAGTTGGAATGAGTTACTATTTGGAACAAGCAAAGAGTTCAACCAATTCGATAGTGAGGCCAATCCCCGTGGTTAGCTGTGATCTAATCAAGGAAAGGTTGATCTATTCTAATTCGAGGAGGAGCAATCCGAAGTTGTATATCCTGCTTGACCGATAACTCGGAGCTAAGGTTTCACAAATTCATAAAATGGGTGATGAAGTATTGCAAAAGAAAAATACCCAGATTAAGGGAAGTCCCTTTGTGTAGTTATCTAATTCGTATTCGAGATAATCAGTCATAAATTAGATAATGAAATGGAGGTGGATAGATCCAAATCGCACTGCAACGCCGACAAGATTTTGAAACTTGAGAGATAATCAAGAAATTTTATCGCACTAACTACGTGGAGTCGATAGTTCACTATAATCGCTTTCTATTGATGTGTCTTCCGAGGATTACTATTCAGTATTCATTTCTTTTATTAGAAATTAACTATTCTTTATTCTTTATTTTCCAAGATGTCGGGATGGTTCGGGCTTATTTTCCTTTTGTTCGTTTAATTTTCCAGCACCTTAATGCTGGATCCTACTATCATTTTGTGGTCCAAATAGTATGGAAATTGAGTAGTCAGGGTAGTTGATTTAAAATTCTTGAGATCTCTGTGGGATCGATATCTGGACTTAAATCCATTTTATTACTTGTCGACTGCACTTGCGTATCATCGATCAAAACCAAACTTTGAAATGATTTACTTAAGAGATTGGTGGTTTATATTGTATAATGTTAACAAGTTTATTGGCGCTGTCGGGGATTAGACAATAGTCCTTTGGTAATAGTGACATAAATTTGTATATGTGTTTTTGGGTTCGTTAACAAGTTTTATGGCCGCTGTCAGGATTAGAATAGTCCTTGCAATAGTGACATAAATTTGTATATGTGTTTTGGTTCGGTTAACAATTATTTATCTTATTTCGCGACTTTTGACTGATGTCACGACCTCATTGTCCACTGTAATGGATTTGATTCTGTCGCGACTTCAAAGGGATGTCACGACTGCAATTCTTCTTCTTTATCAATTCATTGCCGCCTGACTTAGAGTTTCTATCGCGCCCAACTCTTTTTGCCTTCCATTACTCTTCTGTTGCGACTGGAGTTTTGTGGTCACGACCTTGATATGAATTTTCATTGCTATCAAGGCTTCACGACATCAGATTCTTTGATCCTTGTGCGCCTTTCCTGCTGCAAACTCCTTCAGCCAGTTATATCATTAATACTCATCCACCTTCTGCTCATTTTTCTGCAAAAATTCCTCTTTCTCTTGAGTTCCCTGCTGCATACCAGTTTGGTTAGTTATTCCATATTTCTTAACATAAATCAGCCTTTTTATATAAAATCAATCAGAAAATGGACTGAAATGGATGACTTTAAGCTCATCAAACTCCCCCCAAACTTAAAATTTTGCTTGTCCTCAAGCAAAGAAAGAAAGATTTGTTTGTCCTCAAACAAAGGACATTTTTTCTCAGACAGGCCGCGTTCCTTTCATTTCACTCTTCCTGTCTCGGAATTGCATATCAATATTATTTCAAATTTCAGTTTTTATGCAAGAACAGAGCATAGTATACTTCTATTACAAAATTTCTTGATAAACTAATGTATTTAAACAGTTTATTTAACAAGTCTTGTTCTCGTGTAAAAGGTGCCTTCAACTTTTCTGCAACTTCATGTTGAATTTAGTTAATCTTTTGGGAGTTTTCGTAGACTGTTTATCAGAGTCCCATATGCTTGTTTTTCTTATTGATCTCCACTAATGTAGGTAAATCTCAACTTCGTAATCAATGAGGTCTGCTTGTAATAAGGCTTAGGTAATTGGGTAGATAAAATGAAGAATTTAGGTTGTAAATTACCCTGTTTCCATCTTGTTTCTACATTGTTTCCTCCAACTTTATTCCTTTTTCTTCTTTGCTCCTTTCTGATTCTTCTTAATCTTAGGCTGATTCTTCTTGGAATTCTTTTATGGAATTTACCCATATGTACTTTATTTCAAATAGATTCTTTTGTTCTTTCACTTTTGCTTTTATTTTTCCGAATCGAATAGTATAATGTTTTGTCTTCTGGGGCCTTTCTATTACTCTTAGAGAACTTTGGGCTAGCAACTCCCATACCGCTTGGCATTAGGTACTAGGTGTTAAAACACCCTACGAGCTTAATTGTTCAAGGGAAATAGCCACAAGACAAAAACTTATTCCTTATTTCACTAGCCTCGCTCTTTACTTCCCGCCTTTCACAAATTGGGGAATAATATTCCCCAAACTTGTTTCTTTCTTTATACCAAACTTTTATGAACTAGAAACTGGATAATTTGGGTTCTTTATCACAGTTTATTACAGGAAGGAATCTCTAGCCAATTGTCAAGTATTAAAGAAATAAGGCTTATTTAGCTCAAATCAGGAACTAAAGAATATGCTGAAGCATATTTTGAGGGTGGGCTGAAAAAGGCTCAAGCTGCCAAGGATGGCCTCTTATCATTTCCTGTTGGTTGTTTTCACCTAAGCTTTCGCCTCAATCAATAATCAAACAAGTTCTAGGACCAGAGATCTAAACTCGACTCCTGCAGATGTTCCTAATTCCTCTCCTAAAGTTTCATAAGTTTTGTTGACCAATGTGTATTATTTCTTCAAGACTCAGATTTTTATTCACCTGTGATACTTACATTATTTTAAGCAAGTATTTTGTTCTATCAGCAAGAACTAATTTTTCCTACCCTTTTGCAACTAAACTCGACCTAAAAGAAATAAAGAATACTCCTAGTTCCGCTTCTTTATTCATGCCCCCGATTATGCAAAATTCGTTCTTTGAGAAAGAACACTATTTATTTAATTCCTAAACAAAAAATAAAATAACACAGAAACGCAATCTGCATCTAATGAATGTACTAATTTGTCAACGTAAATTTTATTCAAAGATCAAATTATTTCGAGTATTGTACAATCGCCTTTCTTACAAATAAACCGTAACTAAGTTCGAGAAAACCCTTATTTCTTGATCTAAATTCCTATATCTTCTTTGAAGGTTGCGGCTCCCGCTTCAAAGTTTGGCCCACTGCACCTGAGCTCCTCCATGAGTGATTCTGCAGCTAACAAGGTCGCTCAACAAATTGGAGCCTTTCTCTCCCTTTTTCGAGCTTCTCGTTGATGGGGTTTTAATTAACCCTTCTTCCACTCCTTCCACAACCACTTCTTAATTACACATCGCTTATGGATAAGGAATCGAATAGGTTTGTTTTCCGTTCCATTCATTCCATAAACTCGTGTTCATAACCTGAAGCTCTTCTTTTTCTTTTCTTCATCTTCCTCATTTTCTTTGTTTATTCTTCCTTGTCTTCCGCCCTTTATAGTGATTTTAACTTCTCTGGAAGAACGAGGTTATTTATTCTTCTTTTTAAGTTTTCAATATATGTATTGAATGAGACTCCTCAAATTCTTGTTCTCTTGATGTTTCCGATGGAAATTTTTAGAATGAAGTAATGAATATTGAAAGATTTTCCTAAATCTCCTCTGATTATTCTTTTCGAAATGACCAATATGTAAACAAATTCCGCTTCATTCAATGAATTGAATTTGCTTCGCATTACTTATCTAATTCCCGATTTGAATAAATGTTACTAAAATGTAAAAGGTTGGAATAAATTTTGTGCCGTCATTAAATTTAGGGCAAAATTAAAAGTCGCCTACCGGCAAACTTTCCTTTATACGCGACATATTATTGTTTGTCGCGACATAAACTATCTCGTGAGGACAAGTCATCCTGGCGTCGCTACATCGCTGCGAAGATCGTGCATCTCATGACATTGCTAGTTACGACCTCACTACTCTTTTGAAGGAATTCCTCTTGTCGCGACTCCAATTGTTCCGCCGCGGACTTCAATTTCTCGCCGTGATACAACTCTTGGTCGCACTCACTGCCCTTTTCTTCCTTCATCGACCGAGTCACGATATCAACTTCGCTGCGACTTCAGCTTTCTATCGCGACATATTTTTTGTCGCGACCTAGTCCGCACTAAGCTCAATTTTAATGAACAGATAAAATTTTTCTCACTCTTGATTAATTAGCGTATTCTCATCATCAAATAAACCATTTCCACAATAAAGAATTCAAACATGTATATGACTAATTTTCACGTAATTTATATAGGGAAAAAGAATGCTCCTTTTCTTTTCTAGCTTTCTTTTCTCTTTTGTGAATCAAGCTTTCGAAGTTGTCTTTCTCGCTCTTTCCCTTGCATTTCTGCATAAGCACTCTGCAACATTTCCAGAAAGGATTCAATTAAACAAAAATTAACTTCTTAAGTACTAACTAATCATTATAAGAACTAAAGAAGACAAAATCAAGGTGAATTCTAAAAAAGAAATCAAAGTCTAAAATCATAAACTGAAATCTCTATGGGTTGCCTCCCATCAGCTGCTCAGTTTTTGAGTCCTTAGCTGGACTTGCTGTTTTGATTATTTCTCAATGAACCACTGAACTCTTCCTTTCTTTCCCTTCTCTCGCTTGATAATGCTTCAGCCTTTGTCCATTGACTTTAAATTCTTCTCCAAAGATCGCCTTTATCGTTATCGTTCAAAATGTAGTGCTTGATACCACTGTGTATGGTCCACTCCATTTGGATTTTAACTTTCCTGGAAATAGCTTCAATCTGGAATTAAAAAGAAGAACCTGTTTCTCCCGAAGCTCAACTCTTCTCGTAATTCTCTGATCATGCCATTTCTTTTGTTTTGTCCTCAGATATTCTAGCATTGCGAGGCTTCATTTCGCTCTTCCAGCTCATTCAATGGGAGTGTAGCTTCTCTCCTTTCAGAGTTTTAAAATCAAAGTTCAGCTTCTTGATGGCCCACATAGCTTTGTATTCCAATTCTAGAGGTAAATGACATGGTTTGCCAAAGACCACTCTGTATGGGGACATTCCAATGGGAGTTTTGAATGTGGCGTAGTCCTCAGAAGCCCAAAGTGCATCATCAAGTTTGGAAGACCAACCCTTCCGCCAACTTACGCTTCTTTCCAAGATTCTTTAATCTCCCCGTTGGAAATTCTCGACCGTCCATTGGTCCGGGGATGATAAGCTAGACTCTTATATGCTTGATCCCATACCGTTTCATGAGTTTTGCAAATATTTTGTTTGCAAATGGCTTCATCACTAATGATAGTTCCTCAGTGTTCCAACCGCTAAAATATTCTTTTCAGAAGAAACTCAACTCAGATAGCATCATTCCTGACAAGCCACTCTTTCTCACCCATTTGGAACATAATCCACGTCAGCCAGTGATATATAGGTTTCCAAATGATGGTGGGAATGGTCCCATATAATCTATTCCCCATACATCAAAAATTTGCACCACCATTATACCTTTTAGGGGCATTTCATTTCACACATATTTGCAATCTTGGCATCTATCACACACTCACCCATTCAAAGACAATCTCGAAGATAGTGGGCCAATAAAATCCGCACTGAGTATTCAGAGTCGTTTCTTTTCTCCGTAAAATGCCCCATATGGTGATGCATGGCATTCATTCAAGATTTTACATTGTTCACTGCACACATCTTATGATAATCATGTCGCACTCTTTAAATAATGTTGGGTCATCCTGCATGAGTACCCCGCTCGTCGCCCCGAGCTTTTCTACAGAATGACCCCGAGGAACTACTCCACAAGCTTAGGTAATTCACAATATCAAAGATACTACGTGAAGTTGGAATGACACCTAGTCACTATTCATCCGGGAAGTTCCTCTCGTTAATTCGTTTCTCTTTCTCGTTTCATTCTTTTCTACCTGACAAGTGATCGCCTATCACATTGTCACACCCCTTTATCTTTAATTTCCAGACAAACTTGCAAAGAGGGCAAAGACCTACCTTATCGCCTTGGCTTAGCTTACCTTTTTTGACATCGTGATATTTGATGGTTGCATATCCAGGTGAACTATAACATGGGATCCCGTATCGTATGGCCTAAATTTCAGCTGCCGTAACACTATGGCTAGCATCTCCTTCGCCTGTGGAATAGTTTTCTTAGGCTTCATTAAAGGTTCTGCTAGCATAGTATATGGCTCAATATTTTCTTTCTTTGCCCCAACATAGCCCCATTAGAAATCACCTGCATCACACATTATTTCTAACTTGATCCCATTCTCGTGCAGCCCATGATAAAGCCGAACCAATCGATCTTGATTTCTTCAAATTCTTGTAAGAATCATCAAAATTAAACTTTGTGTCCTCCAGCAAGAATTCGCATAGTGGTCCTGCTATTTTTGAGAAGTCTTCGATGAATCTCCTATAAAATCCAGCATGCCCCAAGAAACTCCTTATCCCCTTATCTGTGAGGTTAGGTTTTGATAATGAAATCTCGATCGTCCAATTTCACCAGAGCGTAAATTTTATGACCAAGAACAATACCTTCTCATACCATGAAATGGCATTTTTCCCAATTCTAGTGCCAGTCGTTTGTCCTGCATCTTTGAAGTATCAAGCCTGTGTTGTTCGCATTGCTCAAAATCGATTCCATATTAATCGTGAAGTCATCCATAAAAATTTCCATGACTTCCTCAACCAAATCCGAGAACATCGACATCATACATCGCCGAAAGTAGCAGAGCACGTGACAACCCAAATGGCATCCTTCAAGGCAGTACCAGGGGCATGTGAATGTGGTATTTTCTTGGTCCTCGTGCAATTGCAATCTGGTTGTAGCCCTAATTGGCCCAAGAAAACAAAAATGAGGGTGTCCCGCTAACTGGTCCAACATCCGATCAACATGGGTAAAGGAAATGATCTTTCCGTCAGCCGTGTTCACCTTCCCCGTGAATCAATGCATACTCTCCATCCCGCCAATGCTCTGTTAAATTCAATTCATTTCTTTCATTACGCGATCACAAGAAATCACCCTTCTTGGAACCATGGACTGGCTAACCTAAGAATCGTTTGAAATTGCATATAACCAAAGATTTAACCATTCGAGCACCTCCTTCGACTACTTTTCATTACTGATCTGGCTTCTTGATGTTCAACAAGCTTGCTTTGCATTTTCTTCCAAGAGTATTTTGTGCGCATATTGATGGACTGATACCTTTTAACTCTTCAATGTACTGCCATGCACTTTATCAGCCTTAAAATTTCCAAGAACCTCTGCTCTCAAGATCACTAAGTCTAGCGTAAATTATTAATGTTTACTCTTTGGCAAGCTCCAGTAAGCATACTTTAAAATGACTTGGCAACTCTTTAAAACTAGCCCTTCTTTTCACTGGTTTCTCACAGTTCTTTCTTCATTTTTGCCTCTTTTCTTATCCCATTTCGTTCAAGACTCATCACTTTTTCAAGAGAATGTAACCGATGTGCAAAAATCAATCAAAAACCTTCAAGATACTGAAATTCATCTTCTTCATTGATTGAAAGTTGGGAATTACAATCATAGTAAAAAATCAGAGTTGCTGACATATACATCTTCTATTGACTTGCTATTTTCCTTTCTATGTCTAAATCTCTTAAACTTTCGACAAATTGAAGTCACCGCTCTTCTCTCCAACTCTGAGAGTGAGAATTCCCTTCTGCATATCGATTAGAGATGCTCCAGTTGCAAGGAATGGCCTTCCCAAATAGCCACAGTAGGGACTTGTGAATCTTCTTCCATATCCAAAGATGATGAAGTCAACTGAAAACAAATTTTCCCACCTTTACCAAAGACATCTTCTATGATTCCTTCCTGTGTTTATTAAAGGTTTTATTTGCCATTCGGTGGCAATGTAGTGGGAGTAAGCTCCCCAAACTTCTAACTTATTGGCAAATGTAGAATAGGCATTAAATTGATACTGCACCCGAGTCACGTAGAGCTTCAAACTCAACTTCCAATGGTGCAGGAATTATGAAGCCCCCGATCCTTCATCTTTTCCGTAAGTCTCTCGATCACAAAGATCGCAAGTTGCAATTAAGTTCATAATTCCTTCAGCACCTTCCTCTTGCTCAGTATGTCTTTCTCAAAATTTTTACAGCGGCATCTGAGTCACCACTTCTATGAAAGGCATACTGATCTCCAGCTTCTGAAAGGTTTTTTAACTCGTAAACCGCTCTCTATCTTTGATTTCGCGTTCTCTCGTGGAAATGGGACCGCAGCGCATTGTTCTGGGTTTTCTCTTGCTTCCTCTTTCTCCCCCGACAAATTGCTCCTTCTTTCTTTCCTTCTCCAAAGGTTTCAAGATTGTTCGGGCCTTCCTCTCCCTTGTCAAGCTTTCATCTTTTCTCGTCTTTTCCACCAAGTTCTTCCCACTCCCGAGCCAAGTAATGTGCCCATGCGCCTTGTGGATTCTTCTTCGTGTCACCGGAAAGGCATCTTTCATCTGGTTTTGCGTGTTTAGGCCAGTTGCCCTATTTGTGTCTCTGTGTTCTTGAGGGAGTATTAGTGGTCTTCCGAAAATTTGAGAATTGGTACTGAGGCTTCCAATTCGTGAACTTGCTCACGGAGGTTTAATGTACCTTCTTGTTTGCCTCCCCTCATGAATTGCAGCATTTGGATCTTCAAATGGTTGAGCCCTCCTGACTCTAGTACTGCTTCTATTTTCACTCTTGTCGCCGGCCGCAGAACCTTGGTGGTTGCCGAAACTCTGCTGAGGATTCCCCCGTTCCATGCCTGGCCTCATGTAGGCCCCTCCACCATATGAAAAAATTTTCATGGTTCCTCGCGCCGGATGATAGTGTGCTGGCAGGTTAGGATTTGTTTGATGATAACTTGGCTCCCAAGCATTCTAACCTCCTCAAAGATCATAAAACAGTTCTTCAAAGGGGTACATCAAGACTCCTCTCAATACCCTCGACTACTCCTATTTCACGAGCAAGGTGCATCTTCTTCGTTGTCCATCCTATGATGATGGCATCTTAACTTGCCTCCATGGCTGTCATTTCATCTTGCTCCACTCCATGACTTCTCTTCCCGCTGGCAATTTTGATAACTCCGGGATGGAGCTTTCATATTGTATTTCTGTGTCCAATCGTATCTCGCCTCTTCGCCCCCACGCTTGAATGCTCCACAAAGATGAAACAATAATGCCCTTAGATGTATCATTCAAGGCATGATACACTATGTCCATCCGAGTCTTCAAGTCTATTCCATGCATCGGCATCTTTTCAAAGAACCTTTAATCCTCCATGCTACATAAAGGCTCTATCTTCCCCCCGCCGGGAACACAATTATCTCCTCCTTCTCTGAGGGTGAGTGACTGGGGGAAGAATCTACCCAAGTAGGCTTCTACAAGCTCCTCCCAAGTATCAATCAACCATGGTAGAGATTCATACCATGTGGTCACAGATTCTTTAGAGAAAATGGAATAAATGCAATTTTAGCACTCGGTCTCACCCTATCTCAACTTCACCGTGTTTGCTATCCTAGGAAACCTTCCTGTGTGATCATTCGGGTCTTCGGGATGACCAAGAAATCGGTTGTTGCTGAACCATTGCACCGGCATCGGTCGCCAAAATTATTTGCATCCACTCGTAGACTGGTCTGACAGTGCAGTATTCATCCCGACACAGGTCTCCAAAAGTCCCATTGTATCGCTGGATTGGAGGCCTCTGTCGCCGGTTTCGGGCCCCCGCCCCGGTCTCGCTCATCCGGCCATAGCCGAAGCCTTTCCCGCCTCTTTCGCTTTTTCCCTCAACCGAGTGTTCTTTCCAATTTAGTGTCCGCCGAACTGTCAGATCCTCGCTTTCCTATGCATTAAAGGTTTTCCTGAAATCAAAGCATACTCAGATTAATAGGATTAGTCAAACCTAACAAATATTTCCAACATGGCTTGTTAAAAATTAGTGACTGATGTAGTCACTGCTTGAAAAACTGTTTTTATTCTTTTCTTAAAAATGTCTAAATTAGTATTTCCTTCTTTCATTTGAATATTGATCTAATTAATTCTTTTCGAACACGGCAACGTTTCAAAACTTATTCTCGATGGACCAAAAAGAGCATGAAATTTATGACACCTATTATCAAAGGACTATTATCTAATCCTCAAATAATAGTGCCATGAAACCCGTTGATTATACCTGCAAGTATACCGATATGTAATGGTTTCCTGAAGTATAGATACATTTCTTTCTTAATGCTGATCCATGATTCCTCGCAAGTGCAATGGTGCCTAACAAGTAATAAAGTGGATTTTAGTCCGTGATATCGATCCTACGGGTAGATCTCAAGAATTTAACCAACTAATTTCGACTACCAAGCTCTATACTATTTGGACTATGATAGACAATTTGAATCAGCTTTGAAAGCCTTAAAATAATGAAAACTAAAAAGAATTGAATTAATAACAAATGAATTGAATATTGAAATAATAAAATCAGAATTTGTATCAACAATTATCTTTTAAAGGAGCATTATAATACAAAATTATCATGGAAACATCAATTCCCGCTAGACAGACCGTACGCTTCGCTTAATGAACTACAGGTTTAAAACTAGTCCAAGGAAAATGATAGTGCAGTTGGATCTCTCCAAACCCCACCTTTCATTATCTAAACTTCACTGTTTCTCTCGAAGACAGAGTGTTAGATAACTACTTTTAATCTGGGTTGCCTTGTTCTGGGTATTTTTCTTTCTCAATACTTCATACCCACAACATGGACTATAAACCTTAGCTCCTTAGATTTAGTCATTGCATAGGCTTCTTACTAATTACACGTTTCTCTTCCTCAAAATAGAATAGCTCATCCTCTCCCTTGATTAGATCCTTGCTAACATCGATCAAATTCACTATTCGACCGAGGTGGGCCTCGCATTTTTTAAATTGATAAATCGTTCAACTCAATCTCGTCTCCAAGTGAAATGAGGATTTATCGATTTAACTATACAGAGCACATTAGATCATCAATATCAGGTTAGCATACCTTTCAGAAATTGTTCATCACTCTCAAGAATGCCTTCTCTGTGTCACTCAGAGAGCCTCCTGGAAATCAGAGCTTGAGACAATCCTCGTTTATGGGTATGAGACACCGATATCGGGGATCAATTACGTAAAATACACAAGACTGTGCTAGCAGATTTACAAGTCAGAGTTCAAGATTAATGAATAAAATTATGCAGAAAGATAATTTCTTACAAAGAGCGCTAATTCAATGGAAGCTGGGTTTCAAATCATCGGATTACACCATACAATAGCTTATCGATCAAGAAAGCAACTGTAATAGTAATCGGTAGTTCGAATTCCAAAATTTATCTCAAATTCAAACAACTGCATAAAGAATTTGAAGGAAAATAGAATCCCAGATTCACTAAACTTTAACAAATAACGTTTCGTATCCAAATTTGAAAATAAAGAACAAATTGAAGAAAAAAAAAAATAAATAAAACAAAGAAAATTAAAATATGTGAGCCTTCAAAGAACCCGCATCCGGTTTCTAATACTAAAAAGTCAAGGCTCCTTCAAAAGAGCGCCTACATATTTATAGGTTCCTAAGTTGGCCCACTTCGATGCACCTCTTTTTGACTTCGCTAATCGCCTGGCTTGGTTTTGATGTCGCGACATTCTTTGTCGCCACCGTTGTTCTCGCTATGTCAGCAGAGGCTTTGTTTGGTCGTGACTTGTCGCCATTATCTCGAGCTGCTGTTGCTAATAACCGGTCGACGCCGCTAATCTTCGCTAATTGCAGTCCGATGTCGCGACAAATTTCGAATGACGCCGCGAATTTGCTTTTCTAGCTTATGGTGTCGCGACCGCTTAAGGATTGTCATAATTCTCTTAAGTGCGCATGTTGCGACTCTTCTCGTCTCAGGCAAATATGTCGCTAATTTTCCGGGTTCGTGGCAAATGATGTCGCTAATTCTTCCCCTTTGTAATCGATGTCGCGACACCGGAGGATGTCGCTAATTTCGCAAGGTTCACTGATGTCGCGACCTCTGATTGTTGTCGCGACCTTTCTTTCCTTGCTTATGTTGTTGCAACCATTTAAGGATTTGTCGCGACCTCTCTCTTCAAGCAGTGCAACTGGCGTCGCGGACAACCGACCTTCTCGATGTCAATGGCTACCTTCGGCGTGTTGATGTCGCGACCTCTTCCGTATGTCACATAAATGTTCAATCACTCATTTATCTTATTTTCGCTGATTTTTGACTGATGTGACGACCTCATTGTCCAATGTAATGAATTTGATTCTGTCGCGACTTCAAAGGAATGTCGCGACCGCAATTCTTCTTCTTTATCAATCTACGTCGCCCCTCGACTTGAGTTTCTATCGCGCCAAATTCTTTTGGCCTTCCATTACTCTTTCCGCTATGCACCGGAGGTTTCGGTGGTCACGACCTTGGATAAGAATTTTCATTGCCATCAAGGCTTCACGACACGTATTCTTTGATCCTTGTGCGCCTTTATGCCGCAAACTCCTTCACCCTTATAGCTTCACATTAATACCATCCACCTTCCGCTCCTTTTCGCAAAAATTCCTCTTCTTGAGTTCCCGTCGCATAACGCTTGGTTAGTTATTCCATATTTCTTAACATAAATCGTTTTTATATAAAAATCAACTTAAAACACCAAAAATGGATGACTTTTAAGCTCACTGCATTCCGCAGGCTAGCTTAAGAACTCTGCTTTATGAGGATCGAGAGCGGTATGTCTCAAAATACCCTAAAATCTTTATAATAAAATTTATTATATATTCCGGTATAATTGGGCCAATCTTGGGTATTTTTCTGAATTGTTAGATGAATATTGATTAAATGATTATCGAATCAAGAAATAAACCTATGAAAAAGAGAAAATATGGAAATTGTAAAATGGGACCTATGGGTCGATTGTAAGTAAGTTTATATGTCTAAGTGGAAATTAGGAGAAATAAATGAGAAGGGAAAAAATAGGAGACTTAAAATAAATAGAGAAATAGAGGGACCTAAATACAAAAAAAATAAAGAAATCAAGGAATGGGCATGTGGCATGTAGGAAAGAGGAAGGAAGTTTCCTCCTTTTTAAAGCACGATTAAGGGTGATCCATAAAAAAAGGAAAACAGAGAAAAGAGGAGATAATTTAGAGTGAGAAGCTCTCACTTCTCTCTAGATTCCCAACGATCGGACCATAGGTCTCGGGCGAAGCAAGAGGGAAAATCCTTCCTCGTGACAAGAGCTGCAAGTAGAGACCGGAATCGGGGAGTTTCGACAAACTCTAGGAGGTAGGTCTTCTCCTACTTTGATTATTTTCTACCCTAAGGGTTGTGTGGTGGTTATCTTGCCTTAGGGAATGTTTGGTTGTATTTTAAACCATGGTAAGCTGCCACATTGTGGCAGCTGCATAAATTTCGACCTTAGAGCTGATTTTTGGGTAAGAAATAAAGGAATTTTGGAAGTGAGTCCTTCTAGTAAATTGTAGCCTCATCAATGAATTTGATGTTAGGCTTTTGAATTTCTCAATTCGGACATCTGTAGACCAAGTTATGGTCCTTTGACTGAGGTCATGTAGCAGGCTTCACTGCACCTCATGCAGCAGGTCAGCGCACTATGTACAGGGTCGGTGAGGATCTCATGTAGCAGGGGTCAGCAGAGGTCAGCATACCTCATTTTGTAGAGGTCAGCAGACCAGCCAGGTCAGCTCGTCTGAGTTGACTACGTATGACCTCCAACTTCGGAAGGTCATAACTTCTTCGTCCGAACTCCGATTCGGGTGTTCTTGGACTCTATGGAAAGCTAATTGAGTCAAGACTTCATCCATATGCCTGAGGAGGATCGAATATGTCAGACCAAGGTGTCAGACCGAGTTTACCGAGGTCAGGTCAGCTCGGCCGGGGTGTGACTAATGTGATGACCTCCAACTTCTAAGGTCATAACTTCTTCGGGTCCGAACTCTAAATTGCGTTCGGATTCTATGGAAAGCCCATCGAGTCAATACATTCATAGCCTGAGGAGGATAGATTATGTCAGACCAAGCAAAGTCAAAACCGAGTTTACTGAGGTCAGCCTAGCTCAACTGGGCCTAGCTCGTCTGGTTAACTACGATGACCTCCAACTCGAAGCGTCATAACTCCTTCGTCCGAACTCCGTTTCGGGTGTTCTTAGACTCTATGGAAAGCCCATTGAGTCAAGAATCCATCTGTATATATCTTGTTAAAATTGGAACTCATATTAAACTCTGAAAATCAATCCTAACCAAAACTACTAGTACGCACGAATAATATTATTCTTTAATGGTTTTGGAATAGGGACTAACGAGGAGGAAAAGCCAAACTGAGATTGAGATTCCAAGGATTGGAATCAAAGTGCAAAGATTGGCTTGTTCTACTTCAACTTTATTCTCAAGCTTCTGCTTGCATGTTTGTTCTAAAAGCATATTGAATTGGATTTAAATTGATTTTGAGAAAAGTGATTGTGAAATGTGTTTGGATATAAAAACTTATGATTATTGAAAATAAAACTATTTATACAAGCGCATATTGTACTCAGATTTTTCTATAAAAGGATTGAAACGCCTCTTAATAGAATGTTAACTGCTAGTTCAGATATGATAGGTAAATTCGAATAAATGCGATCTTGCGAACTATTGTATTGATGTGTCACTCAGGTATTTGACCGAAGCGGGGCCAAGTGTCCGGTAGTGTTCACTATTTGATTATTTATAACAAGTCCCGTGACCAGTAGGGACCGTCTTGTGTTATAAAACCATTTGATCTATTTCTGACCAGCGGGCTTAGGTGCGGTGACTGCGATATCATGTAAATCGAAGACATAAGGTTAAATTCGTTAAGGGCATCGCGAATTGATTGGCGTAAGCTGAGATTGATTGGCATAAGCGAGATTGGTTACCGAGTAGTGATTTGTGGAAAGGCATAATTGAATTGATTTGAGATTAACGAAATATTAAATGGGAAAGTGTATTTTAGGATGATCGATGAACCATGATTGTATATAGCAGTATATGTGATATATTTGCATTGATCATCCATAAAGATTTGAAAGTTAAGATTATTAAATTGCATGAGGTTGATTTAAGTGATGAGGAATGGATTTGTATAGAACCCTTAAGCATGAAAATCTTGGCGTGTTTTACCCGTGCGTGGAGTGGGGTGATAGATGAGTGATCGAAGCCCGGTTGAGTCGAGGACGTCGAGTCATAAAGAAGGAAATTTTAGTAGGCTCAGGCATGTGCATTCATTTCATGTTTTTCTTTTTGGATATTGATATTTTGCAAAATAATTTGAACTATGAACATCTATTTTTGTAAATTATTTTGAAAAGGCTTGGATGCCTTCATTGTAAATGTATTTTGTTAAATGTTTATGGGCTTGCCCAATTTTGTAATCGCTTCCGCAAAGATATGATTTTGAGTGATTGAGTGATTTTAGTGGCATCCGGTTTCGGTTGGATCAGCGAAGCAGGTCGGTAGGAAAGGCGCCACGAGCTTTATTGGTATCGAGCTAGGTTTAGGCGGGTTCTATAAGCTTGATTTTTGAAATTGTTTGTAAATGATTTTGAAATTGTGTATATCATGCATTTCATTTGCATATAAGGATGACATGACTCGGCGCGGATCTTTGAGTGCCGTGGGATAAGCATGGACGGTTCAACTTCCCTTAAGGTTGAGGATGACTAAGGGACTCGCCCCGAATGGTCGTACGGTAGTGTGGAAGATTGGGCGAGCATCCCGTGCCCGCTGATGAGATGAGACCCGAGGAGACAAATGCCGGGAGGCTTATGGGTATCCTCCAGGTGGCTAGTTCGGGCATTGCAAAATGAGGCCAATGAGTGATTGCTCCTGACGATCGACCATTGAGAGGAGATGTAGTCACCAGGCCTGTAGATTTATGGGAAAGAAGGGGGATGAGCCTTCTATGGCAGAAAATTAGCTCGAGAGAACCGAGCGAATTCTTGTGAAAATGCATTGCACAACTGAAGAGAAGTTGGAATGTGCGACCTCATTACTACAGGATGAGGCTTATTAGTGGTGGGTTTCCGTGACCAGGACCGCACCATCAGAGAGAGTTACATGGGAGTTCTTCTTGGATGAGTTCAAGAAGCACTATGTGAGGCACATTTATACGAGGGTACAACATGAAGGACGGGAGTTTCTTGTCGGAAGCAAAGACATATGAGTGTGGCCAGAATATCAAGAGAATTCACACGGTTGAGCAAGTATGCTCACGAGATACTTGTGGCGAGGAAGAGAAAAGTGTGTAGGTTTGAAGACGGCCTTAATGACCTATTCGAGCCACGTCACGGGATTTTGCCATGAGGATTTCTCAAAATTGTGACATGTGCATTGAATGTGGAAGAGTAAAGAAAGAAAGAGAAAAAGAAAAAAAAAGACGAGGGAAAAGAAAAATCACGGTCGATCCGAGTTCGCGACAACGGCAAAGGAAGAATTGCAGGGGACCACGGGGTTCCAATCGGCTTCTGGCTTCAGACTCTGGAGTAGAATACTACTCTACCGGCAGTCGATTCTTGAGTACACTAGGAGGTCCTTCTAGGACAGTGCTCCTCATTGCTCCCATTGTGGGAGAATCATAAAGGAGAATGTTGGAGACTTACAGGTGCTTGTTTGATTTGTGGATCCAAAGAGCATAGAGCGAGAGATTGTTCTAGAGCTCGTTCATTTACAGCACCCCGACTGGGGGTACAACTTCAGTGGTACAGAAAGGCAACAAGAGTGTTGCATCACCGAGGTGTTACGAGGGCAACCGAGGACACAAACTTTGGGTAGGCAAGATGATCGTGCTCGGCTAGAGCATATCTGATAAGCGGTGGGAGATAAAATGGCTAGATGTGATAGCGGTAATTTCAAATCTTTGATACTCGGATGTGATGGCATTAATTTCAAATCTTTGATACTACGTACATGCATTGATTGACCCGGGTCAACCCACTCACTATATTTGCACCGCGCTTAACTTGGGTAAATTACCGAGTGAAACCGAATATGACATCTTGTTGATGAACGCGGCTCGGCCATAGTGTTATTGAACATAGTGTATAGAGATTGTCCATCAAGAAATAGAGTATGAATTTTAGGAAGCTGATTGAGTTATCATTCGAGGAGTTTGATGTGATATTAGGGATGGGTATTTGCGTTGTCCCGACCTTGAGAAGCAATGGTCGGTGTAGAATGAAAAGTGTAACCTTAAGAACAGAATGAAGATGAAGTAACTTTCACCGGTGAGAGGTCCACCCTATCTAATGTGATATCCGCCGCCCGCTGCCAAAATTTCTGTAGTGCGAAGGATGTGAAGCCTACTTGGCTTATGTGATTGATACGATAAAGGCAAGGCATAATGTATCCGATATCCCTACTATTAGCGACTTTCCGGACGTGTTTCCAGAAGAGTTACTAGGATTGGCCCCACATAGGGAGATTGAGTTTGCTATTGACGTTGTACCAGGTGCCACACCGGCATCCATTGCCGTGCGAGAATGGCTCCACTGATGAAGGAATTGAAATTACAGCGCAAGAACCTCGGGGAAAGGGTTTATTAGACAGTGTATCACCATGGGGAGCTCCGGGTGCTTTTGTTAGAAAAAGAAGATGGTACCGCCGGCTATGTGTGATCTGGATAAAGCGGAACAAGTTAACGATAAAGAATAGTGCGTTACCCGAAATTGATGATTTGTTTGACCAATTGAAAGGTGCAAGTATCTTTCGAGGTGACTTGCGATGCAGGTGCACCATCGGTTGAAGAGTGTGCATAAGGCCGGCGTTTAGGGCATATGGACATTATGAGTTCCTTATGTAATGCCGTTTGATTGACAAATGCTCTGGCGACTTTCATGAACCCTAATGAATCATGTTTAAATGGTATGTGGATCGGTTTGTGCCGTAGTGTTCATAGGCGACATTACAAAAGTGTGACCAATCGGGGTGTATTGCGCACCTTAGAGTAGTGTTAGAGCTTTGAGAAAGAAGCGGTTGCGACGAGAATGTGAGTTTTGGAAGAATGAAGTGTCGCTTTCTTGGGCGCACATAGTATCGAAAGAGAGGAATCGAGTGAATCGAAAAATGGTGAATTGTTGAATGGAAGCCACTGATGTTTACGAAGTGCGTAGTTTCTGGGACTAGCCGGGATACTACCAGAAAATTCGTTAAAGGGGGTTTTCTATGAATACCCAGATATGACCAGGACACTCGAGAAAAATGTAAGTATGGATGGAGTGAAAAATGTCAAAGAAGTTTGATAGTTGAGCTTGTTCCTTATAGCAGAGCTCACGGTTCTTACTCGCCCGACATGCGGGTGAGAATATGTGATTTTTACAGTGATGCGTCGCTAAATGGACTTGGATGTGTCCTAATGCAAGAGGGTAAGAGTGGTAGCCCTATGCTTGGGAACCGGTTGAAGCCGCGCAGAAAGGAACTACCATGATTTGGAATTAGCCGCAGTGTTTGCGGTTGAAATTTGGAGACATTATTTGTATGGAAAGTGTTTTATCTACGCGATCATGAGTCTTAAGTATTTGCCCTGCAAGTGAGGAAGCTTAGCGAACGACGGAGATGGATGGGCGATAAGATTATGACGCGGTGATTATCACCAGGGAAGGCGATGTAGTGGTAGGCGGCACACAGTAGAAAGTCGTCTGAGCGACGGCGTTGAATGCCATTGTCATATATGGCGATGAATGCTTTGTAGTGGCGAGAGTTGATTAAGAAGCCAGGGTTTGTTGAATCGGGTACTGAGGCCTGAAAGAAAGATGAAAATTCTTTGCCACGATACCGTGATTAAGTGTTGAGCGGGTTTACGTTGGGACGAAAGTGGACTTTTATATGTTAGCAAGGATGGTTTATTGTACTGACCCATGTGTTTGATGTCATGTGAAGAACATAATTGGATCTTTTGCTATCCATCCGAGCACAGATGTATCGAGATTTAAAAATATATTACGGGGTAGTCAAGGGATGAAAAAGAATAATAATCAAAATTTGCAACCAAGTGTTTGGTGTGTCAAAAGTAAAGGCGAGAGCATCAAGTTCCTTGGGATTAACAGCCTATTCAGATACTAGAGCAAATGGGACCGAATTACCATGGATTTTGTGGTTAGGATTACCATTGATAGGGAGAATGCATGACTCAGTTTGGGTCGTAGTGGCGATTGACCAAAATTAGGCTCACTTCCCTGTAATGAGAACCAACTATTCACTGATGAAAGCTAACGAGTTGTATATCCAAGGAAATAGTTCGGTTATATGGGTTCACATCCATTATTTCGAACCGAGATCAGGGTTTGCCCGAATTTTGGGGAGGAAAATTGCGAGAGGCCTTGGGCACTCGGCGAATTTCGATCTGGCGTTCCACCCATAAGCGGATGGACAATGAGAGAGAGCAGTCGAGATTAAGAGATATGTTGCAAGGAGTTGTGTGATCGACCTTGATTGGTTGGGATCGACACATTGGCACTAATTAATTTGTGACTAAAAAACAGTTTCAATCAAGTATTGGAATGGTATATGAGGAGCTTTATATGGGAGAAAATGTAGAACACAGATTTGTGTTGGACTGGAATTGAGCGAAAGGAAAGTAATTGGCCCGACTTGATACGGGGGGCGAAGAAAAAGTGAAAATGATTAGAGAAGGATTGAAGGTGGCCCGCAGAGATAGATAAATCACTTATGCAGGCATGAAAAAGAAAGATATTCGACCTTAGGGATCGGCGAAAAGTGTTTTTGAGAAGTATCGCAGCGGAAGAAGGTGGTGAGATTTACGGGGAAGGGCTTGGAAGTTGACCCTAGATTTATTATTTTATGGAAACCGATTGAAAAAGTGGATCCGGTGGCATGTATAGATTGGCATTACCTCCCGGGACTTGGAAAAGATCCATAATGTATTTCATGTGTCCATGCTCTGGAGGTACCGATGGACTTGCCGTCACATGTAGTCTCTTCGAGGAGACAAGGTGAAATTTGAGACGTTGGCTGATATGAAGAAGAGCCGATTAGAGATTTTGGCTCGTAGTGAAAGAATGCAGACGAGAAGATTCCGCTGAAGATCAAAGTCTTTGTGGAGGAAACCATAAGGCCGAAATACTTGGGAGAGAAGTGAGGAAGCGATCTGTGATAATCATCTGGCCATTTTGACTAAGGTAATTTAGGGGACGAAATTTTTTAAGTGGGAGGATTGTAAGGCCCCCGAAAAATACCCCAGAATTTTTATAATAAAATTTGTTGCATATATTAGGAGTATAATTGGGCCAACTTGGAGTATTTTTAAGAATTTAATTGAATGAATAATCAGATTAAGTGTTTATTGAATCCGAGGAAAATAAACCCAAGTGAAAAATAGAAAAATATGGAAATTGTAAAATGGGGACCCTGAGATTAGGTGTAAGTAAGTTTATATGTCTAAGGAAGTGAAATTAGGAGAAATAAATGAGTAAAAGGGAAAAAAAAATATTAGGAGACTTTTTAATGAAGAATACTAGAAATAGAGGGACCTAAATACAAAAAAAAAAGAAATAAAGAAAAAATCAAGGAATGGGCATGTGGCATGTAGGAAGAGGAGAAAGTTCACTCCTTTTTAAAAGTACGATTAAAAAAGGTGATCTCTACAAGGAAAAGCGAGGGAGAAAAAGGAGGGTAATTTGAGGTGAGAAGCTCTCACTTTACTTATCCAGATTAACGATGGGAACCATAGAGGTCTCAACAAAAACAGAGAGGGAAAATCCTTCCCTCGTGACAAGGAACACCCAGTAGAGGCAGGAATGGAGTTTAAGGCGACTCACAGGAGGTAGGTCTTCTCTATGATTATTTTCACATGAGGTTGTGTGGTGATTATCTTGCCTTAGGGAATGTTTGGTTGTATTTTAAACCATGAGGCGCCACATTGGCGTGAGTGCGCGATATCCGGACGCCAAGATGATTTTGGGTAATAAGTAAAGGGATTTTGATTTAGGTTCTTCTAGTAAGGTGGCCTCATAGTAAGACTTGATGTTACAGGCTTTAATTTCTCGAATTAGGGACCTTTGTAAGACTAAGTTGGATGCCCACTGAGGTCATGCGGCGGGGTCAACGGACCTCATGCGACGAGGGGTCGACGAGCCTCATGCGGCCTGAAGTCGGCGGCGGGCTTTCATCTGCCGGAGAATTGAAGCGGAACCTCATCGAATGGGGTCAAACAGGGCATCTCGTCGACGGGGTCCACTTGAGACCTCATCTTGGCGATGTTAACAGGACCTCATGCGGCGAGGGGTGATGGTACAAACTCATCTATGTTTAAGTTCATTTCATGCTATTTTATGTTTACCTGTCCATATTCATGTCAAACTCATAATTTCCTCCTAAACTTGGTTTTTTGTAGGATTATTGATGAAAACAAGTGATTTTGGCAAAGAAATAGTGACCTGTTTCCCGAAGAAGAGTCAATGGGAGTCTCGGCGCGACCTTTGGGAAGATAAATTTTGCGTACCATATAGAAATCAAATGGTTCAAATTCCCTCATGGCTGCATTCTACGTTCAAAGAGCTTTCCAGCGGTACTCACAACGCCCCGAATCCGAGTTAAAATAAAGAAGTTATGTGCGGAAGTAATGAAGTTGGAGAAGAAAAAACAGTTCAGCGTCGAAAGCTGGTGACAGAATTGTGTCGCGGCGGAAGCTAGTCGCGACAAAAACTTGATGCTTTTCCTTTCGCAAGTAATGGCGACCGGTTCTTTGTTTGCGACAGCGACTGCGAAACTAAAGGCGAAAAGTGATATTTTTGACCTATTTTCAAGCCCATTTCACCTAAAGGACCATATATATACTCGTTTTCTAGGTAAATAGAGATCTTGGGAGAGGTGAAACCTCTCTCATGAGGTTTCTCTCTCTAAACTACCCATTTTCAGTTTTCTACCGATTTTGATTTTTTTAGATCTTGGGGTAGTACAGCGAGATTTTATTTCTGAAGAGATTTTAGGTCTTTGTACATCGAGGTCGGATTTCACTTGTGTTCGGACAAAGATTGACTAAAATCTGGTTTTTCTCTCTCATGGGTTTTCTCTCTCCTGGCTTCCATTTTTCTTGGTTTTTATATTTTATTGTTAATAGATCTTAGAGTAGTTTTAGAGCAGATTTTTATTTCTATTGAAGAGATATCGGTGTTGTACTCAGATATTCAATTTATTTACTGTTGAGGCGAAGATTTAAGCTCAAATCTGGATTTTTCTCTTCTTGTCTCTTGATTTCTTTCTTCGTTTTCTTACTTTTTGTTTGATTGGTGATGATTGGAATCTAGCAATGGAACATTAAACACCACTGCAGGATTTGGGGTTAATTTATTGTTATTCAGTTCCCTTTGGAGTTTTAAATTGTACTGTTGGGTTTTTGAAAACTTTAATTTATAGTGGCATTATTATTCACCATATTAGACTATTTGGGGTATTAGTAGCTTATGCAAGAGTTGTGCCTTTGCATACGATTTCAAGAGCCTAGAGTGACACAGAGATGGAGATTCACGAGTAAAGAGTGGTAACAGGGGTATGTTGGGCTAATATCTTGGAACTAATGAACTGCGAAAAATTGCTTTGATAGATCCATAATTTACTCATGGTGTGAGATTAATTAGATGATGTATCCAATTAGATTGATATAGAAGGTTTTCTCCTTAGTCGATGAAAGGATCTTGATCCGTGGTATAGATCTAATCTCAAGGAGGCCAGAAAATTTTCATTAGATTTGAAGACGAGAGATACCAGTGGCATTGGAGAAGGCTTGTATCACCAAATGTCTGTATGGGGTAGAATTCTTCGATCTGAGAATGGTTGTGAAGTATTGAAAAGAAAAACAATCAGAAATGTAAAGAGTGCCAAATTTTACAAGTAGCTATTTAGACCCATTTGTCTGAAAGGAATATGTTGTGTTAGATAGTGAGGAAATGTATGGTGTATGGAGAAATCCAAGCTATACTACATTGCTCTTGGACAAATCGACATTCAACTCACAAATGTTACTTTCAAAAAGAAATGCAAACTGTTTGTAATAATTATCCCCATCCACAGTGACTCTCTTCATACCTTTTAGAATTAGTAGTTGTTGTTTATTTGGTAGATTTTTAGGATTAGTTTAAATCGAGTTTTATTTCAAATTAAATTGATTTTATTCCACATCTATTTGATCGCCTAAATAGTGAAACCCTTATGTCGGGGGTGATCAAATTCCAGTGAACCTCGATCCTCGTGGAGTGATGTCTGGGACTCTAGAGTCCCAGCTTTTATTACTTGTATGGCCGCGTGCGCTTGCGAGGAAGGGTTTGAGTGTTGGTAATACTTTTCATTTCGGTTTTGAGTACCTTACTTTTGTTTCAAATCGGTTTGAGTATTTGCACCACATTCCTCCCTTGGCCATATTTTTCACATATACATCATTTGGTCTCTTTACATGTTTTTAGGCGTCATTACTTGGGGATTGGCGTGTTCACTTTCTCATTGGAGTTGGCATTTTGAAGAAGCAGTTAATTTGCTAATTTAGGCAATTTTTATTTTTATTTTTATCTTTTGGATGTGATTTGTTTCTTAGTTAATTTTTTTATTAGTATTTTCAATGCTTTATTTTCTTTTGTTTTTCTTGTTGTTGGTACTTATGGAGGAACCTTGATAGAAGATAGATTTGCCTCCATGAAGCCAAGCTTGAACTACTTCTTCATAAATTGGACCAAAGAATTCACAATGACTCACTCATGGAACAAGGAGTATTGCCTTATCAAGGGAGTTCAAATCCATCATTTCCGGAGGAAGAAGAGTTGTTTCTTGCTAAGGAGCAGAATTTTACCTGACATGGATGAGAACAAGAAGATGAGTAGTCTTCATGAGCAGAAATTCCTAGATTTAGATGCCTTCCAAGTCAACACTAGTGCTAGATTGAAAAATGTAAAGAAGCTGAATAGGACTGTACTTGGTCAAGCATTTAAGGAGAAAAATTCTCTAGGACCTCCTCCTAGTAACACTTTTCCAAATCGATGAATGCGTGAGTATTGCTCCTTTTGAAGCGGTGTCTGCATTTCCTATCTGAAATACGTGGAAGAGGTGAGAAAATGAAGTACAGGAAATTGAGAACGAGGCGCTCTGAAAGCAACTTAGATGATGAGAGAGTCATTATTGGATAAAGCGAAAAATTTGAAGAAGTAAGTCAAGTAATGGCTATTGAAAACATTTTGGTGAAGATTGACACATTTACCTTCCCGTGGATTTTGTGACTTGGGGCATTGAAGGATCTACAAAATTCTCATATACTAAAGAGAAGACCACTTCTTTCCTCGAAGCGACATGGATTACGACATCAACGAAGGGGAGCTCACCTTGCTTGTAGGTGAGGAGAAAGCAAAAGTTGATCTTCACAACCATTATCTTTGATGGAGGCGAGAGGAAGCCATGTGCGAGAAAATTCTGACTTGCTTCAATCAAAGGGCATATGTTTGAGCAGTCCCCCTTAAAAAAGCATAAATAATGTTTACATTTACTTCACATAGAGGACTGTTTTGAAGAAATTGTGGCTGAACCACTAATAGCCATAATTAACGAGGATTTTGAGTTTTTCCCTCTTCAAAGTGAGAAAGAAAACATCCTTGGTGAATGGTTATGAAGAGGAAGTGCTTTCCAAAAGATGAGATAATTGGTCAAATGGAAGTACTAGCCTTTTCCAATGAGTCTAGGCGGACTCTAAAAAATGGAGCGACTTCTTGGGAGGCAACTAAGCTAAGCAATAAGGATTCTATCCATTCTCTTTTCTTTTTATTTTTAATTATTTATTTGTTCTTTGTTTTTTTTTTTTTTTTTTTTTTTTCTTTGTTGGGATGAAAATTCCGGAGTGTTTGCCTTTGTTGTTAGTGTTTTTCGTGAATAAGATAAATTTGACTCAACATGTTGTGCGACTAGTTTGCAAGCGCGAGGCAAGAAGTTGGAAAGTGGTTAATGTAATTATAGTGCTTGAAGTGTGAAAAAAAATGGAGTGGAGATGTTCGCCAATTTCGGGTTTTTGAGATGAAAGAACTTAAATTGAGGCTGAAATATATAAAGTTGGAAAGGTTCATGATCATGCTTGAGGGAGGTGAAGACAAGAGATGATTTTTAAGCATGAATGAAAGCATTAGGGTTGCTATTGGAGGGAATTTTGAAGAATATATATAAAGCATGAAGGACTTTTGAAGGATATGAGTATGGGCAAGAGACAAAGCAAGGAGAACCTAAGGAGTCAAAGAGAAATCATCTGCTTTGGACAGCATTGAACATTCTGATTTTTCTGTGATGATTGAGGCTCCAAATGGTTCACCTCAGCCCACCTTGAGAGCACATTCTAAATTGAAAGAGCTTTCCAGAGTCCTTACACATCCAATTCGAGCTAAAATGAAGAAGATATGAGTACTAACAAGTTGGATAAAAAATAGAGGTGTTGAGCAGAATTCTTGGTGTGACCAGCACCCGCAGTCCCTTGAAGGCTTTTAACCCTTTTAAAACCCATTTTCTTCTTCCTACGTTATACTCTATCTTGCCATACTCTTTCCCTCGACCCTTGTAACTTCTAACCACTTTCAAATTCTTCTCCCATCCTCCCAAATCCTAAATCACATTCCTCCCCAAATCCATCTTCATCATCTTGAGCTTCAAAACTATCACAAACCCCTACAAACTTACCTTTATTTGAACCCCAATTTCCATCCATCATTCAAGCATCAAAGAGGAGTTACAATGGAAGAAAATTTTTGTGCCCAGTTGTTTGTTTTTTTGGGTTCTTTGTGTGGATCATTGATTATTGGAGTAGATTTGCATGTATTGAAGGAGGTTTTGAAGAATCAAAACTCACTCATTTGAGGTGAAGGAAGTTGGTGCACGCAAGTGTTTGAGAAAATACCAAAGCCACTTTTCATGACTCAAGAAGCAAAGAGTATATCAAGGGAGTAGTACACCAATGTCAATGCGAAAATCATCAAGGTTCCTATTCAAAGTGGCGAGACTACAAAGGGAGTTCGCTTTTCCCAACTCTCTTTATTACCCTTTTGCTTTATTTGCTTCTTTTGCTCATTGCTAGACATTTAAGGACAATGTTCATCTCTCAAAGTTTGGGGTGTTTATTTTTGGTTAGTTATCATGTCACACCACATGTTGCAAATGACAACTTTGAGGATGAGGGTACTACGGTACTTTCTGGATAATGACTTTGTTTGATGCTTCCCTTATCTTAGTTTGGTATATATATATTTTTTAGTTAGAGTTTATTGAGTTAATTGAGTTTTGCTTGGAGTTGTTGTGATGTCAATAAGGACCATAAATGAACCCTTGGCATATGGACAATATTAGAGATAATAGGATTTAATGCTTAATGAGTTATCTCTTTAATAGTCTATTTAGTCATTGGTTTTTCAAAATCCATGCACGTGGTCACTAAGTACCCTTGAAAAGCAATTTTTGCTTGGGTTAGAGAAGGTTTATGAGAATCCATCTAATTTTGATCTCCATAGGTTCTAGAACTTGTTCTATTATAAACGAGGCGAAATCTAGGCAACACAACAATTGAGAAATGATATAGGCCATCTTTGGAAAGATTGTGCCTTTCAAGCTAACCCTATTAATATGCATATGCATGTATTCTCTAATCTGAATGTTGAGCCTTAAAGATCAAAATTCTGTTTATAAAAAAAAAAACCAAGTTTAAGGAAGCCAATAACCTTCATATACATCACTATCCCTCGATAAAGAACCAAACTCACCATTGAGGATTTAAACATAATTAGAAATGTGGTGAGAAGCAAGTTTGGGGAGTTATTCTAGGAAAAATAACTGAAATTGAGTTGAGGTAAAGTTGAAAAAAAAAAAGAAAAAAAAGAAAAATTTCAAGTGTAAAAGAAGCTTGAAATACAATAAAAAGTCAGGGGAGTGAGTCTAGCCTCGTGGCCTTCCTTCCCACTAGAGCAAGTAAATCTAAGGGGTGTCTCAACACCTAGTACCCTAAAAGGTCGAATTGGTCTAGGAGCTATTGATTCTAAAGCTCGCTAAGGGTTGGTAGAAAGCTTAAGGGGGTTTTTGACATTGCACCACTCTAATAACCTTGTCTTAAAGAAAAAGGCTTCTTGGTGTTTGTTGAAAAAATGCAGAATTTGTGCAGAAAAGTGATATGAGGAGAATCGAAGGATGCACCTAAACAGATTTTGGGGTGTTTGAGAGTGTCACTATGTTGATAGTAAGAATCAGGATGGAGTAGGAGAGTTTGTCAATGCGAGAAAAAATATGTATGTTTGGGTAAGTTTTAGCCTAAAGCTACTCAACTACCCTTACCCCAAGCCTTACATTACAAACATAAAGACCTACTTGATCTTGAGTTGTGTGTGCCTACATTAGTGGAGAGTGATAAGAACAACAAGCCTATGGAACCTAAATAGAATTATCTTAGGAGATCCGCGTACTTATCTCCAATTCTCAAAAAATTCATCTAGCTTGCAATTGTTTGGATAGGGAAGACCACACACACACACACTAGTGAGAACCGTGATCCTAAATTTGTCTATTATGAGATTAATTCACTATTAAAATGAATAAATTATCTTGATCATATTCTATATTCCTTGTAAGGGTAATTCTTTGAGACACATATCACATACCCTTGCAAAAGCTTGATTACTCGATTTTGGTTAAATAAAAGAAGTGAAATGAACTCTTCTCTCTTCCATTGCTTGAGGGCCAATGCTTTCTTTAGCGCGAGAGACCAAGCAAAACTTCAGAAATTTGGGGGTGTTTGATGAGTGCAAACTCATCTATGTTTGGATTCATTTGTTAAATTTTAATTTCTAATTGATTCATATAATTTCGAGTATTGATAATTGTTATGGAAATGCGTACACACGGTGATGATTAGTGTAGTATCTAAAGAGCGATTATCGGGTGTAAATCCTAAAGTACCGATTCGTTAAAATTTAAGTATTTTTAGTGTGTTTGTTGTATGAGTAAATGTCTTAATAAAGACATTTAATATTAATATCGTTAATTTGAGTAAATGTCTTAATAAAAGACATTTAATAATGGCTCGCCTTGTTATTTAGTAATCATCTTACTAAAAGACATTTAATATTAGTATATGAGTAAATGTCTTAATAAATAATATTTAATATTAGTATTCTGCTCATATATATATGAAGGCATAGAAAAACACACAGCTTCTAAGAGGGTTTGATTCAGAAAGTCAAGAATCAATCAAGTCCTTATATCATCAAAGGGCGATTTTAAGTGTTACGGATCTGGCATAGGAAAAACATAGATATTATTACTTGGGACATTCAATTATCGTGATGGATTCTTCAAGTAAGTTTTTCTTTCATTTTCTGTAAATTATGCCATGATTGTTAAATTGGTTGATTTAATTGTTCTATTAGGATCGAATTGTTAAGTCGTTTAGAAATTGCAACAATTTTGGTATCAGAGCCAGTTTAATAGAAATTCAATTACCAATTTAGGGTTTATGAGAATTTGGGTATTTTCTCAATTAAAGTTAATTGTAGTTAATTGATGTTTAAATTAACTGTTTATGGCATAATTAACTTGGGTTTTTAATTTTGAATTAACATTTCGGTTGAATATTTGAATTAATAGTTCGGCATTCATCGTGTGAATTCAATTGTTCTCAGAATTGTGATTTTGAATAGTTTTATATATAAATGTTGCTGCTTGGTTTTAATTGACCAATTGTCGATTCAAATTGTGATGAAATCGGAATTCAAGTTGTCCATGCGTCATCAATGTGAGTAACTTGTAAATGCATCTTTATCTAGTAGAAAGAATTGATATGCATGTGCATATATGACTTATGCAAATTTAGAGATTGTATAATAATTTAAACTTAATAATTTCTAGTTATATGATTTAAATCTTTAATATTTTAGTGAGTGCGTTAGTCACTAAAGTAGCCTCGGATTTCATTAAATGATTAAATATGTAATATTTATAAATGTTTATTTGATAGCATCATAAATGACATTTAAGGGCAGCAAAGCATTTATAGTTATTTACATGTAGTTATACGATTACCCAAAGGTAGATCTTACTCATGTTAATAACAATTGAAGTAGGTTATGAACCTTATTTAATTAATATATAGTGTACATCCAAAGATGACTTATATGTTAAATTAAAATTTGTGATTGACCTTATATATGTTATCTGAATGATGCATATTTGGTGATTGTTGGATTTGTGTTTAGATTTAGCCCAAAGGTGAATTTAAATGCAATGTTTTGTATATATATTATAGTACGAATTCTTGTGGTTTAAATTCAAAGTAATTAATATGTGAGATGTAAATGTTTGCAGGCCCGATCTAATGTATTTATCAATGGTATCATGTTTAATGGGTGTATATGATGGCGGATCGAATATGTCAAGCTAAATGCTGGCCTTTTGAGACTCGATTCAGCCCTAGTTATGGATGAACCCACTAAACCGACTAATACTAGTTTGGAGGCAGACAAGAAAATGTGGGAGAATTGGGAGAGGTCAAATGAACGCAATTGAGCTTTCTTAAGCAGCATAGCTTTAATGTTAAGCCTTCCCGGCTGGGCGAAAATGTGAGGAATTTGTGGCTGAAATTAAGAGTACTATGACTTGTTGTGGATAAGTCTATTGTTGCTTCTCTATTAATGGTTATCTAATGAGAGTACACCATAGCTCGGTCTGATGGAGGAACATATTACTCACATGGTGAATACCTCTGGCGACAAGTTTGGATATGGATCTTTGGTGACGAGTGGTTTGAGTTCTTTATTGAAATCTGTGTAAGGGTGATGATTTCAAGCATTCCGGAGAACTTACAACCAACCCAGGAAAAATGGTCTCTTTCGGATACTAAGGCCATGCTCATGCAAGAGGAGGCAAAGCGAAAGAGAGACCTTAGGTCGAGCTTCCCAAATGACTTTGCCTATTATGGTAAATCAAGCGATGGTTCTGTTGGCGGCAAAGCTCAAGTAAGAAATGGAAGAACAAGGAAAGCAGCCATTTAAGGTGCAGCCCGATAAAGGGCAAGGAGAGGTTGAAAAGATTTCGAAATGTTTATTTTGCAACAAACACAGGCACAAGAAGGCCGATTGCCAAAGGAAGGCATGGTTTGAAAGAAGTATACATTTTGTTTGTTATGCTTTGAATCAAATCTTATTGAGGTTTCTTCTAATACTTAGTGAAAGCGGCTCTTGGTGCAACCACTCATGTTTCTAATGTTATGCAGGGTTACCTAAACTTCCACGAATGGGAAGAGTGAAGCTTTCTGTTATGGGAAGCAGGGATGAAAGCTAGGGTGAGAAGGTGTAGGGACATATAGAATTGTGTTAGATACGGGCTATTGCCTTGATCTAGAGAAGTGTTTATATGTTCCTGATTGCTCTAGAAATCTTGTTTCTGTTTCTAGATTGGATGTTTTAGGATTGGACATGGTTGTTTTTCATTGTATCATGGAACAAACCTTTGTGGTGCGCTCGATTTATCGGATACTTTATATTGTTTCAATCTGAATTCTACTTTTGTTAATTCCACATTTTAATGTTGATGTTAAATATGATGTTGGTATAAAAGGAGTGCACTTAATGGAGTCTTACAATGACTTGTGGCATAAAAGGCCTCAGTCATATATCGAAAGAGGATTTTGAGACTAATTAAAAGCAAAGTTTTGCCTCGATTGGATTTTCTGGAGTTGGAATAATACTTGTGTGGATTGCATTAAGGGTAAGCAAACCAAACATGTATCAAAACAAAATTGCCACAAGGAGTAATTGGATTACTTGATTTAATACATCACAGGATATTTGTAGTCCTTCGATGTACCATATTGGGCGGTGAGAGTATTTCATCACCAATTGATGATTACTCTAAGAATGCTTTATTACCTTTATTTCTTTTGCATGAAAGAACTCAATCGGTTGATGTCCTTGAGACATTCATTTGAAGGTTGAGAGGCAGTTAAATAGAAGGTTTAGGTCATACGTTAGATAGAATTGGTGAATATTATGGAAAGACATCGGAAGTTGGACAAATTCAGGGCCCGTTTAAGAAACTCCTTGAGTCGGGCATTTGTGCGCGATATACAATGCGGGTTGCCACACAAAAATGACATAGTAGAAAGGCATGTCGTACATTGATGGAAATGGTAAGGAATTATGGTGAATGATAGTTGCATGCTGTTTCATTGTGGATGTATGTTAGAACTGTAGCATACATATTATTAAATAAATTTACCTAGTAAAAGCGGTTCCTAAGACACCTTATGAGCGTGGACATCTAGGCTTTAGTTTAAGACGTATCTTCACGTGTGGAATTTGTCAATAGAAGTGAGGATATATAATCCCACATGAAAATAAGTTCGGGACCATTAGTGGTTATTTCATTGGATATACGGAAAGGAGTCAAAGGGTATAGATTCTATTGTCTAACCATAGTACGAGAATTGTAGAATCAAGGGAATGCTGGCTTCATTGAAAATGGCGTGTCGGTGGGAGTAATAGAGCACGTGATGGAATAAGAGAGTCATTGATGGATCAAGCCCATCAAATGATCATCTCAGATTGAAGTTCCTATTATTGTAGCACGGCCACAAGGCATGAATATGGAACAACAACAAATGGATCTCCTGGCTTGATTATGGATGCCATTGTTCAAGAAGGAGAGAGAAAATGCCAAGTTAATGAGCAAGTGCGACCTGAAGAAATAGTAACAAGGAGGTCTACTAGAGAAAAGATCGGCTATTTCGAATGACTATATAGTTTATGCACTTGAGCATGAAAGTGACTTGAGCATTGATAATGACCGGTCTCTTTCGACCAAGCCATGAGCGGTGAAAATTACGTAAGTGGTTGTGGCCATGAGAGTTGAGCTCCATAGATGACAATAATGTTTGAAAATGGCAAATTCTGAGAAGGATTATAAAAAGTGATTTGTAAGTGGGTCTTTAAGACAGCCAGACTCACAGAGACGATGTCGAGAGGTATAAAGCGGGAACACATTCTTGAGGTTACCTTCAAGATGGCATTGACTCTGAAAGAGACTTTCTCTCGGTTTCTAGAAAGGACTCTTTAAGGATTATAATGGCTTTGGTGGCTCATTTGATCTTGAGCTTCACCAAATGGATGTTAAACAGCCTTTCTCAATGGAGATTTGGAAGAAGGGTATATATGGATCAACCTCAAGGATTTGAGACCCTGAGTAAAAGAAATGCAGGTATGTAGGTTAGAGAAATCCAATCATGGATTAAAACAAGCTTCGGACAATGAGTATTTGAGTTTAATGATCTTTGTATTGTCATATGGATTTGTAGGAAATGACCGTTGACGGTGCATCTACATGAAGGTTATTAGGAAGCAAGTTCATAATCCTTGTGTTGTATGTAGATGATATTCTTCTTGCATTGTGATAGTAGGTTGTGCATGATGTTAAGAATTACCTTTCTAGTAACTTTGAAATGAAGGATATGGGTAAGGCTTCCTATGTATTCAGATAGAAATATTTCGGGATAAGTCTAAGGAATTTTGGGATTATCTCAAAGAAACACATCAACAAAGTTCTAGAAAGATTTAAGATGGAATCATGTTCACTTAGTTAGAGTTCCATCGAGAGAAGAGCAATTTCGAGTCTATCGATGTCCCAGCGATTTGGAGCATAAAGTAGATAATATTCCTTATCTTCTTTGGTTGGGAGTTTGATGTATGCTCGGACACATCTTAGTGGGATATAAACGCTGCGGTCGGTATGTTGGTCGTTATCAATCAAATCCGGTTATTTCATTGGAGGCGCGAAAGAAAGTTTTGAGGTACTTGCAGGCAGGATAACATGCTCACATATAGAAGAACTGGCGCCTTGAGTTGTTGGTTACTTGGACTCGGACTATGCGGATGTAAGGATGCAGAAAGTCCACATTTGGCTATTTGTTCCTTGGATGTTCATTTATCTCATGGAAAAGTGGTAAGCAGTCTGTCATTGCTACTTCAACTATGGAGGCTGAATTTATAGCATGCTTTGAAGCTACAGTTCAATCGTTGTGGCTGCGCAATTTCATTAATGGTTTAAGTATCATTGGTACCATTGCTAAACAAATGAGGATTTATTGTGATAATGCGGCAGCTGTATTCTTCTCTAAGAATGATAGATACACCAAGGGTGCCAAGCATATGGATTTAAAGTGTCATCATCAAAGAAGAGGTGCAAAATCAAAGAGTTCAAATAGCACATTGGCACCCATGATATGATTGCCCGGATCCGTTGACTAAAGGACTAGCTCCTAAAACATTTATTGACCATATTTGTAAAATAAAATTGATCGCGAAGTCCTTGTATATCGGATGATTGGTCATACATGTATGAATTTATGTTTAGCACGTTTATGTTTATTTGATACTCTAGATATCGATGTTTGTTTGGATTTTATTTCAGTTATGCATATTTTATTATGATTATAGATATTAGGTCTTATTTAATACATTGTGGGATAAGGTATTTTCGGTGTCTACCTTATCAAATTGTATTTGTTTGAATTGAATTGACTTGTAGTATGGAAGGAATCGAGACATTTGTCGAGGCTCGTGGCGCCATGGTCGGTCAGTTTAGTTCTTACGAAGTTGTGACTTATATATAGCATTTTAAGTGAGCTCAAGTTATGTTAATATGTTGTATACTAGTCATATATGAATCAAGTGGGAGAATGTTAGAAATTTTAATTTCTAATTAATTCATATAATTTCAGTATTGATAATTGTCATCGTCGTACACACGATGATGATTAGTGTAGTATCTAAAAGACAATTATCGGGTGTAAATCCCTCCTTGCCAATTCGTTAAAATTTAAGTATTTTAGTGTGTTTTGTTGTATGAGTAAATGTCTTAATAAAAGACATTTAATATTAATGCTTGTTATATGAGTAAATGTCATAATAAATAATATTTAATATTAGTATTCTGCATACATATATATATATATGAAGGCATAGAAAAACACACAGCTTCTAAGGGGGTTTGATTTAGAAAGTCAAGAATCAATCAAGTCCTTATATCATCAAAGGGCGATTTTAAGTGTTACGGATCTGGCATAGGAAAAACATATATATTATTACTTGGGACATTCAATTATCGTGATGGATTCTTCAAGTAAGTTTTTCTTTTTCATTTTCTGTAAATTATGTCATGATTGTTAAATTGGTTGATTTAATTGTTCTATTAGGATCCAAATTGTTAAATCGTTTCCGAAAAATCTTCAACACATTTCACATGATATTTTATGCATTTTATATCCATATTCATGTAAAACTCATAAAATTTCGTCTAAACTTGGTTTTGTAGGATTATTGATGAAAGCAAGTGATTTGGCAAAAATGAGCAATATATTTCCAAAGAAGAGTCAGCGAGAGTCTCACGGCGCGCCACTGGGAAGATAAATTTTCATGCCATATGGAACATCAAATGGTTTCCAAATTCCCTCATGGCTGCATTCTACATTCAAAGAGCTTTCCAAGTATTCACACGCCCAAATCAGGAGTTAAAATGAAAGTTATGGCCCTGAACAAGTTGGAGAAAGAAAAGCGAGTTCTTGTCCTAGAGAGCTTAGTCGCGACCAGGAAATTGTGTCGCGACCAAAAAAACTTGGTCGCGACCAGAAACTTGGTCGCGACACAAATTAATGGCGACCGGTTCTTGTTTTGCGACCAAAAGCTATTTGCGAAACCTAAAGGCGAAAAGTGATATTTTGACCTATTTTCAAGCCCATTTCACCCTAGGACCATATATATACTCGTTTTCTAGGTAAATAGGGCAGTGGGAAGATTGGAGAGCCTCTCTCATGGGGTTTCTCTCTCTAAACTACCCATTTTTTAAGTTTTTCTACAGATTTTGATTTTTTTTAGATCTTGGAGTAATTTTTTAGCAGATTTTATTTCTATTGAAGAGATTTATTGTACATCGGAGATTGATTTCGCTCAATGTTCGGACAAAGATTAGGCTAAAATCTGGATTTTCTCTCTCTGAAACTTCCCATTTTCTTAGTTTTCTTGATTTTTATTGTTAATAGATCTTAGAGTGATTTAGAGCGGATTTTTATTTCTATTGAAGAGATTTCGGTCTTTGTACTCGAATATTCAATTTATTTCTTGTTGTTTGAGAAGATTTAAGCTCAAATCACAGTTTTCTCTTCTTGTCTCTTGATTTCTTTCTTCATTTTCTTACTTTTTGTTTGATTGGTTATGATTGGAATCCGATGTGGAGACATTAAACACCTCTGGGGTTGAGAGTTAATTGTTGAACATTGGTTGCGGTTTTCGAGTTATTTTGTGGGTTTGAAAACTGAATTTATATAATTGGTATTATTCATATAATGAACTGTTTGGAATATTAGTAGCTTATACCCAAAAAAGAGTTGTACCTTTACTCTGATTTCCAGGAGGCCCTCTGAGTGACACAGAGATGGAGATTCCTGAGAGTAAGAGCGGTAACTTAGGGGTATGTTAGACTAATATCTTGGAACTAATGAACTCTGAAAAATTACTTTGATAGATCACTAATTTACTCATAGTGTGAGGATTAATTAGATGATGTATCAATTTAGTTGATAAGAGGTTTCTCCTTAGTCTGATGAAAGGATCTTGATCTCGTGTTAGCAAAGATCTAATCAAGGAGATAGAAAATTTTATTAGATTTGAAGGACGAGATACCAATTAGATTGGAGAAGGCTTGCATAATCCTGTCTGTAGGGGTAAGAATTCTTGATCTGAGAAATGGTTGTGAAGTATTAAGAAAGAAAAACAATCAAATCTTAAGAGTGCCAAATTTTACAAGTAGCTATTTAGACCCATTTGTCACGAAAGGAATATGTTGTGTTAGATAGTGAATGTATGGTGTATGAAATCCAAGCTATCTTGCATTTGCTCTTGGACAAATCCGGCCATTCAACTCACAAATGTTGCACTTTCAAGGAAATGCAAAGCATTTTGTGAATAATTATCCCCATCCTAGTGACTCTCTTCATACCTTTAGAATTAAGTAGTTGTTTATTTGGTAGATTTTTAGGATTAGTTTTAAATCAGTTTTATTTCAATTAAATTGATTTTTATTCCACATCTGTTGATCGCCTAAATAGTGAAAGAGCCCTTGTAATCAGGGGTGATCAAATTCGATTAGAGAGAACCTCGATCACCGTGAGTGCGATATCAGGACTCTAGAGTCCACTTTATTACTTGTATGACCCGTGCACTTGCGGAAAGGGTTTGAGTGTTGGTAATACTTTTCATTTCAGTTTTTGAGTACACTTACTTTTGTTTCAAATCAGTTTTTGAGTATTTACCACATTCACTCCCTTGGCCATATTTTCACATATACATCAATATGGTCTTTTACAAGGGGTTGGCAGGCCTCATGCAGCAGAGGTCGGCAGACCTCATGTAAGCGAAACTTAAGCGAGACCTCATTCAATGAAGGTCGGCGGACTATGTTTTGTAAGTCGGCCCGGCCCGGGTCGGCTCGTGGAGTTGACTACGTATGACCTCGACCCGGAAGGTCATAACTTCCTCGTCAGAATTCTGATTCCGGTGTTCTTAGACTCTATGGAAAGCTCATTGAGTCAAAGAATTCATCCATATGCCTAAGCGAGGATCCTAATATATCAGACCAAGGTGTCAGACCTAGTTTCTAGGGTGAGGTCAGCTTAGTCGATCGGCTAATTTGGGTGTGACTACGTATGACCTCGACCGGAAGGTCATAACTTCTTATCGAACTTCGATTTGGGTGTTATTGGACTCCTATGGAAAGACCATTGATTCAGAATACATTCCGCTATGCCTAGGGAGGAGGATGGGAGTATGTCAGACCAAGGTTTTGGACAATTTACCGAGGTCGAGTCAGCTCTGATCCCGGTCGGCTCGTTTGGGTTAACTCCATTATGACTTCCAACGGAAGGTCATAACTCCGCCGTCGAACTCCGTTTGGTGTTCTTAGACTCTATGGAAAGCCCATTAGTCGAATCCATCCATATATAGCTTGTTGAAATTGGAACTCATATTAAACTCACAGAAAATGTAATCCTAACCAAAACTACTAGTCGCATGAATAATATTATTCTTTAATGGTTTGGAATAGGGGCGACGGAGGAAAATGGCTGAGATTGAGATTCCAAAGATTGGAATCAAAGTGCAAATATTTTTGGGTTTGTTCTACCGACTTCTATTCCTCGTTTCAAGTTTTTGCATGTTTGTTCTAAAAGCATATTGAATTGATTTAATTGATTTGAGAAAAGTGATTGCGAAATGTTTGGATATAAAAATTGCATGATTATTGAAAATATTATTTTATACAAGCGTACATATTGTACTAGATTTTGCTATAAAGGATTTATGATGTATAATAGAATATTTACTTAGTTTAGTTCGTATTAAGGATAGAGATTGATATGGTAGAATTCGAATAGCATTCTCGCTGCGAACTATTGTATTGATGTGTCACTCGATCGTGACCAGCGAGACGTATCGATAGTGTTCAGTATTTGATTGTTTATAACCGGTCCGGCCCGGCGGGACGTGCGTGTTATAAAACCATTTGATCTGCGGCCTGCGGCCCAGCGGGACCGTCTGTGACTCGATATCCTATATATAGAAGACATAGGTTAAATTCGTTAGGGACATAACTGAATTGATTAATGCGAATTGATTGGCATAAGCGATTTATTTTCGAGCGGGTGAATGGGCGGGCGAATTTGTGAGTATAATTGAATTGATTTGAGATTGCGAAATATTGAATAGGAAAGTGTATTTTTGGGATGTTCAATGAACCATAACAGATTGTATATAAAACAAGTATATGTATTATATTTTCATTGATCATCCATAAAGATTCCAAAAGTTCTGAATTATTAGTGCATGATTGGTTAAGGTACGAGCGAGGAATGGATTTGTATAGAGACACTAAGCATGTGCTTGTATTATTTACCAATCTTGTAGTGCAGAAGTGATAGATAGTGATCGAGCGGATGCAAGATCGAGACGTCGAGTCGTAAGAAGGAAATTTCGGGTATGCTCAGGCATGCATTCATTTCATGTTTTTCTTTTGGATATTGATATTTTGTAAAACAATTTGAACTACGAACATCTATTTGCATAAATTATTTTGAAAGGCTTGGATGCCTTCATTGTAAATGTATTTGTTAAAGTTAAATGTATTTTGTTAAATGTTTATGGAGCTTACTTGATTTTATGTCAGCTTTCATGAGAATATGATTTTGAGTGATTGAGTGATTTTAGTGGCATCCGGACTCAGTTGGATCAGCCAAAATGGAGTCGAAATTTCAGGAAAGGGCGCCATAGAGGTAGACCCCAGAGTGTTCTCTGATACCCCTAGCTCTGTTCCTCTTCTGGTGAAGCTGAGGTTCTAGAGTGGCTCTTTCTGCATTGGGGCTTCTCATCGACTTGCATGGCTCGGAGGCTGCACCTGCGGGAATTTGCTCCTTAACTCTACCTCGAACATTTAGGCCCCTTTGTATAATCTTTGGTCATTTTGTCAGCAGACTCTAAAGCCTCGAACATACATGTAGCCCAGCATTGGTTTGTTATTCTATGGATGTGGTCCTTCTACCTTCTTGGTTTTCCGTCTTCTTTTTATGACCTATATTTGAGAGGTTTCTTGGTCATCAATCTTTAAATGGTTAGGCTCTTCTTGGGCTATGCGGTATGATTCATTTGAGCTAATGTATGCTCTCATCCAAGCCCAGGCTATGTGGATCCTTTGAAAGTGAAATTTGCATGGCTCCTTTGAGGATGAGCTACATGGCTCAGTATTATTTGAGCTACAAGGCTCTTTTGACGTTGAGCTACGTGGCTCCTTGGCTACTTAGCCTTCTGGGCTGTTAAGTTCTTAAGAACCGAGCTACATGACCCCTTTGAAACTGAGCTATAAGGCTCTTTTGAAACTGAGCTACGTGGCTCCTTCGAAAATGAGCTACAAGGCTCTTTTGAAACTGAGCTACAAGGCTCCTTTGAAACTGAGCTACGTGGCTCCTTCGAAACTGAGCTACAAGGCTCTTTTGAGCGGGCTCGTGGCTCCTTCAGAAAAGCCCAGGCTACAAGGCTCCTTTGAAATTGAGCTCGTAGGCTCCTTCAAAGCTGACTCGTGGCTCCTTGAGCGAGCTCGTGGCTCCTTCGAGCCCAGGCTATAAGGCTCTTTGAAGCTGAGCTCGTGGCTCCTTGAAGGCGAGCTCACACGTGGCTCCTTCGAAATTGAGCTACAAGGCTCTTTTGAAACTGAGCTATGTGGCTCCTTCGAAACTGAGCTACAAGGCTCTTTTGAAATAGAGCTACATGGCTCCTTCAAAATTGAGCTATAAGGCTCCTTCAAAACTGAGCTACGTGGCTCCTTTGAAACCGAGTTATGACTCCTTTGAAATTGAGCTACAAGGCTCTTTTGAAACTGAGCTACGTGGCTCCTTCGAAATTGAGCTACATGGATCTTTAACATCCAAGCTCAGTAAGGTTCTGAGCGGAGTTACATTAGGCTCTTTCGTCTTCCTTCTTGGGAAGCACGCCTGATTTTAATGCGAGATCTGGAGAATCAGGCAATTTGGGTGGTTTCCCTGACGTCCTAAGGATTTCTTTATAAATAACCTTCTCTTGATGGTCATGTGTATGCTCGCTCCCAACCTTCTTCCTCTCTTCGACCCGATTAGCCGGTTCATACATGATGAAGCTTTAGGGTTTGATCGCCCTTCTGCGAGTCTGTTTGGTGGTCAGCGGAGTCAACTTTTGGTTTCAGCGTTACGCCATTTGTAGGGTTGTGTTTTCCTAATCCCTCCGCCCCGCCCAGAGTTGTGTTGCTCCACAGATCCTTCCATTGATGGAACTCGACCAGGGAACATATTTAGAGTGGGCGGCGCGCTCAGAGGGAATACTTTTAAGTCCCGCTTCCTCTATTATTCCTTTCCTTCCCTCTTTTCTCCTTCTCCTTCCTTTTCTTTTTCTCTTTCTTGTGGTTTTTGCCTTAACTAGCTATGGGCTGATTGTGATCTTCTGAGATGTAGAGGACGGCTTTGCTGATTGTAATTTTCTGAAATGTAGAGAACGACTTTGCTGATTGTAATTTTCTGAGATAATAAAAGTACAATCTTTTGGAAACGTGTGTACTTGTCAGATGTTTGTTTGTTTTTTTTTTTTTTTTGACGATCTGAGAATGTGTCCAATTTTGAAAATGAACACAAAAGTATTTATTAAAATGTTGTGAATTTCTTATTAAAAGCTACAATCCGAGGTCTATTGGTAGAATCGCCTGAGGTGCTCAGCGTTCCAAGAATGTGGCAAGGTTTTTCCCTCTTATGTTTGAAGTTCGTAGTTGCCAGGTCGGACTATTCGCGATACCACGTAGGGCCCTTCCTAGTTTGGTTCTAGCTTCCCGTGGGTGGGGGTTCTTGGTAGGAGTTTTTTTAGAACTAGGTCGTCGGGCTTAAAACTCCTAGGCCTGACCCTTCGGTCGTAATATTTTGTTGTCTTTTGGTGATAGTCCTTGTCACGCTTTAGAACCTGCTCACTTCTTTCTTTTAGGAGGTCAAGGTTCAGGTGGAGAATCTCCTCGTTGTGTTCGGTATTTTCGAACTCAACTCTTGGTGATTTTAGCCCAACCTCAACGGGAGCTACCGCTTCATTGCCAAATGATAAAGCGAATGTGGTTTCTTAAGTTGCTGATTTGCGTGTAGTTTTGTATGCCCATAATACCTCGGGGAGGCACTCTACCCATTTTCCCTTTAGGATTTTCTAGTTAGTGCCCAGATGGCTTGCCTTGAGAGTCCTTATATTATGCCTTGTCCATTGGACTCGGGTGAGTTAGGGATGAGTAGTAATTCTTGATTTCGAGCTCGTGAAATCCTACGAACAAGTTGTCGGCTGACATTATTGAATACGGGGATTCGAATTTTGCATATTATGGAAAGCCCAATGAAGTTCGCACCTTTGCTTGAGTGATTATTCTTTGTGGCTTGGCCTCGGCCCACTTAGTGAAGTAATCCACTCCTGCAATGATAAACTTGCAGACCCCAGTGGTAGGGACTGATATGTCTAGCCATTTATTGAAAGGCGAATTGTGATTGAGGTGGCTGACTCGGAAGGAGTGAGAGATCTAGAGCATGCCTCTTGACAGATCTTGTTTTTAACCCGAGTTTCGTGGCGTCTTTGAGCATTGCTCCCGGCCCGATAATATCCACTATCTTGGGTTTTTCTTCTTGAGGACGACTCAGATATAGTTTGCCACATATACCTTCATGCACCTTTTGAGCACGTGGTTGGCATCTTCCTTCCTATGCATTTGGGATGGGGTGTAGAAAAGCCTCGTTTATAAAGGGTCCCCAGATGAATGGAGTGAATCTAAGCGGGCCTGATCACGAGCTTGGAGGCCTCCTTTGGAATTAAGCAGCGATATTCGAGTCCGGAAGTAATCCCAGATGGGGTCCATCCAGCTTGGCTCGGACATTACTAGGGACACTTCTTCATTGTCGATGTTCATCGAGGGTTCTGGGAGGTGCTCAACCGGTACCAGTCTATCTAGATCCTCCTGTGATGTTATTGCTAGCTTTACGAGGCATGCGCTAAGCGTGTTCTTTTGCCGCCGGGACATGCTTGACACTGAACACCGTAGACTTTTTTCGCAGTTCTCACACCTTTTTGAGAGTAAGGATCATTTTCACCTAACGCCGTAGGAGTCCTCATTTGTTTCACCACCAACTAGGAATCGGATATCTCGATTGATCCCAGCTTCCATGGAGTGGACGAGGTTAAGCTTAGGCTATGACAACCCGTGCTCGACCTCATTATTGAAGGCTTGAAATTCAGATGATCACGTATTCCACGTCAAAATCCGTCAGGAGTCGAATCAAACCCCCCTTCAGCTTCCTTAGGAGTTGCACGCCCCATCTCTGGGACAACCTCACAGGACCGGGTAAGTCGGGCATGATTCAGTAGTTTCGGTGGGGCTGCTTGTTTGGGGTATTTGGGGGAGTGTTAAATTCCATGATGAAATCTGTGGTGCTTCCATGGCGAGGTAATTCTTGGCTTGTATCTTGTATGTCGAGACTCAGCGAGCTCAGTGGCCCGTTTATGTCGATCTTCCCAGGTCTTTGGCTTGTGTAATATATGTCTCATTGGGTATTATGTTGGGAATTAAATAGTGTGAGCCTGTAAATATGGTCGAAGTCTTCTGGCAGTGGTTACCAATGCTAGGATTAATTTCTCCATCTTTGGATACCTTTCCTCTGCCCCTCTCAAGGCTCGGTTGTAGTAATGGGCCGGGTTGTTGTATTGTCTCGCTCTCGACCCGGGCGGCGCTAGTTGATCATCTGGCTTGGTTAAATAAAGGGTAAGGAGTTCTCCCTCGGAAGGGCTTACTAGGACGGGAGGAGAGCTTAGGTAAGTTTTTAGCGCCGAGAACACCTTTTCGCATTGGGCGTCCCAGTAGAAAGCCTTTTTCAAAACTTGAAAGAGATAGTAGACACTTGTCTTGGATCTAGATAAGCATTTCCAGGCGACTATTCTCCCAGTCAAATGTTGAATTTCTTTGGTGTTCGAAGGCGGTTGCATGTCTAGCACGACTTTTATCTTATCTGGATTTGCCTCTATTCCTCGACTATTGACTATGAAACCCAAGAATTTTCCAGCTGAGACTCCAAAGGCACACTTTGTTGGATTTAACTTCATGTTATAGTTCTTTAGGACCTAGAACGACTCGGCTAGTGTATTCGGTGGGCTGACTATGCGACTTCACCAACATGTCATATATATACCTCCATAGATGCTCCAATATGCTTCTAAAACATTTTGTTCACTAGCCTTTGATAGGTGGCCCCAGCGTTCTTGACACAGGCATCAGCTGACTAACGATGATACCTTGCCCGATCACAAATGAGGTCTTCTCTTGGTCATGGGATGCATTATCGTCGGTTATATCCTAGAAAGCGTCATGAGTTGAGGAAGCTAGAAGTGAGCGGTTGTGGCGTCCACTATAAGGTCGATCCGAGGTAGGGGAAAACTATCTTTTGGACAGGCTCTGTTGACATCGGTGAAGTCAATGCAAAGTCGCCGTTTGCTGTTTGCCTTTTTGATGAGGACTACATTAGCCAACCAGTCAGGGTATTCTACTTCTCGAATAGCTTTGGCTTGGAGGAGTTTGTTAACTTCTTCATTGATCGCCTTCTATGGCCTCTGAGGCGAGCTTTGCTTCTTTTTTATTTGATGGGTTTGAAGGAGGGGTGTGTTCGGCTTGTGTGTGATTCTGCGGAGATTGATTCCTCCCGTATCACTCCTAACTCGGTGAATACTTATATATTCTGTTTTAAGAAGGAGATAAGGAGGTCCATGACGTCTTTGGTCAATTTGGATTCGATGTAAACGAGATGTTTCGGCTGGTCATCAAGCTGTATCGGTTCCAATTCTTCTGAGGGCGTAGGTCGGATGCTTACCTCATCTCTCATGTCGAGCTTGTCCATATAGTCACGCCAGCGCTTTTGTTTCATTGATCTTGAGTAGCACTCCACAGCTGCGCGATCTCCTCGAACCATTCCTACCCCATTCGCAGTGGGGAATTTGATAATCATATGATAGGCGGAAGGGACAACCCTTATGGCATTGAGGGAGGGTCTGCCTAATAGTATGTTATAAGTTGATGGGGCATCCACTATGAGGAACCTCATTGCCGTTGTGGCCTGACATGGGGGATCTCCCAAAGTGAGCACTAGTTGTATTGACCCCAAGGGTAGCACTCTTTCTCGGGGAGAATCCGTAGGTGGGGCGTTGCAGTTCTAGTTTCTCCTTCGTGCCCATTTTATCGAAGGCTGACGTGAAGATGATGTTGGCTGAGCTTCCGTTGTCGACCAGGACCCCGTGTACTGTTTTGTTAGCTATGATGACCCTTATTACCAATGGATCGTCATGGGGATGTTGAAAACCTTCCATGTCAGAGTCCGAAAAGGTTATGGTAGTGTCCAACTGATTAGTGCTCAAAAAGTGCTATTTTGAACCCTGTTTATTTAAGGTTCTGAGCACTTTTCATCGTATTAACAATTGCACATTAAGGTCCCACCCGCTATTCCTCGCGATCGGCATTTTGTGGCTAATTTTGTAGTTTTATGAGCTATTAATGCCCAAGATTGTGAGAGTAAGGTCCAAGCCGCAGAAGAGGTCGAGTCGGGCTTAACATTGTGGGTCGAATCGAGGAAGGGTGACGGAGAAGAAGAGAGCGGAAAATTTCGCGGTGCGAAATTTAGTTCTGCGAAACCTTGTTCATCTGCGACCATATTCACGAATTGACCACTATTCACATCTTGCTTTTTATTTGTGCCTGTTTGTTTCAATTTTTAATTTCTTGTTTGTCCACGTAAATAGTTAACTACTTTTGTTCATTTTAGTAATTTGTATTGTTTGGGGGCGATGTTTAAGCCGAAGCAAACCTTTGTAATGGAGACTTGACTTTCGGCAATATAGGAAGTGAGGAGGGCTCCGGTTTTCAGTTTTCTTCTTCTCTCCCATTTTCTCTCATTTTCTTTCCACTTTCTCACGAGCCAAACACCCTCCGAGGATGACAACTCGGAAGGATAAGCGGCTAGAACCTCTTGCTCCTTGAAGTAGAGGGTCACTGGGCACAGGATCTAGAGCAAAATGAAGAGTTCCCCGTTTTTCACGTAGGTACTCACTGTCATCTGTGTTCTCCTTTTACTCTAGGTTTAGATCCCTGATTCATGTTGAATGGTCGATTACTTGGTAATCTTTTAGTGCTCACTTGATGCTTATTACTAGATCTAGTGTTACAAGTAGTTACCATTTATTACCCGATAGTAATGTGAGTCAAGGAGATTTCGTTTGCAGCGGTGAAGAACATTAATGGCCAATGAATGCATTTTCGAAAGATTTAATAAGGGTTAGTTTTATGATTTGTGAAGATCCAGTTCGGGAGATGACTATAGGTCCACCCTCCCCAGCGAGAAGGATACAGGGTCTCATTTACCCTAGAGACAACCCAGTGACCCAGCAGCTGCAGGGCCTTCTATTTTACATTTTTGCTTATTTTATTTTGACTGCAAGCAGTGATCGACTCTCACGTTTTTAACGACTTTTGAATCAGGCGGGAATTCACGGTTTCAATCAGGCGTGAGTCATTTATACGAAGAAAACTCATCCCTGAGTTTGACCCTAGACCACTATACTGCATTAACTTTGCTACGACAGTAGGAATTTAGGATATAAATTTTGTTGATTCTGGAACACCTATTGTGGCACGAATCACTAACAGGGAGTTGGATCGGCACAGTTCTAGTATCTCCTTGATATGATCTTTGCGTAGATAAGCCATCTAAGCCAGTGGACTCCTCCCCCGCCGTCACGGAGATCCTGCCGTTTCTCGAGGGTTGCTGGTGTTGAGTTGGAAATTTGGTGAGGGTGATGGGGCGTGCTGGCCTGGGCATACGAGGGCCGCGGGCGAATGAAGATGTCCACGTCGAATCAGGTATTCAATTTCCTTCCTCGGTTGGATGCAATCATCTGTTTGGTGTCCATGATCCCTATGGAATTCACAATACTTGGTCGAGTCTCTTTTCGCTGGGTCTGTCTTCATCTGAGATGGCCACCTTAAAAGCTTTTTGTGCTGCGTCTTACGTAGGACCTGTGACACCGAGGCTGTCAAGGGGGTGAATTGCTGGGGTGGATATCGTTGCTGCAGCTCTAGCTGAGATGGGCCCAAGCGGTCCCTGACGTTGCCTCGTCTCTTTGGAGACCGTTCTCTGTTCTCTCTATCCCTTCGTGGGGATCTATCCTCGTCTCCTCGTCTTCTGGGGCTCTGCTCTCGCTTTTTCTCGCCCCTGCTTTTCTCCTTTTGTGCAAAAGAGTTTTCCCGCTTAGATAGAAGGGCTTCCTCGCCATTGATGTATTTCTTTGCTTTGGCGAGCACCTCGACCATGCTTGCCTAAGGGTTCTTTGAGATGGAAAACATCAGGTGTTTCGACTACAAGCCTAGCTCGACGATGAAAGCGGTGATGACAAACTTCTCATCTGGGATGTCTACCTTTGATGACTCTGCGTTAAACCTCTGTACATAGGACCTCAGGTTCTCCTGTGGGCTCTGCTTTATGGTCAGTAAGTGATAGCTCGACTTCCTATATGTCCGTGCTCCGATGAAGTGGGAGACGAACGCGATGGATAGCTCTCTGAAGGATGAGATTGACAATGGCGGGAGTCTGTTGAACCAAGCCAATGCCAGGCCTTTTAGTGTGATGCGAAGGCTCTGCATCTTACGGGGTCCTGGTATTTGTGTAGCTGCATCTAATTCTTGTAAGTATTGAGGTGGTCTACAGGGTCTTTCGTTCCGTCGAACGTTTCGATTTGAGACATTCTGAACTTTGCAGGGAGAGGGAAGTGTAGTACCTTGGCCGTGAACGGGGATTCTTTTTGTTGTACCAAAGCATCCATGGAGACTGGAGCTCTTGTTAGATGTCTCATAAACGCTGCTCCCATGATCGTTCCCCTATTTCCTGCTGATAAGGGATGGGTCCATTGCCTCTGTTGTTCCCACCAGGCATTCCCTCATTGTGATCCTCTCCGGGGGGTTTGTAGGGATCAGGCTCCTTAGCTTGGCTAGTTTCTCCTTCTCTGTCAATGTCTCAAGGAGCTTCGTGGTGTTGTTGTTCTTGTGGGCGTTGTATTTGTCTGGTGAGTTCCTCCAAGTCTCTCAGCAAACGTTGGTTGGTGAGACGGAGTGCCTCCATCTCGTCAACATTGTCTTATAGAGTTTCGAGAGCGTCTCTTAATGGTCGGCTATCTAGGTCACCCTGCTGGTCTTGCGTCCTAGGGGGGTTGGCGTGACTCCTGCTCATGTTTTGGGTCGATACTATCAATCACTGAGAATTTAGTTTTACTTGTAAAGGAACAATCGTTCCTATAGAAGGCGCTAAACTGATGGTGCTTTTTCTACTGGTATTGGACTAGAGCGGGTTGGAGTCGTTGGGCCGATTCGTCGATCCTATGCGATGTATTTACTGCGAAACCCGGCATAAACAAGGTGATCCGTGAGATGCGGGAGTACTGATGCCTAAGTCAATCTTTTCTTCAAGGGAAAGAAAAAGATCAATTGCCTTGGGCGCGAATTTATTGCATACCTTTCTGTGGTAGAATGAATTGGGTATAAAGGGAAGTAGTAGTTTACTTTCCTTGTTAGACGTGTCTGGTATCTCTCTATTGGGTGAGGAGTTTCCTTTCATATCATGGACCCATTTATTAGGGATAATGAAGGCTTGTGATCTGTAAGATCCTTCTTTCCTAATCTGTGGGACGCGAAACATGGAGACTAGGCACTCTTCCTTTCACACGAGTTTTTTGGGCCGCCTACATCACTTGATTATCTGGCGTGGTGGTTTTAATTATGGGCCTGGGCCCTTATACTTTGGTATGGATAGAATCACACTGTGGGCTGAGCTTCGTTATTGGGTTTTTTCCTTAAATCCCTTCATAAAGCGGACGTTTGAGCTTACATTCTGCGCTTGCGCTCTGGGCTTATGCACATATTGTTTTGGACCCCATCACAAATAAGCATAAGAAAAACAGTACTTTAATTTTATTTCTTACAAACTGAGCCTTAATGTAAATGTAGAAGCTACTTAGAAGATCCCCTTTTCCTCTTAAAACTTGAAATAGTCATCTTTGTAGGATCGCATCTTTCTTAATTATCACAGATGTCGACAAACAAGGTATTAGTCTTAGCACGCTATTTAAAATGAAACTAGTCAACATCGGTGAACCGTTGACGGATATGCCAATGGTATAACAATTTATGATATATGTCATGCAATGCGGTTCAAAGCGTTTTGGAATGAAATTATATATATATATTAATAATAAATTGCAAACTCAATTTTTTAAGGCCTGTCAAGTGTTAAAGGGTTGGAATGGGCTTAGGAAAGACCCCAATTTTGAATGTAGAATAAGTAATATAACACAATATAATGTAAAGTAAATTGAAGATAAAAAAAAGGAAAGAAATATATGAGTGCTTTGTCATCCAATGTTCGAAACTTTGAGATTTTTTTAATAAAGTAAAGATCAATTATTAGAATTTCAATTTATAAAGAAATACTCAATTTTCATGTAGAGAAAATTTTCTTGTCTTTCATGGTTATGAAGTGTAAGATTAATTTGAAAATATAATTAATAAAATATTGATTATTTTTGTTCATCATACCTAACTCATGAGGTAGAACGTTTAATGTTTTAAAAAGACAGATCATAAAAAGAATAGAGGTCTTAAATTCAAGTTTCAATAGGATCAATTTACTACGTTGTAATTAAAGTATTTAGCTCTTAAAAAAAGTGATCATTTTTATTATTCTTTGTTTGTGGAGGTGGATCAAGCCATACAATTAGCTAACGATGGTTGAATAAACCTTTTTCTTGTATGATAATTGACAAATTTGTCCTATTATATCTAAAGTCATAACATGTTTCAAGGTTTAAAAAAGAGTTTGATATTTTACTATTTTTCTAATTCATTTTTTGTGAGCGGATTATTAAGTACCGGTGAATTTTTTTGAAAAAGGATCATACTTATAGTCGACAATAATACATTTAATTATTTATTCTCCATTCGTATAGTCTCTCACTCTCTTATTGAGGTTTGAAGACTGATATTATTTATTGACTATACATGTGTCACAATCTTAGCTAGGAAATGAAGTATATATATTTTTTGTACGAGTATTTTATTAGTTTAGAGTGAGAGGCGGCCTATTTTCATTTTGGGGATTTCTTCTCAGAAATAATAAAGTTTTTCATTTTGCTCTATTCCTCTCTCTAGATTCATGTACACATTTTTGCTACTGCATGACTGATTTGGTCATGGTATCAAAGCATCAATCAATCCAAGGATTGATTACAGTTCTTACTTGATTAATTTCATCTAGTTATTTACTTATTGTGTGTTTTCTGATTGTTGGAAACAATGGCAAAGAGGAAACGCAAGGAGTGAATGACTCAGTAGTAGAGATCCCTTGTGTCTTCAGAATTCTGATCATCTAAACACGTTACTGGTAACAACTCCGCTTACTAGACACAATTATCTAGCCTGGAGTCATTCGATTAAGATCTCTTTGAGGGCAAAAATGAAGTTAGGATTTATAAATGGAACTTGTTATAAGCCGGAAGATGATTCGCCTATAATTGAACAGTGGACGCATGTCGATAGCATGCATGGTGATATCGTGGATGCTAAATGTGATTTCAAAGGATATTGTAGATGCCTTCATTTATGCAACGTCTGCAAGAGAACTATGGTGTGATTTTGAAATGGACCCTTAATCTATCAAATTCAGAGGCAAATCAACTTTATCGGTCAAAGTAATCAAGCATTTGAAGAATATTATACTAAATTGAAGAAACTATGGGATGAATTATCTTTCTATTTTTTTTTAATTCTTACGTCTATTTGTAGTTATGAGGAAACTAGAAGATTTATCTGTAATTGTGGTGCAATGAAGGTTGTTATTGAAATTAGTTCTTTAAACAAGTTAATGAAATTTCTAATGGGTTTGAATGATACATATGATGGTGTAAGAAATCAAATTTTGGTGATAGATCCGCAACCTCAAGTGAATAAGGCAAACTTACTGATATTCACTGTGGAGAAACAGAGAGAAGTCAATATTAAATACACTAAGATGGTTGGGAATTCTGCTATGTTGGGCAAGGGGTAAGGTTATGATAGAACTGCTATGAGATTTGCTGAAGGTTATGCTAATATGGGGAGACATTCAGGATGTGGAAAAGGATTTGTGGATAACTCAAATAGGCATTGTGATTACCATCATACCAGAGGACATGCAAGTGAAACTTGTTTTAAACTACATGGAGTACCTGATTGGTAGAAGGAGCTTGAACATAAAAATGAATTTGAAAGTATGGGTGTTAGGAATGTTCTGAATACTCCTTTGAACTTTGAGGAGACTAGGTTGAATGCTGATAACAAGAACGATGTGTTTGTTTCCGCTATTTCTAATATTGTGCAGCAGAAGTTAACTAAACAAATGAAAGGAAAAATGCAGATGCAAGAGAACCATATCAACTTTGCACATCTAGAGGGATTATCGGGCATACTACGTAATTTGGCTTTCTACACTTTTACTTGTGCTATTGCAGATTATATGTTAGAGCCGGCACAGGCGTTTGAACGTGAAGAGCAACTGACTGCACCGAAGAAATATGGGTGGACTATGATCGTTGGAAGGAACTAAGTAGCAGAATATGGAGCTGGACTGTGATCGGTAGAAGGAACTGCAGTAGAAAAATCTAGAGGCATAGACAGTAAAAAAACGTGTAATCAACTGAGGCGTGTAATTGTATAGAACACTGACCTTAGGAATTTTATTCCCCTGGATTCAACAATTCTTCAGATGATTATCTGGAATTGGAACAACGGAGGGAATGAGAGGAAGGAAGAATTTGATAGAAAAAATGTGTTTAACACCGGGGACCCCGTCTCAATTTATAAGGAAACTAATTTGTAACAATTTGGTTTGAAATTCAAAATTATGGCTGTTGGCCATTAAGACTGGAAATCAATGCAAAAATGTTAGGATTTGAATTGGAGAAACTGTTTGAATTTGATGATTATCTGGAATAGGAACAACAGAGGGAATGAGAGGGAGGAAGAATTTGATGGAAAAAAGATGTGTTTCAACACCAGGACCCGTCTCAATTTATGAGGAAACTAATCTGTAACAATTTGGTTTGAAATTCAAAATTATGGTTGTTGGCCATTAAGACCGGAAAGCAATGCAAAAATGTTGAAGTTTGGATTCAAAATGAATGATTATTTTGAATTGAAGAAACTATTTGAATTCCTTTTGTGATTTTATGACTTGGACTAATAAAAAAAGCAGTTTGATCTTAAGATAATAAAAACCAACCTTTTATGTAGGCAAACAAAACAAAATTGATTTAGAGTAAAACCGAATGTGTCCTGTGGTATTCTGGGGGGGGGGGCGGAAGGCGCAAATCCATTTGATTTGCACTGAAATCAGACTTTAGGCCTCCCCTCACCTAAAGCCTTGAATAAGCCTATAAATGAGTTTTAGTATATAAACCTAATAAAGACTCATGTCTTTTTTCCATATGGGACAACATCTTTTTGAAAACTATTCTTTACTAACATTAAATATGTTCAGGTAAATGGATTGTTGATACTGGAGCTTTCAGCCACATTGTTATCACCGAAATTTTTTAACACCCTTAAAACCACTTCATCATGTCCACCTATCTACCTTCCAGATGGTGAGTCTAAAGAGTTATACACATTGGTACCATACACCTACAACCTACTTTATTAGTCCTAACCAATGTGTTATTTGTACCTTCAAATTTAAAATTCTTTCTATTTCAAAACTCACTCACAATGCTAAAGTGGATGTAACATTCACTGAAACTTGTTGTATGGTGCAGGACCTATAGAATAAGAAGTTCTTAGCTATAGGAGGAATGGTAGGAAACTTGTATAATGTAAGACCCAAGAAATTTCAATTTCTGGAAAAAGGGAAAAATCGTAATTTCGGTTATGAAATTGTAATTTCGGTCAAAAATCCGAAATTTATTCTCTAGATCTCGGATGACGAAACAGATTTCACCGTTGGAATCGTCTCGCGAAATCTAGCTAGCACGTAAAATTTCGTCGGGTCGAGGCTGTCGAGATTTTACGTTTTCAAGGTATCACGGTTCGGTCTTGAAGTAAAGCGAATTCGATGCGTGAAAGTTACATATAACAGGAAATACTCATGTGCCATAAGTGGTATGAGTAGAGAAATGATGAAAATGGACGACCGAGATAGTACTGAATGTCAAAACCGGGAAAAGAAGGACATGACGGTCATTTTGGAATTTGTTTTAAATGAGCTAAATGACAAAATTATGAATAGTAACCATCTCCTTCATTAAACCAAAAGAAAAAAACGTGAATGAGAAAAGAGGGGACTTAGAGTAGGTTCAAAAATGGCGTTTTAGAGTATTTGTCTCTCTAAGTTTCGGCAAATCAGGTCGTGGCTGATCTTAAGGTGAAGGAAAGCTGCTCTACGTGGAGCGAGCTACGCGTGGACACCGGATTTGAGGAGTTTTGACAAACTCCGAGAGGTAGGGGTTTCTCTCTACTTGGGTTTTATTCCTTCTTTAAGTACTTTGTCGATGTTTGAGCTGAATGAGGCCGTGAGGGGTCGTTTGATCTGTCCCAAAACTTGGGACCGAATTGATATAAAATTTTGAAACCATAATGGAAGCGACCCGTGGCTGTCACGGCTGATTGGGTGGATATTGTGCAATTGTGTGTTGATGCATGTGTATTGATTGGAATGAGGCGGAAATGGCCATGAAACCGAGGTTCACTAAGTGAGCCGATGATTTAATGATTTTGAATAGTAGTAGGGTTTCACTATTCTAGGCTTGATGTTCTCAAAATAATTTTTGTGAATTAATATGTTTGGTTGAGTAATTCAAGTAGAGTTGCTCGTGTTTGATCATTAGCCCACGTAAGCTAATTTTGGTGTGATGAAATGAGAAATTACATAACATGATTGTGTGATTTAATTTTTATGTGAATATATGCATGTTTATATATTTGCATGTGTTATAGACTATAATGGAATTGGCATCATGCATTCCATATGCACTAGGACACCCTAGTACAGTAGGAGTAAGTGCGTGAGGTAATTCTTGAGAGAATGATTTCGGAGGGTAGTCTAAAAATGATAATTATCGGAGGGTAGTCCATACTAAAATAAAAATATCAATCGTTGGAGATGACCTAATTGATATACATCGGAGGGTAGTCCATAAATAATTTCAATCGTCGGAGACGGCCCAATTGATATATATACATCGGAGGGTTGTCCACAAACAAATAAACATAATAATTCTCATACGAGGCTTAGGCGAGTGTGAGGGTCGATGAGGACACAGTGCGAGGTGATCAGTTAGACATTTGCATTAGGATCATGCATTTGCTTGAATGTGTGTTTATTTTGGAGCATTTACCTTGCGCACTTAGGTGGAAGTAGCTTCACTTAGGGTGATTCCACTGCGAGCATTAAGCTCACCTTGTCGAGGATACTATTTTATAGGTACAGGGAGCGTGCGAGGAGACAGCTCGTCCTTGAGGCCGAGTTTGTGAAGAAAGCCGGGTTGTGACTTTGATGATTTTATACATGTATTAAAATTCTCTAATTTTAATATATGTGTTGTATAAGAGTAAAACATTTGAACTCTTAGAACTATTGGATATAGTTGGATTCATAGTTGGTATGTTTTATGGGTATTGTTTTTGGGCCCAAGTGGTCGTTTTACTCATGTTGTGATGATATTGATGTTTGGGACAGGTTTCATACAGGTGTTGTATTTGGGTAGAGCTCCTCGTCTGGGGGACTGGGTCACTGCGGAAGTGGGCGTCGGGTAACCCAGACATCCATAATTCCGTGGGTTGGCGGGTAGTCAGCGGACCCACTGGAGTTTGGGGCGTCACGACGGTATCGGGAGCTGGGTATCACGGCTACCTAGGGGCTTGAGGAAGTGGGCTTAGGCCGTAGACGTGTAAACATCTGCTTAGGTGTGGTTCGATGTTGAGTTTAGGTATGAGATTACCTAGGAAATCACGGGGAAAAACTAGGACACTGCATGCACGTGTTTGGTGCGTTTTGTGTGATTTGATAAAATTGTGTGATCATGTGAATTGGTGAATTGTGTGCAAATATGCTTGGTGGATAGCATAGGATGAAGTGTGGAAAATTCTAGGAGTTTTACAAAGTGTAAAACTAGAAGAAGAAACTAAGAAATAAATTTTTAGAAATTTATTGGTTTTTTTTGGATAATGAAATAAACTTTTAATAAATTTTATTTGATAAATGTGAGAACAAGAGGTTTTGAGGGGATTTTGGATAAAATGTCCAGAATAAAAGGAAGAAAAAAAAATAAATAATGAAAAAAAAAAAGAGAGCGAACTTGAAATGGGCTCTTGCCCATTTGAGCATAAAGGCTGGGGTTGGCGGCCCCAGGCTAAGGCCGCAGGCGCGCGAGGAGTGTGCGTGAGACATGCAGGCGCGGCCTGGCGCCACGGGCGTATTTGGGCGCGTAGCGGGCCCTTAGCGAGCGTGCAGTGGTCGCGCGGTGGGGGCTGACAGCTGGCGACGGCCCAGGCGCGAGGCGGAGTGGCCTTCCCGGGCGCGGCGGCGTGGGGCGCTAGGCGGCCTGTTGTGGCCAGTGGGCGCTAGGGTGTCTTTGGCGCGCGAGCACGGGCGCGTGAGGCACGTGGGCTGGGCGTGGCACAGTATTTGCACAGGCGTCTTCTTGGGGTGTAGTTTGTGCACTTGGTGCATTCAACCTATTTTTGATCCGGTTTGACTCAGTACTATACCTGAGTCAATTTTTGGACATTGTTCGTGAACCTGGTTCATGAACACTGTTCATCACAAAATTTTTTCGAAATATTTTTTTTTATTAAATGAAATAAAAATAAAATAAAATAAAATAAGACAAAATTTTCGAAAAATAAAATTTTCAAAAAAAAAAAAAAGGAATTTTGCGAAAATAAAATTTTTGTTGAAAACAATATTTTAAATGCAAAATTGATTGCCTTTACGTACAACCAAATGTAAGGACAATGTGTATACTCTGATTTATGTGCATGATTAGTGTCTCGGGGCTGTGTTTATGCCTTAGAGATATTGTATTGAGATTTAACTGCCATGTTAATTGTGTAGATGGCTAGTAGAGGACGAGGACGTAGAGGGTGTCCACGGGAGTGCGGAGTCGAGCACCACAGACATTTGGCGTGTAGGCGTTTAATCAACGGGCCTTTGCGGGGAATTTGTAGGTGTTCTTGTGGTACGCTGTCGCCTGACTAGCATAGCGGGTAGTGAGTCCTGGCCAACCTCTAGATATTTAGAGGCTCACCACCCTCAGGCATTCACGAGGAGGGCAGTGGTGGTAGACCATTGGTTTTATCACCGGTCGAGCGTCTTGGAGACTATGGAGATCATCTCCGATACGATCGGGATCAGGTTAGCTGCATTCCATCTAGAGGGCGAGGCTCGGGTATGGTGGAGATGGGCTAGGACTTTTAGAGACTTAGAGGTTATGACATGGGCGAGTTTGAGATTGTTCATGGGTAGTACTCCAGGCTGAGGCATGCCGTCAAAGTTTCCTAAATTTGACGGGCGATGGCGCGATGGACTACGTGGCTAGATTCACGGAGTTAGATTTGCGATTCGTGGCCATAGGCACAGCGAGTGAGGAGATTCGAGAATAGGCTGAAGTTGTCCATTCGAGCAAGATTGTAGGACTTCGCCTACGGGATATAAGATTCCATGGTTGGGGCGACCACGACTATAGAGAGATGGAGGATGCTCGAGGACGGCTCCGGGATCGCGAGTGTTAGTGGTAAGAGGAAGGCTGATGGAGTCTTAACTCGGTTCGGGAAAGAGAGAGCGAGAGAGCTTCTAGTTCACGGGGTTCCGGTCTTCGCGCCATCGGGTGTACAGGGACAGATAGAAAGGTGCCGATCAGGCGGGGCCAGATGGTGTGCTACCATTGCTCGGCAACACAGACACATGAGAGCGGGATTGCCCTAGAAACGGGGATCGGGGTTTTGGGGCAGCCACCAGTCGAGTCGATAACGGGACGGGAAGCCTGATCGTTCCTCCACGGCCGCGGTACGAGGCCGGGGAGCTAGTCTCGGTTCGAGGGCTACGGGCACATTTCGCAGACGGGCCAGAGAGGCCGGAGTATGGGTAGATTGAGGTTGGGAGGCCGCAGGCTGAGACATCGGGGTCTGAAAGTCGTGTCTCTGTAGATCACACAACGGTGAGTGGGCGGATCAGCCGGTTATACAGATACGTTTTGCTATCTCGCCTATGGGCTAGAGTGTTATTTGATTCTGGTGCCCGCATTCATTCATTCTTTGCATTAGTTGTGATCGAGTTAGGCCCCAGGAGTTGAGACCTTAGAGGAGCCTTTGTATGTGAGTTCTCCCCTAGGGATTAGGGCGAGAATAGGGATGATATGTCAAGGTTGGGAATTGGAGATCTCGGGGACTCTACTCACAGTAGACCTGAGGATCATGGACATGTCAGAGTTCGATGTCATCTGAGGATGGATTGGTGACAACTTACGGGGTCGTTATCGATTGCTGGCGTAGGAGGGTTACCGCACACACCTTGAGAAGAGTACTCGTGTGGTATTTGGGGGAGACGAAGCATGACATTTGCAGACCCGATTATCTGAGTCAGGTGTTAGGGGCCAGGTTAGGCGGGTTGGCTAAAGCGAGCCTTACACAGAGGACGAGGTGAGACCGGATGCCGTCCCCTCCCAGTGGTTTGCGAGTATGCGGATGTTTTTCGGATGTTTACTGGGTACCTCCACGTAGGAGATGTAGACTTCGATTGGGTTACACCACAGTACTTCACCCATCTCTATGACTTCGCATAGGATGGCACCAGTTGAGTTGCGGGAACTCGAGTCGGCTGGGACTCTTTGGGCCGGGTTCGCCGGGGCCAGAGCGCCGCTATGGGCTCAGGTTGTTCTGAAGAAGAAAGTGAAGACCCTTCGGCTATCATTGATACAGGCAGTTGAACGAGGGTTACGATCAGAATCGGTACCCATTGCAGAAAAGTTAATGATTTGTTTGTCGGTTGAGAGGCGCGAGTCTACTCGAGATAGACCACTTTGGTTACCATCGTTTGAGGATTAGGGATCTGAATCCACTAAGACAGCGTTTAGGGCGGCGTTATGGGCACTTTGGAGTTTACGGTGATGCCCGCCCGGATTGGCGAATGCGCCGGCGCATTCATGGATCTCATGCATAGGATATTCCAACCTATTTAGATCGATTTGTAAGTAGTCTTCTTGGATGACATCTTGATCTACTCCCGGGTGGGTGAGAGCATGAGTATCCACTTGGGGATCATTTACGAGTTGTTGAGACCATCGAGTTGTACGCGAGTTCGATAAGTGCGAGTTACGGCTTGCGGGGTGTTGAGATTTTGGGGCACGTGGTGTCGGCACATTAGGAGTGTCATTCGACTGAGAAGGTCGAGCGCGGTGATGAGTTGGGGAGGCCCGAGTCGATCTTCGAGATCGTAGTTTCTTGGGATTGGGTGATACGGGAGATTCGTGGATTTCTCGAGATGCGACACCTATGACTAGGTTTGACCGGAAGGAAGGTCAAGTTTGATTGGGATGGCCGTCACGAGAGGCATTCGGGAGTTGAAGGAACACTCTGACTCCCATCTTATTAGTCCGGACGGGGGGACAAGAATTACCACGGAGTGTATTGTGATGCCTCGAGGCTGGATTAGGATGTATATTTTGATGCGATGCAGGAGGGTAGTAGCTTATGGTTCTCGTCGGTTAGGAAGAATCATGAGGCGGGAATTACCCCACACACGATATGGAGTTGACGTGGTCTCGCCTTGAAGATTTAGGCGCCAGCTACTTATCGCGAGTTCGAGACTCGGACCATAAAAGTCGGAAGTATATTTTCAGCGGCGGGACCTCAATATGAGAGCCTTGCGAGATGGATGGAGTTCTGGGGGTTATGATTTCACTTTGCATTACCATCCGTGAGCCCAGTGTAGTGGCGATGCACTCGGTCGAAAGTCACGGACGTTGGCTAGTATAGCTTTTCGGGGAGTGGCGGATGCTCGAGGGCGTGGGACCGGTTTGGGCTCTTGATGCCGGCCCGAGTAGACTCGGGGTACCATGGGGAGTTGTTGTTGTCGTCTCTGTTGACATAGTAGTGAGTCCCGAGTGGCGGGGCCGCGGAGATAGTGTATCGGGGGCCAAGTCTGGTCAGTCTGAGTGGTACAGACGGTTCGCGGATCAGTGATCTTCGATATAGGGGACGGGTAGTGGTTCCCCGGTTGGCCGGTGAGAGAGGAATTCTGGGAGTTTCACTTTGCTCGATTTTAAAGTAAATCCGGTCGCGAAGATGTCTGGGATCTTCGTGATGATATGTGGAGTGGGATGAAGGGAGCCATGGGGACTTTGGTTCGGCTTGATGTCTCACGTGTCGACGGAGTTGGTGAGCACCGAGAAGCCAGCGGGGCTACTTCGGCCATTGGGGTGGGTGGGTGGAAGTGGAAGCCGTGATGGACAGCTGACCACTTGCCATGAATAGCGGCAAAAGCATGATGCGGTATGGGTGATAGTGGATGAAACTCCGCGAAGAAATCGGCATATTTTCTAGCCTTGTGGATGACCTTCGCCTTGGAGGGTGCGCGGTTATACATTCGAGATGGTCGGCTGCATAGTGCCGGTATCCATAGTGTCAGAATGGGACCAGTTCTGACACACTTTTAGGAGGATTTCCCGAAAGGTTATAGACCTGCTTGGTGACTGATGAAGTCTGATGTTCACCCTCGGACCAGGATGGTGTTCGGGGGACTATCTGGTATTAGAAGGCAATGCTCACGGGCACGGATCATAAGGGCGGTGGAGGCATGCCCTTAGTGGAATTCGCTGCAACAAGCGGTTATCGGGGCGAGGTATCTGGTCTTCTTGCCGTCACGAGCCTTGTATGAAAGTATCACGGATCACCATTATATTGGACGAGGTGGGATAGAGCTCCATTATGCGGGTCACGATCGATTAGAGACACCTCAGGGAAGGTGGGCTTGATCTGGCCAGCGTCTTCTCACGGCTTGGCCGCGGGAGAAGAGCTATGCTAATGTGCGACGTTGACCTAGAGTTCGAGGTTTGGAGATCATGTCTTCTTGAAAGTGATGCCTAAGAGAGGTAGATCGAGTTCGGTAAGGCGTAGGAAGCTATCGCGTAAATTCATTGGGCCTTCCGAGATACTCGAGGATAGGCGTATGGCGTCTGGTTTGGCTTTCATGACATATCAGTGTCCACGAGGGTGTTTCATGTATCATGCTCGGAGTATACCTCGGATCCGGCTCATGTGGTGGATTGGGGGCTGATTGAGGTTGACATTGATGAGACCTTGAGGATGGACCGGTGTGCATTTTTGGATGATAGGCGTGATCGGGTTTTTGCAGCCTTGGTAGTGAGGAGGTGAAATGAGGGTCTTGCTAAACCTGAAGTGGAGGTGGCATTAGGAGTGCAAGGACACGATGCGGGCCACCTATCCCATATTGTTTAGGGATGAAAGAATGTGGTTTAGTCGTTTAACATTTAAATGACTAGTTTACATGCATGGTAGAGTGCACGTTGCATATGCATGTGAGTGATTATGATTGTCCGAATTTGGAATGAAATTCCTTTTAAGAGGGAGAATGTAAGACCTAAGGGGAATTCGATTTACACGGAAAAAGGAAAAATTGTAATTTCGGTTATGAAATTGTAATTTCGGTAAAAAATCTGGAATTTATTCTCTAGATACGGGATGGCGCGGATTTCAGGTGGAATCGTCTCACGAAATCTAGCTAGCTAAATCAAAATTTCGTCGAATTAAGAAAGTCGAGATTTACACGTTTTCAAGGCATCGCGGTTGGTCTTATATTAAAAAATTTCAATGCGAAGAAAGTCACATATAAGCAAGGTAACTCATGTGCCATAGAAGTGGTATAATGAGTAGGAGAAATGATGAAAATGGATGCAGAGATAGTCTTAGAATGTAAAAAGCTAGGAAAAGAAGGACATGGTCATTTTGGAATTTGTTTTAAATAGGCTAAATAATAAAATTCTGAATAGTAACCATCTCCTTCATTAAACCAAAAACAAAAACATGAATGAGAAAGAGGACTTTAGTGGGTTCAAAAATGGCGTTTTAGAGAGAGTCTTTGACTTCCTCTCTCTAGTTTCAGTAAATGGTAAAGTCAGGTCCTTCGGGAGTAAGAAGGAAAATTTCTTTCTACTTGTGGGCCAGCTATGCTTGGACAGGATTTGAGGTTTTGACAAACTCAGAGGTAGGGAGTTTCTCCACACTTGGGTTTATTCATGCTTTAAGTACTTTGTGATGTTGAAATTTAGATGAGGCCGTGAGGGCGTTTGATCGATCCCGAAAACTTAGGACCCGAATTGATATAAATTTTGAAACCATAATGGGCGGCCGTGTGTCCATGTAAGCTGATTTGGGTGGATTAATTGTGCAATTGTGTTGATGCATGTATTGATTGGAATGAGGCGAAAATGGCGAAGTGAAACCGGAGTTCACTAAGTGAACCGATGATTTAATATTTTTTGGGAATAGTAACGAGGTTTCCTCATTCACGAAGCCCGTGTTCTCAAAATAATTTTTGTGAATTCTTATATGTTTGAGTCGAGTAATTTCAATTGGAGTTGCTCTATGTTTGATCATTAGCCCACGAGCTAATTTGGTGTGATGATGAGAATTACGCAACGCAGTTGTGTGATTAATTGTTTTTGTGAATATATGCATGTTTATATATTTGCATGTGTTATAGATTGTAATGGAATTGACATCATGCATTCCATATGCACTAGGACACACTAGGACGGTAGGAGTGAGTGCATGAGGTAATTCTTGAGAGAATGATTTCGGAGGGTAGTCTAAAAATGATAATCATCGGAGGATGGTCCATACTAAAATAAAAATATCAATCGTCGGAGACGGCCCAATTGATATACATCGGAGGGTAGTCCATACATAATATCAATTGTCGGAGACGACCCAATTGATATATATACATCGGAGGGTTGTCCACAAACAAATAAACATAATAATTCTCATACGAGGCTTAAGCGAGTGTGAGGGAGTCGGTGAGGACTCGGGTACGAGGTGATCAGTTAGACATTCAAGTAGGATCATGCATTTGCTTGAATGTGTGTTTATTTTAGACGTGCACTACACTTGGTGGAGTAAGCCCATAGGGTGATTCCCTGCGGGCGTGTCACCACTGTCGAGGATACTATTTTATAGGTACAAGGGCGTGCGGGGAGGCGGCTGAGTCCTAGAGGCCGGGATTTGTGAAGAAAGCTAGGGTTATTGGCTTTGTGATTTATACATGTATTAAATTCTCTAATTTTTAATATATGTGATTTATATAAGAGTAAAACATTTGAACTCTTAGAACTATTGTATATACTAGTTGGATTCATAGTTGGTATCTGTTTGTGGGTATTGTTTATGGGCCCAGTGACCGTTTACTCATGTTGTGATGATGACTGATGTTTAGGACGGGGTTTCATACGGGTGTTGTATTTGGTGGCTCTCATTCAAGGTACAGTTTTCTGAAGTAGGCGTCGGGTAACCGACATCCACTTGTATTCAGTGGGTTGTGGGTGGTCAAGGATCCGGGTTTGGGGCGTCACATATCGATATCGAACATACGTTGCGCTGTTTAGCGATTTACTTTCTTGTACTAGCAGCGGTGGTGATGCGTGTATCCGATTAGCGTAATTCCTTTCAAAACACCTCCCTTATGGACTCTTGCTTCCTTTCATGTCTTCTTTGCTAAACTGGCAATAAAAGTAATTGATTCGATTTCTAATTCCATGAATCTTTGGCACATAAGGTTAGGTCATGCATCTATTCTTACTTTGAAACATATTCCACTTTTTCCTTGTATGTGTGGACCCTCAATTTTGTCCCTCAACACTTACATTTTATCCTATGGGTGTCACACTCATCTATCGTTTTCATATGGCAGTTGGGAGAAACCCGTTTAACCTTAGTCGGTTTCCGAGCCTCAAGTGGGCTTGTATGTGATCCATTGAGTGCGTATGTAGTTCACTTCAGAGTGTCATCGTGGTGATTTTTTTTTTTTATTGTCATTGTGCCATAGCAAGCAAGTGGTGCCCCCGAGGTTTTAGCTCAATCAGAGTTTATTGGAGTATGTCAAATTTGAAGAACTTAAGCTTGTTTTGATCGTATCTCCCTTTGTTTGAACTTGGAATCGTGCGCCATTTGTTTTGTTGGATTCCTTATTTGTCAAGGAGGTTTCTATTAAAAATTCATAATTTTTGTCAACCTTTTGACTAATCGGTTTGACTGGTTCGTCGAGGCAGTATGTATACAACACTGTTTTTTTGGGTGATTTTGGCGAGCACGCCTCCTTGTTTCGATCATATCTCCCTCATGTGAACTTGGAATTGTGCACCATTTTTTTTTGTTCGTCTCCTTATTCTTCAGGGAACATTCTTTCAAAATTTCATAATTTTCCTCAATCGGCTCAATCGGTTGGCATCCCGGTTCAATAGGTGTCGGGCCCGGCTGTGTAGACCTTTGTTTTTTTTTTTTTTTTTTTTTTTTTTTTGTGATTTTGAAGCCCAAATCCCATATGGATCGTGCCTATATGCTCCAGATCGGTCTAGGGCAGTATTTTGGGTCCATTTTAGGCTTTGGCTTGAATTACATGCAGCCCACCATGAATCCATGTGGATACTTGGTGGTGAAGTAAGATGAAAACTTAGGATAGTCAACTTGCATGGGGAATTGGTGAGGGGAGTTATTGGGGAGTGTGGTTTCAAGGCTAATGGAGCTCTTTCCAGAGTTTGAAGGTGGAAAACACCAGGTGGGCTCGGTGAGGTGAGAATCAGTATAAAAGGAGAGAAAGATCAGAGTGTAAGGGACCTTTGGCACTTTTTCCGGGCTCGGATGCACATTTTCTGATTTTTTTTTGGATGCTTAGCTTGGATTTTTTTTTTGCGTTTTGTGGAAGAGGTAAGAACTAGACCCTTGCTCTTTTCTATTTCATATCTTCTTCCCTTTTCTTTGATCCTTGAATAAAATATATCTTTTTGCTTGGCTAGCCCAAGCATAGTTTGTTAGGTAAGACAATGGTCCATGAGGCCAAGTTTTCAGTTTGGTAGGAAGGCTCATTGTATACATTGCATATTTCATTTTAATTATCTCACGAGACCTTCAAGATGCGCGCAGTGATGATGACTATGAGACTTCCATAGGTGTCATTCCTTTGAATTGAATGAGTACAGTTTTCACACTCATATGTGGAATCGGTTGTGAAGTTTCTTTGGGCGATCCGGTTTTGAAAACACAACGGTTTTGTTTCAATTGGTTCTCACTCATTCGGCGAGAATCATGGACCGTTCATTTGTTAGTTTCCTTATTCTTTAAGGAACATTATGACCACATTTTAGGATTTTCCTCAACCATTTGTACAGGTTTTCACACTCATACATAGAATGAGTTCAATAGTTTATGTTGGCGACCTGGTTTTAGAAAACACAACGGTTTTTGTTTAGTTGATTCTCACTCGTAGGAGTTGAGAATCTCATGGACCGTTATTTTAATAGTTTCCTTATTCTTTAAGGAATGTTTTGACTGGAAATTTGAGGTTTCCTCGATGAGTTGAACGAGGTTGACCGGACTAGTCCGGTTCATTAGGTTCGGTTTTTCCAAATAGTTTGAATACTTTGCTTTTTTTGTGATTCTCACTCGATTCGAGTCAGAATTGCACTCCCGGATTATCTTTTCAGTTCTTTACTCATGAGGGAAGGCGGGTGACAAATTTTGAGAACTTCTCTTAACCGGCTAGACCGGTTGGGAAACCGGACTAGCCCGTTCATTAGGTTTAGTTTTCTGAATCAGCTTAGGTTGTGTATTGAGTTGGAGGAACAAGTTCCTGATTATTAGCTTAATGTAGGTGTGTGATTGCAAGGTTGTCTCTTGTCTCCTTAGGATTGGTTTGAGCCTTTGGCATTGCATTTGTGAATGGTTACTTGGGTTCATTCCTAGAAATTTGTGTTGGGACATTTTGTGAATGGCATGACTTTCTAGGAACAGTGGCTGTATGTAGAGGCTTTATGTAGTTGAATTTGCAGCTAGGTTCATGGGATTTAGGTAGCTGAATTTCAGTTTGGTTCTAGGGATCTAGGTGGCTGCATTGCTTGTAAATTGATGAATCCCATGGTCTTCATTTTAATAAAATGGGGTGGCTTGGTTGCAGCCTCGTTTTAGAATACTTTTCCGTGTTTCAATTGGTTCTCACTCATCCGGACTCGGAATCATGCACAGTTTGTTTTGTTAGATTCCTTACTGTATTAGGAATTTTCTGAAAAAGTTTCAGAATTTTTAGAATCGTTTGGACTTGTTGAGAACTAGTTCAACCGGTTGTGCAAGACAACTCATGGGCAGCCCCTATTTTAGTATGTTTCAAGCTCGAATCCATTATAGCGTGTTCCCATTTGCTCCAAGGAACCTATAGGTTGCCTTTAGGGTATGAGTTCAGTTTTGGTTTGAACAAGGTGGGGTAGTGGGCAATGTGGGATTGGTAAGTATGGTTTGGTTTGTGGGATTTTAAAGTGTGTGTGCTAAGCGGCGAGCCATACCTCATTTAAACTTCCGCTTCTTTAGTATGGGATCCGATATTTGGTTTTAAAATGCATGATGTATGATGTATTATTTGCCTACATTCTGTATTGTGGTTAAGGACCTCGAATCACGTGCTTGGGCGTTAATTATTTTTATTCATATCGCATTACATGGTGTTTGGACTTTTTGACATTTGTGCATTTGAGCTTTTAGTGACCTATTATACGCTTGGCTATGCAGTTATGAATCACGCACCCATTGTTTTGATTGGTTGAGTGTTTATGTTAGATTCTGAGTAGGTTGGTGTGATTCGAGTCATTTATGTAGCCTAGGAGGCTGTTTGATCTTTGACCCATATGCTCTCACATACCCAATTCACTAATATAGACGAGTTCTGGGCCTAGAGGGGTGCTACCTCGCATGAGGTACCTTCTCAATGGGTAAACTGATATTCGGACCTAGAAATCTAGTTTTGTAGACCGCTTTTTCCTGACTGGAGTCAATGAGGGGTTTTTGTTCTTACTTCATTTTCCCCATTTAAAATAAATAAATAAATAAATAAAAAGTAAGTGGCAACTCCAAAGCAAAACCGTTTCTCATCGGGGACGGATTTTTCAAAACTCGAAAATCAACCAACATTTTTCTTTTCATTTTAAAAGCGAGTCACATAGGCCGATGGATCGGGTAGGATCCACAGTATGTAATGATAATCCTTTTCCTACTTGTAATATTTGTTATAAGTCTAAACATCATAGACTTCCCTTCCATGGCACTAACAAATCTTTTGAATTACTTCACATAGATATCTGGAGTCCTTATAAGACTAAGTCAATTTCAAGTGCTCATTACATTTTCACTAGAGCTATCTAGACATTTTCCATTGCTCATAAATCCCAAGTGCTTTCCGTTTTTATTGATTTCTTGAAAATTATTTCTACTCAATATAATACACATGTTCAAACTATCAAGTCTGATAAGGGTAACAAATTTCCCGATCATAATTTTCAATGGGTTTTGAAATCTAATGGTATTTTACATCAAACTTCCTTGTTTTACTCCCTTAACAAAAGGAGGTTGTTAAAAGGAATCATAGGCATCTTCTCCAAGTAGCTAGGTATTTGATGTTGTAGTTTAACTTGCCTCAAATTTTTTGAGAATTTTCTATTCTCATGCCAACTTTTGTAATAAATAGACTTCCAAGTCCAATCCTGAATTGGAAGACACCATTTGAAGTATTGCATGGAAAACTTCCATATTATAATATTATATTAGCTATTGTTGTCTCAAATACTATTTAATTTTTATGGTGACTACCTAATGTTTAAAAATTGCATCTGTTTGATGTTGTAACCAAGTTTCTACCTAATTTTCTACATCGGATATTTTGTGACTTCCTCGCAATCTGTTAAGGGCAAGGATCTAGGCTTTGAAGTGTAATGTAGTGTAGCAACATTAAGAGTAGTTTATTCCAGATTGGTTTTAACATATTTATGATACTAATGTTTATTATGTTGTGCAATGATACATTTAAAAAATAACATACAAGCTTATTTTACTTTTTTATTATTATTATCTTGAAGTTTATCTTCTTGCTATTTTTGGTGTGGTATGAGATAATATCATTTATGTCTAACTCATATGGTAGAACGTTCAACATTTCACAAAGGTAAGGCATACAGAGGGAAAGTGTTCCGAGTTCGAGTTCTATTGGAAACAATTTCTACAATATAAGTAAAGTGTTTAACTGTAAAAAAAAATTGATAGAAATATATTTTAAAAAATTTCAAAAATCATTTTCGATCCAATTAATTATCTCAACTTAAATGTATGAATATTATTAACTAACACTAATCTCTAAAAGAGATGTATCTATTAATATTCACTACAAGGAAATGATAAGATAGTCACAGACCTTTAGGAATGGTCATAAAAAACCGTGACCAATGGTTATGTATAGTTGCATTATGTGACTACCCCGTGTCTACTGATCCTACTGTGCCAATTCAACCAAAAAGTTATTTTGAGATATGGGTAATTGGTCGAGGAAGTATTACCCCCGTGACTAGGGGTGTCAAACGTGTTGGGTTGGGTTAAGCGATTTACGGGTTAAGCGGGTGTGGCAGTTGAAAACATGTAAACCGTACGACCGTTTAATAAGCGAATTAAAAAATCAAAACACGAACCACGAACCGTTTAATGAGCGGGTAACACAACCGACTCGTTTAACCGTCTAATTTTAAGCGGGTTGGGTTGGGTTAATTAAGTTAACCACGATAAACTTCACTCATTTGACCCATTTACTGTTTTACCACCGTTTGACCCATTTAACACGACAAACCACCCGTTTAACCATTTACTGTTTATTTAAAAAATGTTAGCCATAAAACTAACAACTAACACAAAAATGTAATATTTAGAGACATTATTCATTTTCACACCACTATATAATAAAGTACAGTACAATCTAAATATTCAAATCCAGAAGTATCCAAATTCCTGACAACCATATTACAAATCATATCCTGATCCGAAATAACAATCATATTACAAATCACAATCTGAGCAACTATAAATTCCATGATTCACAAAATTCCGTGAAAGATATCAAATCTCCACCTCCACGACAAAGTAGATTCAACAACCAAATTCATGCCTACTAGAATTAAAATGAAATATTATATAACGTTAATAATTAAATAAATTCATAACTAAATAAGTACTCAAAAACTTGACATTACCTCTCTTTAGTCATGATCAATGATAGATATAAATTAGAACATTGAGAGGATATAACTTTTATTAGACTTATATTTTGATTGAAAACATCATCATCTAATTCCCTTACGAATCATCAACTAGAATCATCTACAAGCTAAGCACAACAAAACATAAATGAATCAACGATCATATGAATTAGAATAATGAGAAAAATAATACTAGTAAATTGGAATCAAACTTACTGCTCTTCCCATGAATCCAATCTCTAGTACAAATCAAAGCTTGGACAGTTTCTGGCAAAAGTGAACTTCGATACTTATTCAAAACTCTACCCACTTAAGTCTTAAATGCGGTCGAGATGCAAGCGTAGAAATAGGAATTGCCATCACATCACAAGCCAACCGAGATAATATAGGATGTCGAAACTGCTCTCCTTTCCAAAAAGTTAGAATATCCAACTCATTTTTCGATCAAGCCTTTTTTCATTAAAATACAACTGCAACTCGGTCACTTGAGAAACAGGAGCATCTTCTTCTTCACGTTTTTCAAAATCCTACATTTTATACAAAGTCATTATTAATATCTGATAAACTACCTTGATCACATTCAGATTCAAACAAAATAAATTATATTTTACTGAAAAAGGCTTTGGAATCATCAAGACCATAAGGTCTATTAACTTGTTTCTCACTACTTAGTACTTGGAACTGACATGTAATGAGTTGGCGGGCTCTAATTCAAAGAGCTCAAATAAAGTATCACGAACACTTGAATTCATAGTAATCACCACCATAAAGTTTTGAATAAATGATCTACAAACTGAATTTGTCAGGATCTAAGATGATAGCAATTGAAAGAATCACACTGCTTTGATAATGTATCTGACTTGGCATGCATATGACATTATTCTCATAAAGCTATCATTTATCTGTCGATGCCTCCTTCAAAGTATGTTGAATTAGGAACACTTGAGGAATCTGAGTGGAAATTGTGGGATATGATGTACGAGAATAAGCAAGTAACTTTATGAAACACCTCAACAAATTAAGAAATCTTTTCTACTTTGCTCCATTCTTCTTTAGGAAGGACAATGTCTATAATTAGAATCACTTTCAGTATAAATGAATAAATGCCTGACGATAAAAAGTGCAGTTGTCGAGCATAACATAAGTTGAGTTCCACCTAGATGGAACATCCCTACATAAACCTTTTTTACTCTAATGAAACTTGACAGCACAATCCATGAACTATTTTCAGCCGATGAGCCTTTAACATATTTGATGCTTTCTCGAATTTTTATCACTGATTCATCAATTTCTTTCAGTCCATCTTGGACTATCAAATTAAGAATATGTGCACAACACGAACATGAAAGAACTCACCACTCCATAAAGAGAGCATTTTTAAGGTTAAGTTGACTCTTCAACAACTCAACAAAACAATCATTACTAGAAGCATTATCCAAAGTCAAAGAAAAGAATTTCCTTTCAATTCCCCAATCAGTCAAAATTGTATAAATTTTCTCAAATAATGCAATACCAGTGTGGGGAGGGGGCATGAGACAAAAGTTCAAAAATTTTTTCTGCAACTTCCAATTTAGATCAACATAATGGGCTGTGAGAGAAACATATCCATCAGTCGATATAGAAGTCCACAAATCAGATGTCAAACAAATTCTTCGAAAGGAATGACACAATTTTAAGTTTTATCCTTTTCTCTTGTACGCATTTTTAACACATCGTTTTGCGGTATTTACAAGAAGGCATCTTGATATTGTCATAAGCATACTTGAACATTGCTCTAATACCCTCATATTGGACAAATCAGTAGTAAATCCTTGTAAGTATTGCCTCAGCGCTAACTCAGAAACTTTCGGGATCAAATTTTGTATTGGATTACATTAGCATAGATCCTTGACCTTAACTCGGAAGTCAAATATCCATGGTCTTTTTCACACATTTTTCGTAATTATGCATATTGCAGTTCCATGACTAGACTCATATATGTTGATACCAAATATTACATGCGACATGCTTCTTGAAAGTGCGGATCTTTTTGTTTAATTGTAAAGTATTTCCATACTGTGAAGTCTTTTTGTTTAACTACGAGATTAGATTTACCTTCTTGCATGGTTGTGCAGTTGATGTCTATGTTGTTGGAGTTGCAGCTACATTAGATTCATGCCCAACCTGATCTTCTTCATCAGAAATTATAATATTGTGATCGGAAGAATCCATGCATTTAAAACCAAAAAAATAAAGTCAAATGAAGATCCATTTGCCAATACACACTACATTTGTCGTAAATATGATGTTTCATATATCTAATAAACAATGTAAGCGATTAAATAGTAACTAGAAGAAACCAATTTAAAGAACGGCATAATGGCATAACTAAGTGAAACCATCGATGTGATGCGTTGACATGGGTTATCCATTATATTGAACAAATAGGTACCCGATAAAGGAAAAAAAACAAATAGAAAACAAACTTGGCAGTGGCTGCGGTCGGGGGTTTGGAGTGCGAATTGGCAAAAGGCGTTCGGGAAGATGGGTCTCACATTGCGATCCATTGGAGGTAATGTTCTGATAGCCTTGCACGAG